>OX637395.1:4378450-4853450 GCA_951799425.1 Ilex aquifolium
TATTCGCTGAGCTTCATCTAAGGGGTATCACGTGCATTGTCACTCTCATGGCAAAAAATATTACTCTCCCCCAACTTTCATGGCCACGGTAGTTGAAACTTTTAAACACTCATACCAAGAATAATATAAAATCCTATAAAAAAGAAAAAGCCCAAAATTATGGAAAGGTAAGATTAGGAATGATAGCCAATTCTATACACAATTTATGAATTCAACACAAAATTTAGGACTTGACTACCAACCTAAATAAAAAATTTCGATACCTTTAACTTTTATTATTTTATTAAGTATTTTTATAATTTTTATGGACTATTTTATAAGTAAAAAATTTATTATTTTTGTGGGTATTTTTTTACAATTGTTGTGGTAATTATTTTTATCACTTTTCTTTAATATAAAAAATATAATTTTTGTGAGTAATTTATTATATTTGCAGATATTTTTACCATTATTATGGTAAATATTTTTACCATTTTTTTAAATAGAAACAAAGGAATTATATTAAGAATAAAGAAGAACTATTCGGTATCCAAATTTCGATATTGTACTTCTAACTTTTATTATTTTATTAAGTATTTTTATAATTTTTATGGACTATTTTATAAGTAAAAAATTTATTATTTTTGTGGGTATTTTTTACAATTGTTGTGGTAATTATTTTTATCACTTTTCTTTAGTATAAAAAATATAATTTTTGTGAGTAATTTATTATATTTGCAGATATTTTTACCATTATTATAGTAAATGTTTTTACCATTTTTTTAAATAGAAACGAAGGAATTATATTAAGAATAAAGAAGAACTATTCGCTATCCAAATTCGAAGATCTATAATGAAGAGCAATGCTATTTGGACCGCCTCATTTGTCGAATTAGACTGTCAGTGGACTCCATTATTAATTAAAATCAGCTATCAATTCAATAATTTTGTTGTATTGAATTAACAAATTAAATATAAATAATATTTTTCCATAATGAATTTTTCCCCAAGAAATTCAATAGAAAAAGAGAAAATTTCTGATATGGTAAGTACTAACCCAACAACAGTAAACTGGAGATCAACTCGGAGAAGGGAAGAACTCTCAATGAAAAACGCTAGGATGCTGACACGTGTTTGAGATGACGTCAGCGGTTCTCGAAGTTACGGTGTTGTGCTGCTGATGGTACATTTGCGGCGGGTCCGGTTGTTGTTGACGGAGGTGCTCTTTCTGTCGCCGGAGTTCCAAGACCTTTCGGTGAGAGTTGGAGTGCTGAGTCAGCACGAAGGTAGGACTCGAGGCGGGTCGGTACTCGGGCACGAGGCGACCCGACTTGAACCTCACGCCACAAGCATTGCAAAGCGTCTTGGGCCCCAACGGTCCGGTTCTCCACTGCGGCGTCTTCTCCGACGCGCAATGCGTGCATCTACGCCCCACCATATCCGTCGACGCCGATCTATCTCTGGTAAACGCACTCTCTCTCTTCTTTGTATCGTTGCTGGTTGTAGTGTCTGGTTTGGAGCTAGGGTTAGCGATCGTAGAGTTAGATGAGGTCCAGGTGGAGGTGGTCGATTTGGAGCGTTTTCTGCGAGAGCAGCTGTGAAATGAACTGTTGGATTGAACATTTATGGTTCCGGCGAAATTGTTCGTCGGAAAATCGGAGAATGAGTCGTCGACGAAGGTAGAAAGCCATTCGAGCTGCGCTACGTCGTCATTCTACAAAAAACCCCAAACAAATAATCAAAATCAGAACAAACTAACTAAAAATCGAAGAAAAGCTCTCTCTCTCTCTCTCTCTAGCTACTTGACCAGTCTAGCATACAAAATAAGGAAAAATATGGGTTGTGTTTGTGCTTACGGGGACGCAGAGGTCGTCGGTGAAGTCGGTGAGAGAGTGATTGGGATTGGAAGTGTGGAACTGGCTGGCGGCAGCAGAGGTGTTTGCGTGGTGGTGGTCGGAAGAGGAGTCGGTGGTAGTGGTGGAGGAGAAGAGATCATCGTTGGAGAAGTCGAGAAGGTCGTCAATGCGAAAGTAGTCCGGCGTCGAAAATTCATCGCACATGTCCATCTTCAGTCGTGTTGTATATTCACAATCTGTATATATATAGAGTATGTATGACAATGGTGGAGGATTTTGAAGTGGGTCTTTCAGTCAGGAGGCTCTCATCAGTTCTCCCACTGAGAGGAGTGAGAAAGGGGTTTGGACTTTGGAGAGTGGGTTTAAAATACTAGGGGAGGAGCAAGGGAACGTGGGAGAGTGAGAGTGACCATGCAAATGCCATAGCTCTCTCTCTCTCACACACACACAGTGTATCAGGGTTATATTTAACCCCTTAAGAATCTTGGCAATTTTTTAAGACGAAACTACGAATGGGGTGTATCATTTTTAATTTTTTTTTTCTCTTTCCAGAGGCAATTGCATGAAACAGGGGCGATGAATTAATGAATACGACGCCTACGACGGTGGCTGAGAGGTGGCGGTGTATAAAGGTACAGTTCGTACAATTACCTTTTTCTTAAAATAAAGTACGTGTAATAATCATCATCAGCCAGAGTCTTGCTTTATTAAACATAAGAAGAAAATATGATATTAAACATTTTTTTTTCAATACTATATTTCATCCCGGTGCGCCTTAACATAGGGTCACCAAATTAATATTGAACCTTACTATTAATTTCATAGTTACAATACATTTCTCATATTAAATACAAATAAAATTATTATTTCTCATATTAAAAAATAATTTCCTATCCTTTGAGATAGCAGTCCTCGAACATTGTGGATGGGATAACCCAAAGGGTAATACAGTAAAGACAAAAACAAACTTTAAACGTCTTTTAAGTTAAAAATTTAGTAATTTTTGGGGGGTCAGAAAATATATTCATTGTAAATTTTTTAATATTGACATGAGTAATTTATTTTTAATTAAATTAAAAAAAATTAATCGAGATATATGTAAATAAGTTTAAATATACTGACCATAGCTAAAAAAAAAAAGAAAAAAAAAAGAACATTGTGGATGGCTTTAAGATATGAGCAATGCTATTGGGACATAATTTATGGATATAATTTGGGGACATAATGAGTTGTCACCAATGATATGATAAGGAATTCATTTAATACTACAATGGGACCCATCATTAAATACATTTCAGTATCATATCATTGGTGACAACTCATTATGTCCCTAAATTATGTCCATAAATTATGTCCCAATAGCATTAGTGTTAAGATATTGGGGGTTGGGGACATATGAGAGACATTACTGAACCATGTGACGTGAAGGGGTGTGTGATTCCCGATCCCGAAGCGAACGGCAGGGCACGTGCACAGTCATGTGCTCATTAAACAGTATCTGATTATTTAATTTCTCTCATGTAAAATATTCCCCTTAGGATTTGTTATTTTCACCAACTATCATAGTATTTATTTAATCCAATCACATAAAATTTGAAAAAAAGTAAAATAAAAATTAGCTGATGGGATTTTGTGAGTCAATCTCAACTATTATATATTAGGAGTAACCCGTGCCTGAAGGTACAGTGCAATGTGAATGATTTTGAGAGGAATATCGGTGACCGTTGGATGAGTCTATTTGAGACCGTCGAATGAGTTTATTGAAGTCTGTCCTGTTTTATATTATAGATTACAAATAACAACAATTTCTTTAGGAGAGGGATTAAGAACATTTCTCTCCCTTTTTTTTAGTTTTTAAGAACCTCTATAATATCTAATAAGTCGAGTCTCAAGTCAATCATAAGTCATATAGAATAGCAACACATAGAAAAAGGATTGAAGGAACTAGTCCATGACTTGACATCAATAGAATGTTATCTCCAATTTCTTGTATGTTCAATAGAGCCAAAGATTTCCTCTCGTCAATTACTCCTCCAACCGTACAAGATAGTTACCACATAATTCTAAATTATTAAGTTAAAAATTAAATATTCTTTTCAATCATTTTATATCATGTGTCTCTTTTACTCGATCGTCTCTTTCACCCTTAACTATCTAGTATTTATTGATGAATGTTGAAAGTTGTGCTAACTTTATTAGTTTATTCACACATGGTTCATGTACATGGTTTGGTACATGAATGCAGTTCAAGAGTTTTTTTAAGTTCAAGTATGGTTTGGTACATGATTTGGTTTGGTACATGAATGTACATTAGTAATATTCATGTATGGAGTCTAAGGGTCATTTATGAATCTACTTATTATCTAGGGATGCGTACTTGTCTAGGTTCATGATAGGAGAGTCCTATAAATTCTAGAAGTGTTTTGAGTCATGGGGTGTATCTTTGTAGAGAGTGGAAAAGAGAAGTACTATGAAATAAAAGTTCATGTGGTCTTCTTCTATATGAGTGTTGGTTCTAATTGTTCTTCTTGTTCTAAGTTTTAATTCTTCAACGGTCTTGGGCGTGTAGTCTAGGGTTCTAGCTGCATTATTGGAGAGTGTGATTCTCTCAAGTTGGTATCAGAGTTGTGTTAAAGGTTCTGTGCAAGTACCGTGAAGGTAGAACAGAAGAAGTATATTTTTGTTGATTAGTCCATTGCCTTGATGGACGTCAACGGTGGTTCTTTAAACCAGTTTGGTGTGGAGAAGCTGAATAACTCCAATTACCAGTATTGGAAGCTTTGTATGAAGGCTTATCTTCAAGGGCAAGATTTGTGGGATATAGTAAACGGAGGTGACTTTGACATGCCTACAGATACACCGGAGAATGTTGAAGCTCAAAGGAAATGGAAGATAAAATGTGGAAAGGCGTTGTTTGCCTTACGTGGTTCCATTTCTAAAGAGTTGATTGAACATATTCGAACCGAGGGGAAGCCAAATGAGATTTGGAAGTTGTTAGAACAACTCTTTACAAAGAGGCACACGGCTAGACTTCAAATGCTTGAGAATGAGTTAGCCAACACTACTCAAGGTAACATGTCTATTTCTCAATATTTTCAAAAAATAAAGAGCATATGTTCTGAAATTTCAGAGATTGATAAATAAGAGCCTGTTAGTGAAGCTAGATTACACATATATCTTATTCGAGGGATAAGAAAGGAGTACATGCCTTTCTTGACATCCATTCAAGGCTGGGCAACACAACCTAATATTATTGAGTTGGAAAATTTGCTTGTTAATCAAGAGGCTTTAGCCAAGCAAATGACGAGTGCATCAATTTCTGGAAAAGATGAGACATTATTTGCAGGAAGTAATTGGAAGAACAGCTAGCAGCAAAACAACAATTGGAAGAACAATCAACAACAAGACAACAGTTGGAAGAAGAAAAATTCAAGGGAGCAAAACACAAATTGGAAGGTCAAAACTCAAAAGGATCAAGAAAGGAAAAAATCAAGGAGGTGGTTCTCAAGGCGGATTCAAAAAGGTTTTTAATTGCTATAGGTGTGGTAAACCTGGGCATATTAAGAAATATTGCAAGACAGTAATGGTTGAGGGCAATGTTGGCACTTCCAAGAACGGAAGTGGGGAGCCTTCTGAAAACCGCGAGTGGGATACTTGTTTATCCACTGAAGTTCTGGATATAAGAAAAATGTCAAGAGAACCGGTACTGATTTCTTCCATTGTGAGTACGAGTATTGATTACAAGAAGGACTGGATAATCGATTCTGGTTGTTCTCACCACTTAACGGGAGATGATTCCTTGTTTTCAAGTTTGCAGGAATATAAGAGGCAGGATGCAATTGTGACGGCGGACAACTCCATTCACCCAGTAAAAAATGAAGGCATGGTCAAAATTAATGCATCGAATGCTAGTTGTGTTACTCTCAACAATGTCTACCATGTTTCCGGTATGACTAAAAATCTCGTTTCTGTTTCTCAAATTTCTAATTCTGGGAAATATGTTCTATTTGGTCCGGATAATGTTAAAGTCTTGTCCAACATTCGAAATCTGGAGGCTGATATTTTGTTGGAAGGAAAAAGGGTTAAGTCCTTTTTATGTCTTGTCAGCTAGTGATGCTTACATTGAGAAAACTAGCAAACAAGATAATGTATCTATGTGGCATGCTCGATTGACACATGTTGGTTATGGAAAGTTAAAGGAAATTTCTGCGAATAACCTGGTTGATGGGCTTCCAAATTTAGGAAATTTTCATCAGGACATTGTTTGTGAGGGTTGTCAATATGGGAAGACTCATCGTTTACCTTTCGGGAAGTCCTCAATAAAGTCTAAAAAGCCTTTGAAACTAATTCATTCTGATTTGTTGATATGTCCTACAACAAGTTATAGTGGTTTGTATTATATGCTAGTTCTTGTCGATTATTACACCAGGTTCACTTAGGTGTATTTCATGAGAGCAAAGTCTAAGACATTTGCATATTTTAAGAGGTTCAAAATAATCGTTGAGTCAGAGTTTCAAAGTAGAATCGGGTGTTTTAGAACTAATAATGGAACTGAGTATATCACCAATGAGTTTATTGATTTCTGCAAGGAGCATGGCATAAGAAGGCAAATGACATGTACTGGAACATCGCAACAAAATGGAGTTGCAGAGAGAAAGTTGAAACACTTGCAAGAAGTTAGTCGAAACTGGCTTTATGCCAAGAGTTTACCGCAGGAATTGTGGGCTAAAGCTATACAATGTGCTTGTCATGTGGTTAATCGGGTTCCGTCAAGGGTGATTAACATGAGAACACCATTTGAGTTGCTATACAATGTAAGGCCTTGAGTTGCTTATTTTAGAGTTTTTGGTTCAGTATGTTATGTTCATATTCAGGATAAATTCAGAACCAAGATGGATGCAAAGGCTACAAAGTGTGTGTTTGTGGGATATGATCCGAACATAAAAGGTTGGCGGTGTATGGATCCAGAAACACACAAGGTTGTTACATCGAGAGATGTTGTCTTTGATGAGATCTCGTCTTTCTATATATGCCACATGTCGTAACCCCACTCCATAGTGATGGAAGAGAAGATGAACAAAATTCTTTTGAAAATGTGATTTCTTCGCTTGTACCTAATGAATTACGGGGAAGTAGCACCAAAGAGGTTGGGAATTCCGAGTCTGTTCAAGAGGATTTAGCACTTCGCAGATCAACAAGAGATCGTAAGAAACCTAAGAAGTTCAAGGACTATTATCTGGATATTGATAACTGTAATATTTGTGAGCGCTTCTTTGCGGGGCGGCCGATTGATGAATGTGAGCCAACATCCTTCGAAGAAGCACATGGTAGTCCAGAATGGGAAGTCGCTATGGGAGAAGAGATGACTGCTCTATTGAAAAATGAAACTTGGGATTTAGTTCCTAAACCTCGTGATGTTCAACCCATTTCTTGTAAGTGGGTGTATAAACTAAAGCGGAAGGCGGATGGTAGTGTTGACAGATATAAAGTCAGGCTCGTGGCTCATGGATTTTCACAAAAGTATGGCTTGGACTATGAAGAAACTTTTAGTCCAGTTGCCAAAATGACTTGTGTGCGTGTCATTATATCCTTAGTTGCTGCTAAAGGATGGAAGCTTTGTCAACTAGATGTTAAGAATGCATTTTTGTATGGAGATATTGATAAGGAGATTTACATGGAACAACCTTCTGGTTTTCAATTATCAAGATTTCCAGATTATGTGTGTTTGTTGAAGAAAGCTCTTTACGGGCTTAAGCAGGCACCGCGAGCGTGGTATGGAAAGATTGCTCAATATTTAAGTTTATGTGGTTTTGTAGCTTCAAGTGCTAATGCTAGTTTTTTTATTAAGAATAATTCATCTGTGGATGTCCTAGTCTTGTTATATGTTGATGATATGATAGTGACGGGTAATGATGAACAAGAAGTTACAAGACTTAGGAGGGAGCTTGCTATACGGTTTGAGATGAAGAATCTTTGGGAGCTTCACATCTTTCTTGGATTGGAGGTATCAAGGAATGAAGAATGTATTTTTCTTTCTCAAGCGAACTATGCTAAGAAAATTTTGGAGAAATTTAGCATGTTAGATTGTAGACCAACAGCTACTCCAATGGAGCAGAACTTGAAATTAAAGGCTGATAAAGGGAAATAGTTGAAAGATGGGCAACACTATCGGATGCTGGTTGGAAGTTTGTTGTATCTGACTATTACCAGACCCGACATTTCTTTTTCAGTTGGAATAATTAGTCAGTTCATGAAACAACCACGCAAATCCCATCAAGAGGCTGCTAATATGATACTTAGGTATCTTAGTGGCACAATCAATTTTGGTTTGGTATATAAGAGAAATGTTAACCTTAGTATCAAAGGTTACACAGATGCTGATTGAGTTGGAGATTCTATAACAAGGAGATCTACTTCCGGGTTTGTGTTTAATTTTGGATTTGCAATTATTTCGTGGTGTAGCAAGAAACAAGCAACAGTTGCATTGTCAAGCACAGAGGCAGAGTATAACGCAACTACACTTGCAGCTCAGGAATGTGTTTGGTTGAAGAGGCTTATTGGAGAAATTCTTCATCCAATTAACAAGCCAGTACAACTATTATGTGATAACATGAGTTATATTCGAATGGCTTCAAATCCAGTATTCCATGCTAGAACTAAGCATATTGGAGTCCACCACCATTTCATTCGAGAAAAGGTACTTGAAGATGAAATTGATCTAATTAAGGTAGATACAAATGATCAGCTAGTAGATATTTTCACCAAGGCGTTACCAAAGGAAAAGTTTCAAAAGTTCCGAGAGTTTTTGGGCTTGGTTTCTCGTGTTAGCACAAAGGGGGAGTGTTGAAAGTTGTGCTAACTTTATTAGTTTATTCACACATGGTTCATGTACATGGTTCATGTACATGGTTTGGTACATGAATGCAGTTCAAGAGTTTTTTTAAGTTCAAGTATGGTTTGGTACATGAATGGTTTGATACATGGTTTGGTTTGGTATATGAATGTACATTAGTAATATTCATGTATGGAGTCTAAGGGTCATTCATGAATCTACTTATTATCTAGGGATGCGTACTTGTCTAGGTACATGATAGGAGAGTCCTATAAATTCTAGAAGTGTTTTGAGTCATGAGGTGTATCCTTGTAGAGAGTGGAAATGAGAAGTACTATGAAATAAAAGTTCATGTGTTCTTCTTTTATATGAGTGTTGGTTCTAATTGTTCTTCTTGTTCTAAGTTTTAATTCTTCAACGGTCTTGGGCGTGCAGTCTAGGGTTTTAGTTGTATTATTGGAGAGTGTGATTCTCTCAAGTATGAAAAACTATAACTTGGTCTTATGACTCATAACCCTAATAACCACAAATAAATTCTAATCCTCGTAAAATACACGATTAAGCAAAAAATTGAACTAACTACAAAAATTAAGAATATTAATGCCTAGAAAATCAAATATAAAATCGACTAAAATCAATTCCAGCTTCGGACAAAAGTTATTACCTTCATTTTTTTTTCTAAAATGATAAAATTGCAGAATTTAAAGACGTACAATAGAATTCGACCAAAATTTGAAAAATCTATGATGAAATGATGTATTTGAAGATATTGGTGTTTCCAATCAAACTACCAAACACATTCAAGTGTTACAAGAAGGTCTACTACCTATATTCTACATCGATAATAGTAGAAAAATGTTATTTGTACTTAAAATATTGACATGATTTGTTGACTTGATTCATCATAACCATTGAATAGATAACGAGTCCAAATATTTTATTATACCCTAATGATTAAAAAAATTTCATGTATTAAGGCCAAAATCTAGCATGCATGTGAGAAGACATGTTAAAGTATTAAATACTTAAATTACACCCTCTAGTAATTTAAATTTTTTGAGTAGATGATTGTTTATTTCATACCTCTACAAGTAATTTATTGAAATGAGTTGTGCAAACTTGGCTTAGGAATATTCGGTGAGTATTCACAAGATGAGATTGCAAAGCCATGAGAGCGTACGTCTTCAAGTAAGACAATGCACATGACCCATATGTTTTTTTTGGGTAAGTGTACCATATGTTAAGGCATCTCTTTTAACATTTATGACCGACACCAATTAATCGAGTAAATATTCAGCGTAACGATTAAATTATGTCATTAATATTTACAATATATGATAATATTATCATGATGTAATAGGTGATAGGCTATTAGGCTTCAACATTCAAGCCATGAAAACAATTTCTCTGCCCATAATAACTAAGTTGGATGCATTTGATCTGTCTACACCTCGCACGAGAAATAGAGCAAAACAAAAACTACTTGGGTAAGGCTGAGGGGACAACCGACGTGAAAAGTGAAAACCCCCCTATCTAGTTGTGACCATAACAACCCGAACCCACTAGGGTAGTCCTCCAGAGGGACCTAGATTGTAGGTTCCACATGCGCTCCGTAAGGACAACTAAAGCCATAACTTAGACCTCAACCCCACCAATCCAGTAAGAGTAAGTCAACAGTTTACTCCCCCACAGAATTGAACCTGGGTGATCATCATTACCAAGACGACTCTTACGGGACGCTATCTTGCCACTAGAACACCGATTTCGGTAGTCAGTTAGAAAAGGAACTAAAAAAGTATCTAATGTTACCTAAAGATCCACTCTTTGAACCCAAAATTATACAATCTGTATCTGCCACAGCACCATGAATGTGCAATACAGAAAGATGATTACCTCCATTGACCAAACGAACCAAACATTTCATTCTAATCATAAGACGACATAGTCCAATCCAAAAATGATAGAATCTACAATGCATACAGATGATTCATAATACCGCAAGACCCCACTCCAGCCTCCCTCATACAAAACCTCAGTTCAACAATATTCTTTTTCAAACATAACCTAATCCTCATTCTGACTTTCATCTTTGACAAGCCTTATCATGTCATCAATTCGAAGAATTGTTATAGCTGCTTCAGTAGCAAACTGGAAAACCAAAAATAAAAACACAATAGGATTTTGATTAGCTGTTTTCCTGGTAAAAATTATTAAATGATATCTCTAATTTCTAAGATCTACCTGTAATATCTTTACTTTGCTCATTGCAGGCTCAAGTACTCCAGCTTCTAAGTTGTTACGCACGGTTCCCTTCAAGAGATCAAGTCCCATGCTGCAGTGACAAAAACAAAACCAAATCAGAAAAGTACTTGAAAAGCGAATTGATTAGACTCGGAACTTAAAACCAAGTTTAAAAATGTACTCCCTTTACTATATTCTCATGCAACTAATCCCTAGCTAGCCATAAGAATTTCTCCCAATATTACCCAAAAATTCTTCCCCTTTTTGACACAAAGTGCCAAGCACACAAACATAGTAAGTAGAGTAGAGAAACATGGTATAACAAAGAGATATCAAGACAAAGCATCTAGCAAGAATAAGCATAACAGAATAAAAAAAGGCAACAAATGTCCGGTGTTGAGAAATTATAATGCTCTAACCAACATTTCTCTCGGTCAACATCTTCGTCATGGCACAGTTAACATTTGAAAACACATGATTTGTGGCAATGCATACCTATTTAGACCACTAAAACCAGGGAAAGAGGCTCCAAGAACCAAGCCATTGTAGCTCGGCCATAAATTTATAAGCTCCACAGTTGGTATAGTCATAAAAGTGAGCCCACAAGTCAGTGGTGCAAAATATATATATAGAGAACATTACAAAGAAACACGAGTATTTATTTATATCTATGCAGCATTTTATTTGCCCATATAGCCAAAACTTTTATTTGTTCTACCGTCAAAAGCAATGACATAGCACAAAGTTAGACTGATGGTTAGGCATATTAGTGCAGAGCACAGCTGCATAGACGCACACCTGTTACATGTCCACTCCCAGCAAGCAACCAGGTCATGTTAGTAGCCTGCTCCGGGGTCAACGTAACTTACATGGTGTCATGTACCAAACAAATAAAATTAAGAACCAAACTTAAATAAGTTTTTTGGTTAAAATTCTGACAGATTGGACTGTCACAACACCAAGTCGATCCTTAGTACCAGCAGGTTCCTGCAATGCCTTGGTCAGTCCATGCATGGAGCAGCACTTAAATGCTTGCTGCACACTCCCACGTGTCAAACCCGCAAACAATCACTCCTAGGTAACCATTACAGCCACACTCACACTAGCTATGGGGGTACTCAGAGAGAGAGTCAAATAGGTCGTATCAGATGGTGGCAAAATCATCCTTCCAAGAGCTCAATACAGCTGATAGAAGAGCTAGGGATAAAATGTAGCAGAACAAAGCAGCATCAGACTACCTTGAAAGATGCTTTTTATCTGCCTTGGTTTGTGCAGTGTGGTGGTAAGCCCGTAGTTTTGCGACTAATTCAGTTGCATCCTTTGCAGCATTGACAGCAAGCACCTGCACCAAAAAATCCCCCCGTGACTAAATTTACAATCAGAAAACAGTGAATAAGAAGATGAAAATGTATATGAAAGCACTTTCTAGACAGGACCTTTGGTATGATTAGCAAAGATTCAGCAAACTCTGCAATTGCAAGCTGCTCCCGAGATCCTAAAGTGGTAGCCAGATACTCCAAATAAACAGACAAGGCAGCCTCAACTGCACCTCCTCCAGCAACAACCTGTTTTGCCACTTCACAATGGTAAGGAGCATGTATGGATACAAAGAAGACCAGTAAATAAGACTACAAATCCTATCCTAAATAAACTTCCTGCTTTCTCTTTGCGCTATACACACTTATGGCAGCAGGACTTGGATCGTGGGTCGGTTTAGTATGTTGTACTGTCAAGGGTACATGGTACGGGACTTTCTTAGGTACACAGTACAATGGGAGTATGCAAGTTGATACGGTGTTTTGGGTCGCAATTTGTTTTGGAACTCTTATCTAGATTGTTTTCATTACTATACAACATTATATGACATAAACCATTCATAAACACCAAGTCAGTTCCCGTTTATTTTACATTTACTCTATTTTCTATTATCTAAAATAATATATAATTATAATTCTATATACACATATCAATTAATATGTATTTTATATTTGTGCTACATGTTTCAAAGCAAAATGATTTAGGGTTAGTAATACAATTTGGGATCGTACATTTTGGTGATTTGGATCGCGAATCCACCCCGTTTAGAATCAATGTACCCAAATCATGGTCGTTAGGGGTTTAGTGAGTTCTGGTAACTATGAGTAGGACCCCTGCCAATTTAATAAAATAAGGCATTGCAAAGAATGACATTTCCAATCAATCTTAAAGCCATCATGTGCCTATAAGAAAATAAACAACTGACAAGTAGTTTGACATCCAAAGTCTAGGCAAAAGAAAGAACTAGGCTGCAATTTCCTGTAACATTAAAGACATCATGTCCAAGGTTTAACCAGCTAAAGAATTCCATAGTTAAATTCTTAGGAGTGAACTTTAAAGTAAAAGCACATTACTAAACCTAAAAAGAAAAAAAAAAGAGCAGAAAATAAGTGCTGGGATTTACCGTATTGGATTCCAGGGTCCTCTTAACAATGCATAAACAATCATGCAAAGCCCTTTCCATTTCATCAAGCATAAAGTCATTTGCACCTCTGAGTATCAATGAAACCTGGGAAAAACATACTTAGACAATCACCCATCAAATCATATACCCCTCGTATATATTTTTGCATCACCAATGCAAATGAAAGAATAACATACTGCACTTGTGTTTTTGGTCCCTTTCACCATAATCACATCATCATCAGAAATTCGCTCCTCCACTACTTCATCTGCAGATCCAAGAAGTGAGGAATCAAATGTTTCCTCTCCTTCCATATCAGCAAATGTTGAAACCTACATACCAGAATGGACAAAGAAATACATAAGCATGTCGATAATATCTCTACCACCCAAAGGATCAACAAAAAAGATATGTAACATTGAGCAAAATCAAAAAGATAAACCAATTTAAATATTTTTTTCACCATTCTACTCTGTTAAAGGCTATATGGCTTTTAGGTCACGAATAATAGGATGAAATAAATCAATTCCATGGGGAAATTGCAACTATTTACATAACCCTCTCTCTCTCTCTCTGCCATAAAGGGAGAAAATGATCTGACTCCACCTCTATTCATAATCTAAACCAAGAACTTTTGCTTGTTTGATTACACACATCATGTATTCTTCGCTTTCTAGTTTGAAGCCCAATATAAGATGGACAACTACAACAGAAGGAGGAAGCTAAACATATGTATCAAGTTTTTTCCCCACATGTAACAAAAATTGTTTATTTTTGAGAGTTAAGCAATATACAACTGATGGAACAAGGAAGACAATGAGACAATCAAAAGGTTGCCATTTAGAGCCATTACATTGAAATTCTTATCATACACACATCGAACATAAACATAGATCATTCCAAAGCTCCTAGACATACAAACAAATATAGAAATTTCAACATGCAACCTCCGAACAGAAACGAAATTGTAAGAATGCTGCATAATCATTTGCATGCCTGGAGGAGCCCCTTTTCTATTTATGAGAACTAGTAAAACCTTTTTGCGACAAGCTTCCCTTTACACTTTCAATTTATTGCCAACTATCTTAGGTGGTAAAATCTCTAGGTTGCCAAACTAGAAAAACGGATCCTTCCTTGCCCTGTTGGGAGGGTTTAAAACATTATGAGAGACACCTTTCAACTTCACTGTTTTCCGTGTAGGTTAATAGAGGTTTCATAATTGGACCATTCTCATAAGCTCACAGTTCAAGTATCATCACTCTTCAAACAGATTTCAACTAAAACTAGAACATTCATAAGAGCTATTTATGAAAGCAGATGAGAAGTTTAGAAATGTACCACAGTTGCACCGGTCGCCTTGGCAACATGGCGTAAATCCTCTTTCCGGACACGTCTCACAGCAATTGCACCAGCTTCCACGAAGTACTGAAACAACATTAAAGTAAGCAAAATTTGAACAAATATCCATCAAAGCCAGTACCTAACACTGAAAACTATCCACAGATGCTACATCAAGAATGATACCGCATGGAATTGATCAGGGCTGGCTAATTGACCCCACTGAATTTTGAGAATTATAGAAATATAATATTTTAAGAAATTTTGGGTGATGTTGTATTGACCTCACTGGTTTTATCAATGTTTAGGAAATTGGTCCTTGGTGGTCAAACCAGATGTCCAGCCTTACATCTAACCCTGGTGACATTACATGGTTTGGTTAAAAAATTTAGCACCAAACAGAGATCAGTGTGCAGTATACAAACAGATTTGTATTCCCAAACAGATCATTCTCTATGAAAAACTCCCTCATTCTCCCTCATGCACAAACAGATCTCTCTCTATCTGCCTCTCTCTTCCCATTTTAAACATACACATGAACTCACATTTCTGGTTTGAGTTTGAGCTAAAACTCAAATAAAAATCCTCTGCTTCACCACTGGATTTTGTTGTCAATACCTACGTAGTTAAGGTTTATCTTACACCAATCAGACACACCAACAAGTATAGATAAAATAAAGAAACAGATGAACCAGAACACCCGAAGGCATCCATTGAACCAAGACAAGCGCCTTAATGTAGGCTGAGTGGTCACTCTCCAAAGGACACCATATGAGTAAATATATTCACAAGGGTATTAAGAATCTAGCCACAGAGAACTACACTAATTAAGGAAACAAATCATGAAGAAGCTTGCCTTGAGTGCCATATCATCAATTCCTTTCGAGGTTAAAACAACATTGGCACCAGCCTTTAGAAGCTTCTCAATACGTTCTTTAGTCATATCAGCTTCTCTGAACAGATAAAAGTCACATTAGTTTGCATCACCCCACATAACAAAACTTCAGGAGCAGATAGGTTTTTTTTTTTTAAAAATATGACACTACGTCTAAAACTTTCCCATCCCAAATAACTGATATAAAAAATCACAGAAAGCATGCCATCCAGGAATGGTGATCCCATTTCAGTGTTGTAGTTAGCATATCTCTTAATATCTTTTCTAAGGACAGTGTGACATCCATGTCTGTACTTTAAAAACTCAGAATTCTTTCACCATCAACCCCTAGATGAAGTTGGATGTAGACAGGTCATAAATCTCACTGCACAGAACTTCCAAATCAGACCATCGTGTAACAAAACAATCCTAAAAAGGTTTACTAGACCCCTCACCTTTGACGAATCTTTTCAAGCTCTCGGGGATCGGACACTAGAACCTGAACACCCAGTTGCATTTTTGTCTTTTGAAGATTAAAATCAAGACAAGCAATCTTTGCAGGGGCAACTCTCAGTGGCATCCCTTGGGCAGCTCGGCCTGTATTTAGAGCATAGCCTTTCAATAGGTAGCTCTCCCTTGCACTTTTTCCATGAGCTTTAAGTATATTAATTCCCTGAACAGCAACAATTGCATTAAATATTAAATATCTGAAAGGGAGTTTAAATCCGAATTGACAGTCTGATAAACAAAAATCCACAAATGATTTCATAAATCTATGTTTAATAAATCTAATACTCTCAGATTAATGCATAATTCATTTATCACTTTCTCCAAAACCTAGGCATGCTCCACAAAATTCCATGTGCTAAGACTAACCCATATGAAATCAACTAACCTTAATTGGATATCTAATTTCACCCCGTGCATTGGTCATCTTGACTGCTTGTACCGCTTCCACAACCTAAAAGCATAATTAAATGTGTTAATATTTTTCAGAGACTTAACGGGTATTTATTTCTACAAATAAAGGAAACTGAAAACCTTGAATAAGAAAAGGCATCTTTTATAGCAAAAAACTCTTTATTGATAAAATAGAAGAGTAAAATAAGAAAAGACATTCACTAATGCAACATGAAAGCCACTACAATAAGGAAATACTCCTTGGATAGATTGAGGTATTCAATGAAATATAATAACAATTATGACCAACTATTGCCAGTCATAACACAAAATTGTAGCAGCACACTCAATAAAAGGCAAAGCCTCAAACTTCAAGTCTAAAACAGAAACAGGACTAACTCCTTAAGTTAATTTGCCAACATGAGAGTCTATGAACAGTTGTTCACAGCCAACTCAAATTCTCATCGCAAAATATCAATAACAGTCTAAAAGCATCCATGTCAAAGAAAAAGCCAACAAGACCAAATTTCATTGAATAAGGGAACCAAGTAGAATCAAAGAGGCCAATGGAAAAATAACGTTGGGATTCGAACTGCCGAACATAATATAATATTTAATTAAGCTTCTGTAAAATGCCATTAAGAACTGAAATATTGTCGATAAGATAAATTCACATTTTAAAAAGCAAATCCACATACCAAATAGGCAAAGAAGTCACTATCACCAGCTATCAACTTGGAGGACATGCTCGTCTTGGCACAATTTACAAGTGCATCTTTTCCAAGCTTTTCAACCTATAAAAAAGATAAAACAAAGATCTGGTCAAGATCATCATATAGTGACGTATTAAAGCTATCCACTTCATAGCAGCACGTGCAAAAGCATGCAACCAAAGAGGCCAAACCAACTTCGTATGGTTTCTAACC
Source organism: Ilex aquifolium (assembly GCA_951799425.1). Taxonomy (NCBI): domain Eukaryota; kingdom Viridiplantae; phylum Streptophyta; class Magnoliopsida; order Aquifoliales; family Aquifoliaceae; genus Ilex; species Ilex aquifolium. The sequence goes on from OX637395.1 coordinate 4,395,837, forward strand.
TAGAGATCTTCTGAAATCAAAGTTAAGAACAATATAGTATTAAGCAAGGCATTGTAACCTCAGTAGAATGAGCTCTTTAAAATAATGTCTGAGGTAAGGCCAACGAACATCTTTATGTATGGCATAAGTACCAACATGTCACTTGTTGAACACCGTCTACTCTAAAAGCTTAAGTTGTTATACATTGGTTTAACTTAAGTCTTAAATATTTATACCTCAATACGTCTCCTCACATGCAAGCTAGATTTTGAACCTATCATGTGGAAATCCTTTAATAATTAAGGTGGCGACGAGATTCAAACACAGGGCCTCCAGCTTGATACAATGGTGAACACCATCTACTCTAAAAGCTTAAGTTGTTTGAGATGGGTGTAACTTAAATATTTATTCCTCAACTAGGGGTGCAACTTGGGTTGGGCAACCCGATTTCAACCCGAGCCCAACCCGAAAAAATTAGGGCCGGGCTCGGGTTGAGGCATCGGCAACCCGAACCCGACAAATTAAAAAATAATTTTATATATATAAAGCATTGGCACTTTTTTTCATTTTTACTCCATCGTCCTCTATTTCTTGTTGCTTGCTACTCTGTTATGCGTTATGCATGATTAGTGGTGATAGTTTGATGTTTTAAGTTTAATGTTTTTATGGGTCTAATTTTTATGTTTTCTGGGATTGTGTTTTGAGATCACTAGTTTTTTGGTGTGAAAGCAAATGATCAATAATCATGCACTGTTATGAATGAAATATATGAATTGTTTTATGAATTTGTAATTATCCTCCCCCTCTCTCTGTCTCTCTTGCAGTGAACCCGAATTCAACCCGAGCCCACCCGAATTAAACTCGGGCAGGGCTCGGGTTGAGTTCCTCAACCTGAGGTAGGGTTAGGGTTAGGGTTAGGGTTAGGGTTGAAGATTATATACCTAGGGTTGGGCTAGGGTTGACTGTCTAACCCGCCCGAGTTGCACCCCTATCCTCAACACCATCCATAAGTCATCATAATTCGTGGAACCAACGGATTAGGCATAGTGATTCACATGCATGAATACACAAAACTTTCAACAAGAAACTTAAATACAGTTTTGAGCTTGTTTTCAAAGACCAATTGCATGGGGAGCATTACCTTCACAGCCAATTTGTCATCAACATACTTGCATGCTTCCCTCATTGCAAGCTGCCAAAAAATTAAGAATAATCTCACTAATATGCATGTCTGCACAGATTATTTTTTTGAGGGGTAATAGAAGTATGATCTCAACTATGTCATATACAAGTTAGAGAAGGAAGAAATCTCAAATTTGAATACTCACTCTGTATCCACTGATTATAGAGGTTGGGTGAATCTTATTTCTCACCAAGTCATTTGCTCTCTGCAATTATTAATGATCAAATTATCAAGTAGAATACAATTTCTGGAACACTACTCTTTAATCAGTGATAACTGGAAAAAGTCAAAATTTAGCACGCAAAATGAGATACCATATGCCATTTATACAACGCAAATCAACCAGAGATATAACCTTAAGCAATTCTGCAGCTATAATAACAACTGAAGTTGTCCCATCTCCAACTTCTCGATCTTGGAGCTCAGCCAACTCGACAAGAACCTATAATCATTTAAAAAAGGTAAATGTACAAATAATAAAACCATAGGCAAAGTAAAACAATGGAATGAGCAAAAACAGGTGCTATCTGCCACCTTGGCAGCTGGATGCTCGACTTCTAACATCTTGAGTATCGTAGCACCATCGTTGGTAATTGTTACATCGCCAATATCATCCACAAGCATCTGAAATACAAAATTAACAACACGAGAATCAAGTTAGATACTATCATACTAGATACACATACAATCTGAAATTTCAATTCCCAAACCTAGCAATTTAGAAATATTTGAAGATTTCCAAAGTTATGTTACAGTTGCCTATGCCACAACATCTAACAAGATCATTTATGAGATATTTCAGCTGCCAGTTGCATCCCAATTAGCAAATGTAGACAATGAAATCAAGTTTATTTGTTCAACAGGCACTTGTACAATTAATTATACATCACAGGCAAACAACTTCAATTAAGTTGGCACAGTTGAAGAAGCATAAAAAATTTGAAAGGCTGAACATAAAGGCACTCTGTTCTTATCTTATTCAACATTTCTAGCTTAATCGCCATTTAATCAAGTTTTGACCCCATGCCAAAATGAAGAACAATAAATTGTCACAGGCAGCTTTTGACTACCGTAGTGACAATCTGAACATAATATCTGTTTATATTTGTGAGAGACGCTTGGATTGTTGGTTATTTTAGTCTTGTATGACTACACTGATTTGCAGGATGCCTTCCTAAAATAAAAATAACCTCTGTCCCTATCTCCTTCCTCTCAAATATGCATGCACACACGGAGCTTTCTTAAGAACTCAAAAACTACAACAAAGAGTAAAGAAACAAAATTAAAAGTTAAACAAACATGGTTAGAAATGTTAGTAAGTAAATTAAATCCCAGTGTTGTGAAAAGCTCGCCTAGGCAAGAAGCGAGGCGAGGCGAGGCGAGGCAAGAGTTTGTCGCCTTGAGCACCCCAGGCCAAGCGAATATGGATGAGGCGAGAAAAAAATGAGAAAAGCGATCGCCTGTCGCTTATTAAGCGAAAGGCGAGAAAAGCAACACTTTTATCAAGTTTTTTCAATTGTTTTATTTTTTTATTATGGACCGTTGGATTATTTTATTTTTGTTATAGACCGTTGGATTGGGGCAATTGGAACTAAATTATGAGATACCCATACACCCAATTGCCCCTTTATCCCAATATATACAAACCCAAACCCTAAATTTGCGATAGAAGCTTCTGGTTGCTTGGTCGTTGTTGCTACTACTCCTTCTTGATGAAGTTCTGACAGGTTTGCCCCTTTGGCCCTCTTCTCTTCTTCTTCTTCTCTTTTCTGCTTCTCTTCTTCTTCTTCTTCGACAAAAAGTTCATCTGTTGCTACTTTTGTCTTCTTCTTTGACAGAAATCCAATATATTTTTATTTTCTCTCATTCTCCTTTTCTTTTCTTCGTTTGTTTCTACAGTGCTACAGAAATCCAAGGTATGTTCTTTTCTTCTGCTTCTGTGTCTTCTGTTTCTATCTTCTTCTTCGACAACAAGTATGTTCTTTTACTTATGGTTCTGCTGCTTCTATAGTTCTACTGTTGATTTTGTACTGCTTCTAATTTTCTGTTGATTATGTTTTTGTTGTTTTTGCTATTTCTGATTCTGTTTATGCTGTTGTTTCTGATTCTGTTTCTGTTGTTTTCTGTTTTTGTTTTTGCTTATTCTGTTTGTGTTTCTGTTCTACTGCTTCTGCTTATGCTTCTCTGATGTTTCTTCTCTACTTCTCTGATAGTAATGTGACTGTGATAGTTAGTTGATTAATATGTTTTATTACTTAATTGTTTGTCCTTTGATTTTAGTTTGATAGTGTTATTCATAAACAAATAAATGGATATTCATAAAATTAGAACTTGAATATTTAGAAGTAATTAAACTAAAATATTTGTTTTTTTTTACTGTTCGCTACACTTCGATGAAGCGTTTTACTTCGCCTCTCGCTTCTCGCCTAGGCCTCAGAAGCCTTGGTCACTTCGGTTCGCTTTACGCCTTAAATAACACTGTTAAATCCCATCCCTCTCCACTTGTTTATTCCAAAACCTTACTTCCCCATCCTTCCCTAACCAATATACTCCCCACAGGACCCTGTTAAATCAGGAGAAACTTGTATAAACAGAAGACAAATAACAATCAACAGGTCAACTAATTTCAAAGTTTACGTGCACATGATGGTTGTTAGTAGACAAAACTTTTCAAATTGTTTGTATTGCAACCTTAAAGAAATGTAAAGCCACATAAGTAAGGGAAGCAATATGACATGATTGTGTAATGTTTGGCAGGAATATAAGGTCTGGGATGATTGTAGGGTATGCTACACATTCCGAAGAAACTCAAACACTGCAGCTCATCAAATTTCCAATCGGGTCTCACCATAGCCTGTACAGGAGCATCACCATCCAATGATCTACCAGACCCAGTTCAAGCTTACCTGGTTCTATGACACAATGCCTCCAAAACTTAGAAATCTGCTTTTTCCTTGTTAGGTTAGTTCTTTTAAGTAGTTATTACACTGCTTCTTCCTTGTATTTCAGTTTCAATTAGGAAAGAAAAATGGGGGCAAATTCGGAGCAAGCTTAAACCATTTTTGGAACTTCAAAAACTAAACATTTCCACTTTTCATTTCGGGTTATAAACAGGCCAAACAAAATGAAAAAACAAGCCAACACTTCCACTTCTCAGTAATCATTTCGATAAACTTAAAGCGAGTACATACCTTGTCGAGTCCAACAGGACCAAGTGAGGACTTCACAATATTTGCAACTGCTTGACACGCCATCACTGCTCATTCCAACACATCGCTTCTTAACATAAACAACTTACAAATATAATGTATACATACAGATATACTTACATATATATATATGTGTATATATAGAGAGAGAGAAGGAGAGTACCATTTTGGCTGCGAACATCTTGTCCAGATTGGCGGTCGCCTAATATATCGGGAGTTTGAGCAGAAAACGCCATTTTCTGACTGAATTTTCTCGGAAAATCAACCGGCCAATGATAGGAAAAACCCTAGAAGATGGATCGGAGGCTCTGAGCAAAACACGAGTTTGCTTTGCAGTTCAGAAGAGTGAGTGGGGCTTTCTCTGGAAGGTTACATAGGGTTCGAGGTTTAACTTTGAACTTGGTGTTTGAAAAGCTACGACGTCGCTTCTTCGTTTTTTCGCCTATTGGATAGGCCTTCGCACTTCCCAACTGTAAACTTGGGCCGGCCATTTAGATTTAGGAAGAATTATATCCAAATTTCATGAAGTTTTTTACTTAATTCACTCAAATCTCTTAATATTTAAAATATTATACACAAATCCTCTAAAGTTTACAACCAGACCTCTGAAGTTTGTAAACATATATTACTTAAACCCCTTAAATTTAAAATATTATACTTAAACCAAAAATACTTCAATCAAATATAAAATATCAAATATTTTAAATTTTATAATTAAAATTAATGTTCTATTGTATCATTTATTAAAATAAAATCAAAATTCAAAATTCAATTTTTTCTTAAAAAATCACAATTAATATACAATTATATGGTCTATTGGAATTTTATTTAGTCGTTCAAACAACCAAATTAAAATACCAAACTACCCCAATTAAAGCTAAAAGATATTGAGTTCATTACAGTTTGACATCTTGTTTAATTTTTTAGTTGTATTCTAATAGATAGTATAATTATATACTAACTATAATTTTTTTTTTTTAAATTTGATTTTTATTTTTGATTTTATTTTAATAAATGACATAATATAACATGAATTTTGAATGTAAAATACATGTTTTATTATGAATGATTTAGACCCCTTATTTGATTTTTTAGTTTTATTCCAATAAATAGTATAATTGTATACTAACTACGATATTTTAAGAATAAAATTTTAATTTTATTTCAATAAATGATATAATAGAATATGAATTTTTGTTGTAAAATTTAAAATATTTGATATTCTATCTTTGATTGAAGTATTTTTTTCTAAGCATAATATTTTAAACTTAAGAGGCCTAAGTATTATATATCTACAAACTTCAGGGACTCTAATTATAATTTATTAACTGATATATTTATAGCAGGGGTCTAAGTGTTATGTGCGTACAAATCTCAGGGGGTTTGTGTGTAATATTTTAAATGTCAAAAGATCTGAGTGATTAAGCGATAAATCTCAGGAGATCTGGATATAATTCTCCTTTAGATTTATATCATTTTGGGTTTTTTAAGGTAAACATAGAAGAATAAATATTCAATGTAACGGTATCGATACGCTATCACCCTTAAGTGATATCACCATCAGATTAATGGACAAAATAAACAGACTATTTATTATGCTTATTTAATAATCATGTTAATTTTAGAATCGTGTCGTTTCAAGTTTATATTGACGTGTCAGAGTTGACACAAGATAATTATTGCATTGCATGGGTGGGTAGTTACTTATTGGTTTAGAATCCACTTGCTCACTTATTGTCCTGTTATTGAACGTTACACCATGTTAACATTGTAGTATCTTAGAGCTCCTCCAATATATTTTTTTCTTCAATTCGACCTCTTCTCCTACTGAAGATAAGGTTGACAACTGATCTTCAAGATTATCTGAAATAATACCTTCTAACTATACAGCTGGAGTCTTTTTGATTTATTCAAATTCAGTGTAAACTGACTGCTGCAAAATAGGACATTCAATCTCGTATTCAACATAACAATCAGTCATTACAGGCCTCCAGTTCTGCCAATGTTGCTACTCGGCAATCTCAGTCTACGCAACAATTTCAGTCTCAACAAAATTTCCAGAATATTGGAAAAAGGTCGTGGAAACAATAAAGGTCGAGGATATGACAACCACTGTGGTGGTGGAGACCGCAGCCAACCAACCTTCACTTATTTCATTTGTCATGTATGTGGCAAACCAGGACATTCAGCTCGCCGCTGTTTTCGTCGTTTTGATCTTCAATGTCAAGACCTTTCCAACCAAGCCCGTCAACAACAAGCTATGGTAGCTGCTAACCAACAACATAGAGGAGATGACTGACACACATCATTTGACTAATGATGTGAACAATCTTCATCTGAAGAATCTGATCAAATCCAAGTTGGAAACAATGCAAGTTTGAGAATTACAAAAATTGGAACTTTCACTCCTTCTCTAAAACTTTTGTTTTGTCTCAAGTTCTTCTCGTACCTAAAATTCAAAAAAACTTCTTTCTGTCCACAAATTTTGTCAAGGTAATAATGTATATTTTGAATTTCGTGTTTCTTACTTCCTTGTGAAGGAGTGTCCTGCATCATGGGCATCTTAGTGAAGGATTCTACAATTTTTCAGTTTCCTTCGAAAACTCTAAACCGAGAGCTTACTCCAGTGTTCGACTTTCACTCATGAATTGGCATCATCGGTTGGGCCATACCTCCATTGATGTTGTGAAGAAAGTTGTACATTTCCTTTTTAGTGATCAGGTTGTCAGATGGCCAAAAGCTATGTTTTACCGTTTTGATCAAATCATGTTTCTGTTTTAAAACCATTAGAACTTGTTTATTTCGATGTATGGGGGCCAACTTCAGTTATCTCTACCTATGGAGCTCAGTACTATGTTAGTTTTTTAGATGATTGCACTTGGTTTTTATGGTTATTCCCAAGAAAACTTAAATTCGATGTTGAACATGTTTTTCTCCAGTTTCAAAATTATGTAGAGCGTCATTTTGATTTGAAACTTGAATCTATACAAACAAACTGGGGAGGAGAGTACAAATGCATTAGCAAATTTTTTAAAGAAATTGGAATTGAACATCAGATTGCCTGTGCACATATGCACCAACAAATGGGTGCTATTGAGTGTAGGCATTGACAAATTGTTGAAATGGGCCTATCTCTCTTGTCTCATTCCAATTTGCCACAAGCTTTTTGGGAAGAAGTCTTTCAACTTGCGACTTATATTATTAACATATTACTGACCCCAATTTTAAATCACAAAAAGTCCTTTTGAAGTTGTCCACAAAAAAAAAAAAAAAAAAGGCCAGACTACAATTTTATGAAAATATTCGGTTGCGTTTGTTGGCCTTATTTACGTCCCTACAATACACATAAAATTAACTTTAGGTCAAAGACGTGTATATTCATAGGCTACGACATTTGTCACCGAGGCTACAAGTGCTTGGATTTGTCAACAAGAAAAATATGTGTCGCGTCATGTCATATTTTATGAGAGTCTATTTCCATATCAAAAACCTAAGTCTCTTCAAATATCTACTATGGACTCTCAGCTGGTTGTTCTCCCTTCCAATTTGAAAACCTCTTCTAGCTCTAGTTCCAGTTTACTAACACTTTCAAGTACAACTTCGTAGCAACATCTTCCACTTGAAAATCAGTCAGGCAGTCGTAGTCATCATATACTAGTGATTCAGAAGGTTCTCCTCTAGCAAAAGATGCCGTGTTAGACACTCATGTTGTTTTTCCAGAAACAACCATTCAATCTCCAAAACAACCTTCTTCATCTCCACATCCTGATACTCGAAGTAATACTCATGGAATGATAACTTGGTCCAAAAACCATATCTTCAAACCCAGTAGGCAATATGATGATTCCATATAATACCCTCTTCCGCGCACTCTAATTACAACATCCATATCATCTGAGATTGAACCAACTTACTTCACTAAAGCATCTAAACATCAACATTGGAGGCAGACTATGAATGAGGAATTTGACGCACTCTTGCGAAATGGAACGTGGTCCCTTGTTTCACCACCTCAGAGTGTTAACATTGTTGGTTGTAGGTGGGTGTATCAGATTAAACGAAGAGCTTATGACACCATTGACAGATACAAAGCAAGACTTGATGCCAAATGGTATCATCAGCAAATAGGTCTAGACTTTAATGAAACATTCAGTCCGATGGTAAAACCAGCAACTGTCCGACTTGTTCTATCTCTGGCCATTATGAAAGGATGGATATTGAGGCTAATTGATATACAAAACGCCTTTCTTCATGGGTTACTGTAGGAAGAAGTTTACATGCTCCAACCTTCAGGTTATATCCATCCTCAATTTTTGAATCATATCTGCAAATTACACAAATCCTTGTATGGATTGCACCAGGCATCACGTGCGTGGTTTTTATGTTTTACTAATAGGCTGATTTCACTCGATTTTTCTTGAAGTAAGGTAGAAAATTCACTTTATATTTACAGCCATAAGAAACTTTTCATCTACTGCCTTATATACGTAGATGATATAATAGTGACAGGCTCTGATACGAGTGCAGTAAACTCAGTTATCCAATCAGTACAAAACTGATTTTGCTATAAAGGATTTAGGCAATCTCAATTTCTTCCTTGGTGTGGAAGCTCTGTTTTCGTCGGAAGGGTTATATCTTACACATCGCAAATATATTGTGGATTTGATGCACAAAAGTTCTATGGACACAAAAGTTCTATGCCCAGCTTTACACCTATAGCTACATCTACTCCCTTAACCGCATCTGAAAGACATTTATTTCTAGATTCTCAACTATACCAAAGCATTATAATAGGCTTACAATACTTCTCTTTTACAAGACATGACCTCGCTTTTGCAGTACATAAAGTCAGTAAATTCATGCACAATCCACGCACACCTAATTGGCTTGCAGTGAAAAGATTTTTTCAGTATTTAAAGCATACCATCTCCTTTGGTTTGCTTTTCTTAAAAGCTTATGAACTCAACATCCAAGCCTCCTCCGATGCAAATTGGGCTGGTGATAAAGATGAAAGACAATCTATTGGTGCCTACTTTGTCTATCTTGGGCAAAACTTAGTGTCTTGAAGATGTAAACAATAGCAGACTGTTGCAAGGAGTAGTATTGAGGTTGAGTACAAGTCCTTAGCAAATACAGTTGCAAAAATTCAGTGGTTGCAAACCCTGTCATGTGAATTAGGATTCCCAAGCTCTAAAAAACCTACTCTCTGGTGTGGCAACATCAGAGCAACATACTTGAGCTCCAATCCGATGTTCCACACAAGAACCAAATACATCAAAATCAACTTCCATTTCGTTCGTGATTAGGTTGTGCATCAGAAGCTTCAAGTCCGTTTCGTCTCCAACAAAGATCAATTTGTTGACTTACTCATAAAACCACTGTCTTACGCTTGTTTTGAGTTGTTAAGGCACAATCTAAATGTCTCATCATTCTTTATTTGGTTCAAGTATTGAAAATTAGTGAGCTCACACTTATGTTTAATTTAGAGGGTGTATGTGAGGACATTAACGCTATTCATACGAGCCTAGACTATTTTTAATTGATAGTACCGGTCTACATTGTGTATCCAATTTTGGGAATGAATGGAATAAGGTGGGCTCATGGGTTATATAATTAAATCCTCATTCTTAATATCTAAACCAAAGTCACCCTAATAATGTCCAATATTGAGTGACTATTGATTTGTAAACCTCTTGTGATTAACGCTCAGATGAACCTTAAGTTAGATTGAATTGATGTCAAACATTGAATGATAAAACTCACATAAAAATTTGTAGAGATTAGAACGAAAAGGTGTGTAAATTTTTAGAGGAAGATTAAGGTACTGAAGAAGGTACCGTACTAAAAAATTATATTATTTTAAAGTCAAATTATAATTTTTTTGAGATATAAGTTATAATTCAAAAGTGCACGATCAATCACAAAAAATTGTGATCGATCATAAAGATTACAACTTTTAAAGGTTTAGAGTATAATTTGTAAATGAAAAGTTTCAACTGTTTAAGATAATTCATAATCAATCATAAATTATCTTAAAACAGTTGTAACTTGACATTTGAAAGATTTAACTCGACGGCTAATAATAATAATTTTAGGTACAATACCAATTTTTTCAGTACCATAATACAATCCAGAAATTTAAGGTAAAAAATATATTAAAGAAGAAAAAATACAATAAAGGATGATAACTATGAAAGTTGGCATATAAAATTTCATCGATTGACTTAATGGCCACTGGTATGCAATAGTTCGCAAATTCGAATTTTATCTATTCCTTCCCACGTAAGTACCGTAAAAAAAGAACAAGAAGAAAGTTGACATATGAAAGTGACACAAACATATCAAAGTCAGAATCAATGTAAGTTTTGACGGTAAAAAGTGTAATAAACCCAAAATTTAAGGTGCAAAATGTAAATAAATCATATCAAAGTCAGAATCAATGTAAGTTTTGACGGTAAAAAGTGCAATAAGCCCAAAATTTAAGGTGCAAAATGTAAATAAATCTGCTGAACACGTGCATCCCCAACAATTCCCACCCAGTGCACCCACACCATCCAAACAAATCAAATCCCAACTGCCATTTCTTACCACTCCACCATCTTCTCTCTCAACCCCCCAACTGTATATAAACCCCCATGGCCACTTGCTTCACCATTCCCGCCATTTTCAACTACCTCACTCCCTCCAAACCTCCAAAACCTAACCCAACCTTTTCCATTCCCAGATCCCACAAATCCCAATCCTCTATCATCACCCGCTCGTCCCTCACAGATCAATCTCTGTCAGCCAAACAACGGCTCCTCGACCTCATCTCCGATCAAGACCGTGGCCTCAAAACCCAGAACGACCCCCAAAAGCTATCCCAAATCGTCGAAGCCATAGAGGCCATGGCGGTTCTGGGTAGTGATACAGTCACTACCGGTGATTCGCTATCGGCTACTTGGAGGTTGCTGTGGACTACAGAGAAAGAACAGCTTTTCATCATAAGAAATGCTTCTCTGTTCGGCACACAAGCCGGGGATGTTTTACAGGTCATAGATGTTGAGAAATGTGCTCTGAACAATGTAATTACTTTTCCTCCAGATGGGGTCTTCTTTGTCCGGTCCGGTATTGAAATTGCATCACGACAGAGAGTGAACTTTAGGTACATATATGTGTTGCCCTCATATGATTTTGAACTGAGCTGTAATTTGCGAATTGTTTGGGAATTATTACCTTATGCTGGATGAATGATTTGATGTTTGTTGTTTTCTTAGTTTTTTTTGGGGGTAATTAGATTTGATGTTTGTTATGTATCAAGTATTGATGGTTTGTTGATATTTCTCCTGATCTGGTTTGTGGTAGATTTACAAGTGCAGTTCTACGAGGAAAGGATTGGGAGCTTCCGTTGCCACCATTTGGGCAGGGGTGGTAAGTTTTTCATTGTTTATTTCAATGTAGTGGCAGTCAATCTTACTTTCACTTGTGAAGTTATCATATATATTGTTTTTCTGTAGGTAAGTTAGATTCTAGTTCTTTTGACATAATACATAAAATTGCTTCAAGTTCCTTTCATTTTGGTTCTTCAATCTTCATGGTTAGAGGACATTTGAACCATTAATTCTTGTGTTATGCTTTTCCCTTAATAGATTTCTTGTTTTCCTCTTGTTTTGTTTTTTACATTTTTCCCAAAGCTTTGGTTTTCTCTTGACGTGTTGGTTGATACACAAGACAATTGCAATTTTACTTGTTCACTATTTAACAGAGCAAGAACAACAGTCTATTTTGGCTACTCATAGCCTTTGATTTTATTATCCTGTTCGATACTAAGCAACTGAATTGCTTGTTTTTCTGTTCTTATGTATTGTTTTTTTCCCTTTTTTATTTTTGGGGGAAAAATGGGAAGTTTGCAGTGATCTGTTTTCCTTTCTTTTTTAAAATGTTTTTTGGCTTTTGTGATTGGAATCACGGGAATCTTGTTTATATAGGTTTGAGTCTGTGTATCTTGACGACGAGATTCGGGTTGTGAAAGATATTAGGGGAGATTATCTAGTTGTTGATCGTGCTCCATATTCTTGGAAGGAATGAAGGTTGAGACCTGTGGTTTGCATCCCTTCATGAAAGTTGGAACTTATTGTGAGTTTCCTGTGTTCAAAATTCAATCATATAATTGAATCAGTTGAACAGCTTCGAGGTTGAGCTTCATTCATTAGTAGATTCAATTCAATTTTCCCTTTCAAACTAAATGTATTGCTTTGCTTCTAATGCTTTCTGTCACGAGCAACTGTTCAATATTCATGTATATTGTGTATATTTGAGGAAATTGGCACGGGTTTCCACTTTGTCTATGTATGATTCATTCTTCTTTCTTTGCTGGCACATGTTGTGTCTCATCTTTAGACTTCTCTTTGAGTGAGCACTGCATGATTGGCCAGTTACCACAAAATTAGTCCCTTGAGATATTAGGTCTCTTGACTGTCTTGGAGTTGCTTAATTAAATGATTAGTTCCTATTACTCAAAGCATACATTATCCAAAAAGGGACCAAAAGGCTTTTGAAAACATACAACTAAAACTTCTGAGCTAGGGGTCGTTATTGTAGCTTGGGTGAGTCTTTCTACATAGCTGGGTCTAAAACTCTAAATAGGCAAGAGAGTAATCCCTGAGAGCTTTTCCAATACCACCTATACAAGAAAAAATCATCCCAAGTAATTAGAAAGGGTTAAAATTCGATTGAAAAATAAAGGAAAGTACGAATTCTCTATCATCTGTACTGTTGTTTCCTTCTCTTCAATTAAGATATTATTGAAGTCCAACTTGCTTATTGAGGAACATGTTCACTTCCTCTTGTTGAGCAATATGGAATGTTGCTATTTTAAGGGTACATTAAGGTGCAAGAAATGTGTGAATACTAAATACTCTGTTCCCCCACTACACACCAAAACAACAATGGCATTTATCTTCAAGAATCAGTATATAGGAAATGGGAATAGAAAAGTCCAGATCTGTGCTAAATCAAATCGAAGCCTCATGTTATAGCAGTGTGAAATCACTGAAGTGTACGCGGTCAATAGTATGCTATAAGACCAATCATATAGATGATGTTTTAGGGTTATACTAGCAAAATTCATTACTTAATTAAATAAAATTGCAAGTTTATTTATCATGTTTCTGTTTTATTTTATTTTAATATACATGATATAGTCCATAAAGTATTAGTTAAGAAGATAGTTTCTCAAGGAGTTGGGAAGAGGAGAACTATACTTCTTAGTACTTAATTCTTAAATGTTCCTAGTCATAGGATTACCATGTGGGTACTGTGTAATCTGATAGACTAGCATACACTACGTTTACTCATATTTGATATGAGGTAACTCGTCCAAGTCACTAGTATAGGGACACTGAAGCAGGTGTGTGTGTGGGAGTTTGTTAGAGAACAAGTACACTGAATGTGACTATTGACTAATATAGGATTTTTCGTATGGAGTTTTACATACCTGTCAATGTTAAATTATAAAGTTATAGTTATGCAACTGATTCTTAGACTTGAGACATCATGGTTGTCTTGTACATGGATTTCTATGCTTTAACTATACAATATATTCATATACTAATCATGTAACTTGGATATGTATTGTTGGACTTGGTTAGACATGCATGGAGACTTATGAATGTACAACATGAAATTTATCACCCTTAGTAAATAAAGGGAGAATATTCTATGTGACCTTCTAGGATATGACTCAAGGAGTCCTTGGCCAAGGCAGAATAACAATTAGAAAAAGAGTTTATAATTGATCATTAAGAGTCATAATCTTAAGATTGAACACATAAGATTGAGTTAGGGGCTTGATAGTAATTTCATACTCTAGTAATTTAATTAGGATATTGTGTGATAGAAGGATTGAATTGCATGGCAACAATAGATTAAATGAGTTCTTTACCTATTTCGTGCTATTCGAAAGTTGATTATGATATGCTGTTAGGTATTACTCATTATTAGTAGAAACCCGAAGAATGAAATTAATATAAATATATTAATTGTTCTTCATAAAGGAGAATTAGAAAAGTTCTAATTCAAGCTAACTTAGAAAGAGCTCTAATTTGAGATGTTACTTGTAGTTAGTGTCGAATGCCTACAACCTGGTATGCTTGAACCTATAGGGTCACACACAATAAAATTGGTTGGAAACTAAAAGATAAAAGAGAAAAAACCAATTAAGAGTTAATTGGGGTAAAAACCTAATTAAGAGTTAATTAGTGATTTTATTACTTGGTTCATAAAAAAGTTATATGTAACTATGAGATAATTGCAACTAGACCTAAACTAGGATTAGAGTCTTAGAAGACTCTAGAAATACCTTTATATAGGAGGTGGATATATGAGATAACAACTCGCTGTTGCTAGCACAAGAAAATTCACCCATTATTCTCTCTCTCGAGTAGTTTATCAAATGTTGGGGTAAATCTTTTAAGTTTATCAATTCGTGTGGATACCGATAGAGGCCAAACGATTGCGAGACTTGGGGTAAAAGTCTAATTCATATGTGAAGATTATTGGAGAAAGCTTGAAGATTGTTAAAAACACGCTTCAAGAAATAATTCTTAATCTTCTTTATAGATTTAGGATTTTCAGTTTGTATTAAACATAAATAGATCTTGGAATGAACAATCAATATTTATTTTTAAATTCCGCTGCATTTATTATATGATTCATTTCATACGCATCATGGTTTTGCATGGGGTGCTAAATTTGTTGTTGCTTATATGCATGTGCGTTATGACTTTCCCATGCTGTGAGACACTTGTGTTGAACCTGCTTTCTAATTTCACTGATCAATCATTGGCAAATATCCAGCTTCACAATGGCATTTCTTAGATTAATTTGTTGATAGGAATCCAAAAGAGGAATAAGATATACAGCCAAGACTCCGCCTCTCCTTTATCGTCTGCCAGTCTAATGACACAGTTTGACATTATGTAGTAATTCTGGAAGTTCCCGTTCGGTCACAATTGACGCACAGGGAGTATGCTGCAACAATGTGCTCCCTTTAGACTTGACACCACGTATTTTGGATTTGGGGAAAACTTATATAATCTCTCTAAGACTCTATATCTCTTTTTCTCTTTTTCTTTTTATGAAATTTCTTGCCTCAATTGTTCTCCATTTTGCGCAATAGGTGAGTAGCAAATCTTCTTCTATTCCAGTGACTCTTTATCCTTCCCAATTACCTGTTGTTCCTCTTGTTGATTGAGTACTTCTATGTACTCACCTACACCAACAGCTTTTAGTCTGTTTGCCTTTGTTTCAGGTCTGGTTTAGTTTTCTAATTCAGGCGACTCTCTCCCTCTCTCCTTACCCACAAATCCCACATCCACCACATGGCATAGAAATTTCTGAGGATTTATGAACAGTTCTTTTGACAGTGGCACACATGGCCTTCTAATTCTCGTTGAAGCTAAATATCTCATTTGTCACCGAGTTTCAATATTTGCCTTTTAATGGAATTGTCCTACGGTAAATGTTGATAAATGTCCAATATCCGCAGGTTTGACTCTGTGTACCTAGATAGTGATATTAGAGTTGCAAAGGATATCCGCGGAGACTATTTAGTTGTTGAGTGTGCTCCTTATGAATGGAAAGAATGTGGGTTGTCAACTTGGTAAGGTTTGATTGTTACGTCTGGATTATTTGTTTTCATTATCTAACATTGTTGTCATCTCTCAGATCAATGACACCAATACTATTTTCCTCTCGATGATGTTGTTGAACTGCACAAGTGCCTTCTTTCTTAGATTGAACAACAAAATTTTGCCTTCTGAATGCCCACATCTCTTTCCTTTCGCATTTGGATTTTCACCTTGACCGATTGTGGAAATTTCATGGTTGGAAGTGCTACTCCGTGGGCCAGATAATCATTCACGACATTATTTTGATTGTCAAAGCTTGCTTCAGAGATCTTATTACATGTAATATTATTTCCAGCTCTGCTGAAACACAAGTATGTTAATTCCATTTGAGATCAATTATCATTTGTAATCAAAGGGAAATAGCTAGGTCTGTGAAGGATTTTAGAAGTTGCCTATACATCTTTTATTTATATCCTCTGGACCGGGAGAATATCATATTTCGATGCTGCTGTCCTAGAGCATAGGTGTATATGCGATGCCTCATTAGTCCCAAGTCATACTTCTCTATCATTAATAGTTTCAACTAACCCCTAATGTTCTCCACCTATTTTTCTTTCAAATTTTTTGAATGGTCTCCTGAATGTGTTCGAGTGCAGGTTTTTGGACCCGTTCCACTCAACTGTAGATTGGCATACGAGTTATTCAGCTCTTTGCTGAGTGCTTTTGGCAACGTTGATTGTCCTATGTATGGTAACTGAAGATTATGACCAGCTCAATCAAGTGTTTTGTAGTTCAAAGTGCTCCTTTATGGTCTCTTTTTTATCTTATCCCCATGGTTATTCGGGTATGCACTTGCAATTGTTGTATGTTCATGTTGTTCTAATGGATTTTTTTGCTTGTTGCAAGTTAACTGATCACACTGCTGACAATCTATTTCAAGAGAAATGGCAAAACTTAATTTTCATTAGGTCATTGTCGATCTTCATGATTTGGCTTCAAGTTGGGATGCTGCCATTGGTTCTGTACTGAAGAAGCCCATTGTCATCAGTGGTAGTGGGATCTCATCCATTGGACTTGAGATAAAGTCTTTCTTCAAGCATAAGTGAATGCATAACCTGTTAGTGAGTGTCTTGTATGTATTTTTGTTTTTCTCTTCTTTTTAGACTCGCCCCCAATTTTTACATCTCTTCTACTCTTGAATGACATGCTCAATTCTGAACTGCTGAGAACTAATTCTCTGGCCAATCCTTGAACAGAGGTTGAGCGCAACAGTGCCATTTTTGAGACAGGAGCAGATGAAATAAGGTTTTTTCTTTAACAACTTTTTTATTTTTATGTATGATTGCTAGTAACGGGTTTTAAATGTTTAACCTCCTCCTACATGTAGTGTCAACACTCTATGCTACACAAGTAACACAAAAATTTGTATCAAAACCCATAAAAATTGATGATACCCAGAATAAAACTGGCACGTGCTCAGTAAGTGAGCTCAGCTCGGGAGCTCAGGCGAAAGAAGCTGAGCTCCCCTAGCCATGAGCAGAGCTCATCCAGTCAGCACTAAGAGCTCCTAGTCGAAGGCGCGAGAGAAGAAATGCTAAGGGAACAACAAGACGACTTGGATACCCTTATTAAGGAGGTAGAATCCAATCCGAGGCAGAAAACTCGTATTTAACCATGATCTCCTCCTAAAACTAAGGAGGATCCCACAGGAGGAGGCAAAAATCTCTCCTTTTGAAGCCAGCCCTAAGGAATTTAGGTAACTCCGGAATTGTGGATAAAGATAGGGCACGATCCCTTCAATGTAGGATAGTCCCGCATTAGAGGTAAGTATGAGGCTATAAAAAGGAAGAAACAGCCCCCATTGGAGGGGGAGACTTTCCGAAACCCTAGTTCCCTGAGTATTCGACTGTAACACCTTCAATTCATCAATAAAGAAGAAGGAGCAAGAGCCTCCATTAGAGAGTGGACTAGCCGAGCTCACTGGCCGGTGAACCACTATATTTCCACCGTATTTCACACATTATACACGACTAATTAGAGCTTTCATTCTCCACTTCATGAGCCATGTAGCTCAGATGCCATATTAGTCCCCATGCAAACTGTTCACGCCAATTAATCTGGTTCCTTAGCTCGTATCCGGAGGTTTACACCATCAGTTTGGCGCCGTCTGTGGGAACGACTGTTCCTGTTACAAGTAAGCTGATTCCTCAGTGACTGATGGTAATAACTCGAAATATGAGCAGAAGTCAAACAAACCTACCCCGAATGCAAGATAAGCCGGAAACTGCCCACGGCAGACAACCCGGGAACATCCAGGAGGCGAATTCCCCCATTAATAACGAGTTGGAGGCCCTTCGTCTCGTCAACCAACGCTTGCTAAAGGAAAACGAAGAGCTGTCAAAGCTCGTACAACGCCCACGGGAGGCACCACCGGCCCAAGAAGGCCAGAATAATCCCCCTCATAGGGAACCTCGATACTGGGACCCCCTTAGAGAGGTCAGCGAGGGAGGAGAAGGCAGCCAGGCCAGGGGATATGTCCCCTACGTACCCCCTGGTAATGGCCATAACGACGAAGTGCAAAGTCGGAACGACAGGGGTGAGAGAGGTGATTTTTTCCCTTATCCGCAAGACAGGAGAGAGCAGCACTGGGAGCAACGCTTCAAAGACTTCCAGCAAGAGCTCAGTCATATGAAAGAGGCCGTAAAGAGTAAGGCCCCGGTTACAATGGATGTTTTGGTTCAGCAAACCGAATCCCCATTCACCACGGGGGTGCTACACTTCCCTCTCCCACCAAAGTTCAGGATGCCCCAAATGGAGGTCTTTGACGGATCGAAAGATCCCGTGGATCATCTCAACACTTACAAGAACCAGATGGAGCTACATGGGTACCAGGATCCTGTACGCTGCAGAGCTTTTGCCATCACGCTGAAAGGCTCCGCCTTAAACTGGTTTCATAGGCTCCCACCAGCCTCGATCTCGTCCTTTAAAGAACTCTCCATTGCTTTTGTCTCTCACTTTATAGGAGCCCGGATACACAGAAAGCCGAGCTACCACCTGCTGAATGTGAAGCAGGGTCCCCAGGAAAACCTGAGGACTTATGTCCAAAGATTTAACTCGGAGACATTGAAAGTAGACGTCCCGGATGAAAAATTCGCCATAACTGCTTTCATTGCAGGATTGGGAGTGCAATCAAAGGATCTGATGTTCTCCATATCAAAAAACCCTCAGGCAAGTATGGCTGAGGTGTTAGCCAAGGCAGAGAAATATATAAACGGTGAAGAGGCACTCCTTTCTAAGGTGGTCGGTACGTCTTCGCGAAAGGAAAAGGAAAAAGAAGAGAAGAGAAGGGACAGAAGCCCTAGGAAGGAAAAAGGACGAGAGAGGTCCCCAAGGAAGGACAGAGACCGCTCGCCAAAAAGGAGAGGAAATGTCAGAGATCGGCTGGGTCCCATGCAACCTGAACTACAACCCAGGTATGGGCCCCAGCGGTTTACCCCACTCACCGCTGCTGTGTCAGAAGTACTGTATGAGGTCCAAAACGAGAAATTCTTAAAATGGCCACCTAGGATGAAGGCAGACCCGGCAAAGAGAGACCCCACGAAATACTGTGATTATCACCGGGATCATGGACACCACACTGATGACTGCATTCAATTAAAGAAGGAAATCGAGTTCTTGATCCAGCGAGGTCAGCTGCGTCGTTTTATAGCCAATGATAACCAGCATCGAGCCCTTCCGCCTCCACCACCCAGGCAGCAGGCACCTGCACCACACCAGCAGTCTCTAGGGGAAATCAGAGTGATATCTGGAGGGTTCGCAGGAGGTGGAGAGTCTAGCTCAGCTCGGAAGGCGCACCTCCGACGGGTCAGAGCCGAAGAAGCTCTCGAGGTGCATGCTGTATCCAAAGCACCACGTTTGGATACAGCTATCACTTTTTCAGATGCTGATTTAGAAGGATGCCAATACCCCCATGATGATCCATTGGTGGTACGAGCAGTGGTGGCAAATAGAACCGTTCATCGGGTTCTAATTGATAACGGGAGCTCGGCAGATATTATTTTCGCACCTGCGTTCGACAAGATGGACATAGGAAGGCAGAAACTTGAGCCAGTAAGCACTCACTTACTGGGATTCTCCGGGGAAAGGGTGCTCCCCCTGGGTTCAATCCAGCTCGTGCTCACCCTGGGGGACCCACCTTGCCAAGCCACTACCACTGTCAAATTCCTAGTAGTCGATGCACCATCTGCGTACAACATCTTGCTTGGAAGGCCATCCTTAAATTCTATGAAGGCAATCCCATCTGCCTACCATTTAGTCGTGAAGTTCCCTACAGAGAATGGAATCGGAGTGGTCCGAGGAGACCAGCGCGTAGCACGGGAATGCTACATGGCTTCTATGAAAGGGAAGGAGGTTGAGAACATCCAACTGGATGAGCTCGACATGAGAGATGAAATGGAGACAAGACCAATGCCATCGGAAGAGCTGGAACCAGTTCAGCTTGATGAGAAACCAGAACACCTCGTTTATGTGGGTTCCAAACTGACCGCTGAGCTCAAAGAACTCCTCATCCAGTTTCTAAAAGAGAATATAGGAGTGTTTGCTTGGAAGCAAGAAGACATGGAGGGAATCGACCCTTCGGTTATTACCCACAAGCTATGCGTGAACCCAACTTGCAAACCCATCAAACAGAAGAGGAGGAGCTTTGCTTCTGAAAGGCAACGAGCAATAAATGAGGAGGTCAGCAAACTCCTCCAGGCCAAGGCTATCAGGGAGGTTGATTACCCCACTTGGTTAGCAAATGTAGTTCTTGTAAAGAAAACGAATGGGAAGTGGCGATTGTGCATCGACTTCACTGATCTCAACCGAGCATGCCCCAAGGACAGTTTTCCCTTACCTCGGATTGACCTAATAGTGGATGCCACTGCAGGGCACGAGCTCTTCAGTTTCATGGACGCCTTCTCAGGCTACAACCAGATCAGGATGGATCCCAGCGACCAGGAGAAGACCTCCTTTGTGACTGAACAGGGAACATATTGTTATCAGGTCATGCCCTTCGGATTGAAGAACGCTGGAGCCACTTACCAGCGGTTAGTAAATAAAATGTTCCAGAAGCAAATAGGAGCATCCATGGAAGTTTACATTGATGACATGCTGGTGAAGTCACTAAAAGCAGAGCTCCACATCGAGCATTTAGCTGAGTCATTCCGAATTCTAAGGGAGTACAAAATGAAGTTAAACCCTGCGAAATGCGCATTTGGGGTTTCGGCAGAAAAATTTCTGGGCTTTATAGTCAACAGCAGAGGGATTGAAGCCAATCCAGAAAAGGTTAGAGCAATGATGGAAATGCAATCACCATCCAACGCGAAAGAGGTGCAACGTTTGACGGGCAGGATAGCTGCACTGAGCCGTTTTGTGTCTAGGGCTAGCGATAAATGCCAGCCATTTTTTCAAATCTTGAAGAAGGCATTCCACTGGGATGCCAAGTGTGAAGAAGCATTCGAAGACCTAAAGAGATATATGAGCTCTCCCCCTATTCTGGTGAGCCCTCTAGAAGGGGAAATTCTCACCCTCTACCTAGCAGTTTCAGATTTTTCAACAAGTGCAGCGCTAGTTAGGGAGCGAGACAGAGCTCAGCAACCAGTCTACTACTGTAGCAGAGCTCTGAGGGGGGCAGAGGAGAGATATCCAAGGATGGAAAAACTCGTTCTAGCTCTGGTTACAACAGCTAGGAGACTTAGACCTTATTTCCAGGCTCATACTGTTCAGGTTCCAACAGATCAGCCAATGAAGCAAGTACTACACAAGCCGGAATCCTCAGGGAGGTTGGTTAAATGGGCCGTAGAGCTCAGCGAGTTTGATATCAGGTACAAGCCAAGAGCTGCCATCAAAGGGCAAATTTTGGCAGATTTTATTGCAGAATTCACAGCAGCAGCGCCTATGGAAACCACGGATTTAGTACCGGACCTTCCCATATGGAAGCTTTCAGTAGATGGAGCTGCCAATGCTCAGGGAAGCGGTGCAGGAATGATCCTGACCTCCCCAGAAGGAATAGACGTCGAATATGCCCTCAGATTTGGGTTCAAAGCTTCAAATAATGAGGCAGAATATGAAGCCGTCATCGCTGGGCTTAATCTTGCCTATTCTATGGAAGCAGAGCAGCTGGAGATCTGCAGTGATTCTCAACTGGTGGTGAAGCAGATAGAAGAGTGTTACGAGGCAAGAGGCGAGAAGATGGTCCTGTACCTCAAAAAGGTACGAGAACTAATGAAACAGTTTGTGCAGGTTAAGGTCAGACACGTGCCTAGAGTGGAGAACTCACGAGCAGATGCTCTGGCAAGGTTAGCAACTGCCTCGCAGGAGGATTTGGATAGGCTAATTCCAGTAGAGCACCTTCCAAAGCCCTCGGTAAGCATCGAAGAAGAGGAAATTCTATCAATTGAAGCTCAGCCGAGCTGAATGGATCCCATCGTAGAGTACCTTCAGAATGGAACTTTGCCAAATAATGCCAAGGAGGCATCCAAGCTAAGGGCCAGGTCAGCCAGATTTTCCCTGATGCAAGGGAAACTGTACAAGCATGGATTTTCAATGCCTCTCCTTAAGTGCGTAGGAGACGAAGATGCTAACTACATACTCAGAGAAGTACATGAGGGGATATGTGGCAACCACATAGCAGCTCGGGCCTTGGCAGGAAAAGTACTGAGGCAAGGATATTATTGGCCCACCATGCTCACAAGCGCCACCGACTTAGTAAGAAAATGCAAAACTTGCCAAGAGCATGCTAATATGTCCCACTGTCCTCCCGAGCTCCTAACCTCGGTGGTAAGCCCATGGCCTTTTCAGCAGTGGGGTTTGGACATTCTGGGACCCCTTCCCACCGGTGTGGGGCAGTGCAAGTTTGCCATCATAGGAGTGGATTACTTTACTAAATGGGCGGAGGTTGAACCTTTAGCAACGATCACAGAGCAAAAAGTTCAAAACTTCGTTTGGAAGTCGATAGTTTGCAGGTTTGGAGTTCCCAGAGCACTCGTGTCTGACAATGGAAAGCAGTTTGATAATTCAAAGTTCAAAAGTTTTTGTGCCGAGCTCGGAATCAAGAACTATTTCTCAGCTCCTGCCCATCCCCAGTCTAATGGGCAGGCAGAGGTCACAATAAGAACCATAAAGTCAGCTTTGAAGACCAAGCTAGAAAACCTGAAAGGCAAATGGGTGGAGTACATTCCGGAGGTATTGTGGGCCTACAGGACCACCGCCAGATCTGCGACTCAGGAAACCCCCTTTGCTTTGGCCTTTGGGACCGAGGCAGTGGCCCCAGTGGAGATAGGGCTCCAATCACCAAGGGTGGAGTTTGCAGATTCCGAGCACAATGATGAGTCTCTCTTGCTAAACCTCGATCTCTTGGATGAAAAGAGGGACAGAGCTCTGCACCGCGTCCGTACTTACCAAAGGAAAACTGCAAGGTACTATGACAGGAGGGTAAGACACAGAAGTTTCAAGGTTGGAGATTTGGTACTTCGGAGGCTTCTGCTTGCGAGAAAGGATCCCACGCATGGGAAATTGGGACCCAATTGGGAAGGGCCCTATATCGTGTCAAGGATAATCAGACCAGGGAATTACGAGTTGCAAACAGAGGAAGGAAAGGTTCTACCTCACTCGTGGAATGCCGAGCACCTTAAGAAGTTTTTTCAGTAAGTGTTACTTGTAATAGGACTACTTTTAAATAAGAAAGAGCAAGCCTTTTATTCACCCTCCAATGGTCTCCAAAGTAGCAAGATGAGCTCTTCAGCTCATAAACAAACGATAAGCTTCAAAGCTTATAAATGCAAGATGAGCTCTTCAGCTCATAAACAAACGATAAGCTTCAAAGCTTATAAATGCAAGATGAGCTCTTCAGCTCATAAACAAACGATAAGCTTCAAAGCTTATAAATTTAAGATGAGCTCTTCAGCTCATAAAAACCCGATAAGCTTCAAAGCTTATAAATTTAAGATGAGCTCTTCAGCTCATAAAAACCCGATAAGCTTCAAAGCTTATAAATTTAAGATGAGCTCTTCAACTCATAAAAACACGATAAGCTTCAAAGCTTATAAATCAAAGATGAGCTCTTCAGCTCATAAAAACACGATAAGCTCCAAAGCTTATAAAAGAAAGATGGGCTCCTCAGCTCATAACTACAGGATAAGCCTCAAAAGCTTATAAACAAAAGACGAGCTCTTCAGCTCGTACAAAATTCAAGGCTGAACGCTTCTTGAAGACACCAACAGTCAGATTCAAGGCTGAACGCTTCTTGGAGACACCAACAGTCAAATTCAAGGCTGAACGCTTCTTGGAGACACCAATGGTCCTCCCCCCAGGACCAGATACCCTTGTGCACTGCCTACACACTCAAAGACCTCGAAAGGTCCAGAACAACTGAGAACACCTATGAGGTCAGATGAGAAGTAAGGTCAGAGCAGACATGATCTTCTGTTCTCCATCGATATCCGTGGTTCGACCTAGGGGGTCAGTGAAAGACCAAGGTCAGAGCAGACATGATCTCCTGTTTTCCATCTACGTTCGTGTTTCGAACGAGAAGAGTAAGCTGAAATAACCTAACAGAATTCGAGATGAATGAAAAGTCTGGCATTCGAAATATCCGACAGTGCAAATATTCAGAAAAATACAAAAAGAGTCATAGTCTGATATCGCTTAAGAAAAGAAAGAACAATACAAGGAAACAAAGATTCTAGTCTTTCTTAAGTTCAGATTTCAGCTCAGCAACCTCTCCCTTCAGGCTAGCATTCTCTTTCTTCAGCTCATCCCTTTCCTGCTCAGCCTTTTGAAGCGAATTAAGGAGCTTCTGACCAACAGAGGTAAGGAAGATGGTGGACAGAGAGTCAGGAGAAGGGGAATCGTCCCTCTTACGCTTCCTCGAACTCGTGACGGTGTTTCCGTCCTTGTCAGAATCCCCATCCTCATCAGAATCAGAGAAAGAGGTCCAGGAAGAGTAAGGAATAGTGGAAAACTCAAACTCAGTAGCCTCAGCCCCAAGCAAATAGAGGTTTGCGCTCGTCATCAGCTCGGAATAAGTCTTAGACTCCACAAGCAACAACTCGTTGATATTCACCATCCCTGGTAAATCCAGGTCAGGTGGATCTGCACAGCAAGGACATAATCAGAGCATATTTTTAAAAGGAAAGTACTCAAAAGAGCTATGCTCGAGCTTACCAATATGAGAGAAGCTCTCCCAGGACCGAGGAATCCTGGCTTTACGACAGCGATCCTCAGGAGACCTCCAAGCCTCTCCAGCAGCGAAGAAGAAACGCTCAGACCACCCTTCAGGGTTGGAGGGAAGATCTAGAACCAGAGGGCATAAATTGAAATCCCTCCAACGGAAGAAACTGAAGCAGGGGGCATTATCTTCCTCAATCTCAAAGAAGTATAGAAACTCAGAGACAAAGGGGAACCTGCCAAGAGCATGAAGGCGGCAGAACAAGAAGAAGCTTACCATAGCACCCCATCCTCGTGGAGAAAGGCGAGAAGGGCACAGGCCATAATAGGCAAGAACTCGCCCAATGGCCGGATGAATGGGAAGGCGAAGTCCCATGTCCATAGCACCTTCAAAAAAACAGACTTCCCCTCGGGGAAGGTAGTTACAAGGCTCGTCGGAGGAAGAAACTCGCATAGGCAAGTCAAGATCAGGGAAAAACCGTTTCTTGATGTCCGTCAAATCAGAAGATTCAAGTAATGAAGGGGACAAATAGCGACAATGCCACTCCCATTCGATCCCAAAGGAGGATCGTTCCTGGAACAAAGAAGAAGTGGATGCGGCCATCGAAAATGCTGGTAAGGAAAAAGATGCAAGAAATCAAGAAGAAAGTCAAGAATAGGTCATGCACTTGAGAGCTTTTCAGGAAACTAAGAGCCAAGAAAGAGGGAATCAAGTGGCCTGTTCAGTTTCTTAATTAATAAAGGTAGCAGCGGTTATGGAAAGTGGCTACGGTTATGGAAAGTGGTTGCGGTTATGGAAAGGGGAAAGACGTGGCGGTTATGGGAAGCGGTTGAGAGAAAAACGCGGGAAAAGAAACCAGATACTACCCCTCCTATTTGCACTCAAAACGACCAACGAAAATTCTGACCCCACCAAGCAATATACCCTCCATATTTGAGCTCAGCCCAGTAAAAAACAGAGCACTTGTATACCAAATCTTTGAGGTGTGAAAGCTCAAAGCCTCGCTTAAGGAAGGCCTAAAGCACTCCGCAAAGCAAGATGTGGGGAAAAGAGAGGTAAAACGTAGAAGAAGGTCCTCTACTCTTAGAGAAATGGAGCAACGAAATTTATTATCTGATCTAGAGAAGGGTTCGTTTAAAGAATCATGAAGCTCAGACAGAACCCGTAAATTCAGACAAAAGAACCACGAAGCTCAGAAATAAACTTTAAGATCAGACAACAGAGCCAAATAGCTCAGAAAGCGCTCTTCAGTTCATACGGAAAAGACAAAGAGCTCAGAGCTCTCAAGTTCGAAAAAAGAACCGTCTTAGCTCAGCAAGAATTTATAAGCTCACAAGCACGAGCTATGCAACTCTGAAGGAGCACGCCAGTTCAGAATATAGAGTTGAGCAGCTTAGGACGAAGAAGAATAAGGAGTGGACCCCTAGGGTACCAACTACCGAGCTTAAAAGGCTCGGGAAAAGCAGTCGAACATAACACCAAGTCCCTTGTACTCTTCAAACCTAGTAATTTTGCTTCAAGAAGTGCACAGCACCCCTCAAAGCAAAAGGGGGCAAAGGGAGTATACAAAGTTGAGTGCATGCAAAGCCAGGCAAATAAGTGCACCGTTGCGGTTCGAGTCGAAGTCGAATCAAAATCCAAGAATACATATATGCTGAAATTGAAAGATATGTATATATATACTAAGCCAGCAAAAGAGCAATAATTGAAGTCAAAGACTACATCACGAAAAATTCTTTACAGAGAAATTACAACTAAAAAGACCTAGGATTCTGGAAGAAGAGGGATTGAAGGATCTCGCAGCTCAGTAGAGGAGTCCCTTGCTTCTGTTGCTGAGGGCTCACCTTGAACAAGGGCTTCAGACGCCACGACAGCTGAAAAGGAGGCAGAAACAGGAACAGCAGGAGCTGCAGCAGAAAGCTCAGGAATCGTTGTTGAAGGCTCAGGGAGCGCGATAATAGCTTCTGAGGTCCCAGGGGCGGGTGTGTCTTGACTTAAGGCAGCAGCTGGGGAGTCTGAGATATCCCCCTCATTGTCAGTGCCAGATTCTTCCATTTCCTCCTCAGTGGGGATGGGGAGATTGAAATCAAGGTCTGGATATGCTTTGGTAGCCTTGCGCCTAAAAGCAAGTCATCCAGTAGCCCATGAAGTGGTGGCCTCATCCTTAAGCTCGGCAAACTCTTTGTCTCTCTCTTGAACCAAATATTTCTGCTCCTCGAGCTCCTCACAGAGTTTGCCGTTAGCCTCATTGAGGGCAAGATAATCTTGATTAACCTGGATGAGCTCCCTCTTAGCGTCAAAGGCCTCCTGGTTAGCCTTGGACCACGCCTCAACCTTAGCCTGCAGGTCTTCCTTAACCGCCTTCAGCTCATCCCGAGTCTTCTTTTCCCCTTCCTCAGCTCTGGCCTTGACTGTCAGTGTATGTTTGAGATCGGAGGCTTGCTTCACCATCTGTTCGTTGAGACCCTCCATCTGCACTTTAAGGCTCTCCACCTGAGCTCTGAGGTCTTCATTCTCAAGAGACAATTCTGAAACCTTGGTCTTGTATTTCTTTAAGACCTGGAAAGAGCTCTCTTGAGAGCGAACTCGGTGCAGCAGACCTTTCGTATGAAGGGCAACCTGAGAATATAAGGAAAGTACAGCAAATAATGTCAGACCACGAAATACAAACAAGCAAAGAGAGACAGGGGGTTAACACTCACAGTAGCAGCTCCCTGAAGGGCCAAAGAGATGGATTCCTCCAGGGGCATGGAAGCGGCCTTCAGGACATCAGATTCAGAAAAGATAGAGGAAAGAGCTCCAGCAGCAAGGTCTATATTGTCAAAAAAGGAGTCCTCATCTTCCTCCTCAGACTTTCTCTCTTTTTCAGTCACCTTCCCAGAAGCACTGTATTCGAACTTCCCGGGTTGAAGGTCGGGAACCAATTCCGAAGCCTCCTTGACCTCAGAAGAAGAAGGGGAAGCCTGATCCCTCTCCTGAGCAGACGCCAACTTAGAAGGGGCCACTGGAGGGGAAGAAGAGGTGGTTGCAGCCTGTGGAGTTCCAGAGGAGGAGGGCGGAGCCTTGCTTGGAACCTGTCCTTCAGCTGCAGAGGGGGGAGAAGATGCTTCCAGCCTGGGGATCTTAGCTCGAATGTTTGGGCCGCTCCCAGAGCCTACCCGAGCTTTGCGTTTCCTAGACCTGCCACCCACCATCAGCTCTGCAATTTTGGCCTGAAGCTCTTCTGGATCAACTTTCATGGTAGAAGGACCTGGAAGATCTGGAAGAAGTAGGAAAATGTAAAGAAAAAGAGAAAGGAAGGAAAGATAATGAAGAAAGGAAAAAGAATGGCGTTGAAATCACCTTCGTCAGCCCCTAAAACAGACAAGGGGATCGCTAAAGTCGCCACAGGAAGACTCAGACCTAGCTGTACCAGGTTCCTTGACTCAATCAAGTCGGCGTACTTCTCTGGCTTGATCTTCTCCAACTTTGCTAGCAACTTTTTGTCCTCAGGGCTGAGCTCGTAGCGTTCACCTAAGAGGAAGAAAGTATGCAAATAAGAAAAAGATAAGAGGCCGGCAAGTTCCAGATCAGAGCTCGAACTCAAGTAAGGACTCACGTAAATTATCTGGTTCAGCCCAGGCCGTAGGGATACCGAGTGTGTCTGTCTTATCAGCAGGGTTGTACTCCCAATTGGTGCCCCCGACAAAGAAGAAATGTTCCTTCCAG
The DNA here is from genome assembly GCA_951799425.1 of Ilex aquifolium. Lineage (NCBI taxonomy): Eukaryota > Viridiplantae > Streptophyta > Magnoliopsida > Aquifoliales > Aquifoliaceae > Ilex > Ilex aquifolium. The sequence goes on from OX637395.1 coordinate 4,424,733, forward strand.
TGTTTATGGGAGGTCGGAATGTCAGAGATGAGCTGCCTAACACTGGCACGCTTGGAGGCATACAAGAAGCCTCCGGAGGTCGGTTTTACATTGAAGAGCTCTAAGAACAAAGGAATGCTAGGAATCCCAAGTTTATGCTTCTTAAACAGGACTAACAGACCAACCATGACGCCATAGAAGTTGGGGGAGATCTGGGAAGGGCACACATGAAAATGTTGCAGAACAGCCTTGATGAAGGGATGCAAGGGAAAGCGAAGGCCGTTGTCAAAAGCAGCAAGAAAGAAGCAGACTCTGTTATGAACTTTTTCTACATAAAAAACGGATCGATCTGGGCACCAGGGTTCGACCCCAGGGGGAAAACCATACCGAACTTTATAAGACTTCATTAGCCTAGGGGCCTCTTTACTGCAGCCCACAGATTCGGCATGCCTAAAGGCAAGCCCTAGATACGAGGTTTTCTCCTCCACCCCGACTCCACTTATCTTAGCTTTGCCTTTGTCAGGTCTGGGGGGCAGGGAAGATGAGGTGGAGGGAGGCTCCTTGGCGTAGACCTCAGCCTCTACAGCCTCTACACCCGGAAAATTATCAATCTCATCACCAACTTCCCCTAAATCCGTATCTTCCCCGGCTGACCTAGATCCTAGAAGTGAAACAGAGGAGCGAGTGGCTTCAGAAGAAGCAGACATGATAGGGAGAGAAAAAGGAAGATGGAAAGAGCGATAGAGCAAAGGGGGATTAGTCAGGCACTCTCTAATGACCCGGGGATCAACACAGTTGCTCCCAACAGCAAGGATATGAACTACAGAACCCCAATCCACGAAGTGGTGAAGTGGGGCTAGACAATGGTCACGATTCCAAAAATAAAAGAACCGAAAAAGCCCAAAAATGCAATAACCACCTCGAACTCGAGGGATCCAGAGCAAAAAAAAGGAAGAAATAAGGGCAAAGGACGTACCTAACCCAGGGATAGTGGCAAACAGGAACTGGGAACGAAATCGGAAAAGGAGGCGTCGCAAGTCTTCGAAACGAGGTCCGGAAATTCGATTTCAGGCAAGAAAATAGAAAAACCAAGACAAGGAGGACTGGAATCGCAGAGAGAGCGGAGACGAAGGGCAGTAAAGAAGATGAACAGTGCGAAGAAGCAGTTTAGATAGCCGTTTTAAGCATTTAAAGCCTGGGAGACATGGGCTGAGACGTGCGCGAGAATCGAGGAAAGTCATGATGGCTATAAAACCGTCAGAAATCCTACAGCCACGTGCCAGCCACACGCACGTCTAACTCGTCTTGTACAAGTCATCCCCTGCCTGAGCTAACTCAAGGCAAGGGCTGGGGGGCAACTGATGATACCCAGAATAAAACTGGCACGTGCTCAGTAAGTGAGCTCAGCTCGGGAGCTCAGGCGAAAGAAGCTGAGCTCCCCTAGCCATGAGCAGAGCTCATCCAGTCAGCACTAAGAGCTCCTAGTCGAAGGCGCGAGAGAAGAAATGCTAAGGGAACAACAAGACGACTTGGATACCCTTATTAAGGAGGTAGAATCCAATCCGAGGCAGAAAACCCGTATTTAACCATGATCTCCTCCTAAAACTAAGGAGGATCCCACAGGAGGAGGCAAAGATCTCTCCTTTTGAAGCCAGCCCTAAGGAATTTAGGTAACTCCGGAATTGTGGATAAAGATAGGGCACGATCCCTTCAATGTAGGATAGTCCCGCATTAGAGGTAAGTATGAGGCTATAAAAAGGAAGAGACAGCCCCCATTGGAGGGGGAGACTTTCCGAAACCCTAGTTCCCTGAGTATTCGACTGTAACACCTTCAATTCATCAATAAAGAAGAAGGAGCAAGAGCCTCCATTAGAGAGTGGACTAGCCGAGCTCACTGGCCGGTGAACCACTATATTTCCACCGTATTTCACACATTATACACGACTAATTAGAGCTTTCATTCTCCACTTCATGAGCCATGTAGCTCAGATGTCATATTAGTCCCCATGCAAACTGTTCACGCCAATTAATCTGGTTCCTTAGCTCGTATCCGGAGGTTTACACCATCAAAAATTATAAAAAAAATTTGATATCGTACAACTTATTATTTTTTTGAATATTTATACCACTTTGAGTTTATCATTTTTTGGGTAGAATTTACTATCTTTTAGGATATTTTCTACTTTCCAATACAGTACCGAAATTCGACTTTTTATATGCCATAGTGTTTTCCCCAAGGAAGCCCAGATGTGTAAAACATAGTTGAGTTGGACTGCGAGAAAATCTGCTTCACCAGTTCCTGCTTGATGGCACTACCTACCTTTTTTTTGTCCAACACTATTACAAGAAAAGGAATAACGAATTTCGAACCGGTAATTTTAAAGTCCAACCGGCAACCGCAGGGACAGTGGCCGTTAATCCAACCGCTAACCTCATGGCACTAATCTACTTCAAGGTCAGTGTTTTTAGTGCGTCTTGTCTCATATTGGGATTACCACATTGTTCTCATCTTTCATGCATGTTATATTGTTTAGGCTTGATGTTTTTTCATGGGTTTGGACCGCCGAGCCCGTTATATATGGTGGGCATATGAGAAGCCTCTGATACTACAAATTAATGCTGTCTAACTTACCAATTATTTCAGAAACCTGAACGGCTCGAGAGAATGTAACCAAAAAAAAAAGGCGACATAGACCTAATGCATAAGGCTCTCACCACGTTTGAAGAAAGTCAAGTGTGATGGGCCAAGCCCAAGGGTCCAGCTCAAATTATAAGTCTTGTCCGAGTTTATAGCTCAACTCCGAGAGATCCACCAAGTCTAGCCCAATGTAGTCAACCCGGTCAAATTCATTAAGCTTAAGGAGCTACCTCAACAGAGAGCACACAAGGTCATCCAAGAGCCTCCTCCTAGCCACCTTGGAGTAAGAGTCATCCAAGAGCTTCCTCCTAGCCACCTTGGAGTAAGGGTCATCTAAGGAGCCTCACCCTCGCCGCCTTGGAAAGAGTCAACCTTCACCACATCCTTTGACCGAGTCTCATGGGGAGCACCTCAACCGCCTCGCCCGTTGAGAAGAAGTCGTCAGCTCCGCCAGAATAGTTATTTAGTTGCTATTAAGTCGCCCTAATCTGTTAGGAGACGACTATAAATTGTAAGTCCCACCAACACTTGGGGGACAAATGAGATGACACTCAACAGAGCACATATCTCCTCTCCCTCCCTGAACTTGTACTCTCTGCTCTCCCTACACTCTTGAGCTAATAAAGTACCCGGCGATCCTAGCCATTTAGAAGTGGACGTAGGTCATATTGACCGAACTATTATAATTCTCGTATTCTCTCTCTATTTTAAATACTGCATTTATTATTTATACTTGACAGGTAGTGTGCAAACCCAATTTGTGCATCATCAAAGTGTATGCAAGGATATTCCTGCATGCAAATAAGCTATTTTTGCAAGTTGAACCCTTGAAATCTAGGTTGCAATAGAGCGTTGAGCCAAGACCTACCAATAGATGTAATATTAAATTTACACGCCCTGTGATGTACAATAGACAATCATCAGACTATATCGATGAGAATCATCTCATGATACCATATTGAATGTTAAAAGAGGGTAGATTTTACATTTTCAACAAGTTGGTCAAGTAGGCTGGTGGAAACTTGAATTCATTTGGACTATACAATGTGTTCAAACTTCAAAGCACTAAACAATGCATCCAGTGTTTTTCCCCCCCTTGCTCGAGAGATCATGGGTGAATCCAAATATGGATTGCTGGAAACTCTGGACTGAAAGATGTACGTTAAATCTGGTTAGACCCCAGTGGTACCGTCCAATCATCCAAATCTGGTGAGCTCTGACCACTCAATAGTGGTCTGATTCACGTACAATTTTCTTCTTATAATTTTAAGGGACCCATTATTTATTTATTTTTTATTTTTTGGTTTAATATCAGAGGTATTTGGGCCAGTTTACGTACACCTCGGTTAATCCTTTTCTGGTCCGGTCAAAAGCAGGTCATCCACGCTGGTATTATGATATTCATAGAGATAATTCTCTCATGGCCTGGCCCAAAGAGATTGACAAGATTCGAACTCAGAACGTCTGAGTTTATAGCTCGTTCCTATTACCATTTGAGTTACCCATTGGAGCTCCTATTTTTTGTTCTTGGTATATTACCGAAAGTTATTATTTTTTAAGGTCTATGTTGTACCTTTAAACGGAAAGTTACACCTAATTAAGATAAATTCATTATCGATCATGAAATATAATGATTGATCATGAACATCCCTAATCAATTGTAACTTCACAAAGGTGTAATTTAACTTTTAAAATGTTTTAACTGATCAAGGCTGTGAATTTTTTGTACGTCATATGCCTATTTTTTTTGAAATATTTTTGATTATTTTTTGTAATTGTAATATTATATACTTCAAAAAAATCATAACTTAACCATCAAAATTTATAAAGTATATTGTAGTACTTCCCTTTTGGTGCAGGTCATGGTCCTCTTTGATCTTGAAATTACATGGACACTTTATAATGGGTCAATTTTCATGGTGGGTATTGGTGGCCCCAACTATCTTCGACTTTTCTCATGGGTCCTACCACTTTCCAGCAGAAATATTGTGGTGGCTGCGTTGCCAAAAAGCTGCTTGTGGGCCTCACGGATGGTTGAAAATGAAAGGTGAAAGTGAAGGGGAAGAAAAAAATGACAAGTAATAACTGAGAATGATTTTCTTTGGAGGAAACTGTTGCGTAGTACAAGAGGGTTATCACCAAACGATGCACACAAGAAGGCAATCATCCTCTCTTATAGAGTGTTTGGTTGGATGGAGAAATGGGTGAATGAGGAAAATGGAGGGTAGAAAATGAGAGAGAAAGAAAGTTTTTTCATTATTTAGTTCCAAGTGAAAATGGGATGGAAAGGAAAAACAGGCGAAAAGGAAATCCATTCCGCCTGTATATTCTGTCCATCTAATTTTTGAGTGGAAAGTGGAGGGAAAAAGTACAGGTATTGAGTAGGATAGAATTAATTTACCATTATGCCCCCCAAATCAACATCACTTCAAACTTCAAAGTGTGTAAAGCGTGTAAAATTAATGAGGTCGTGCTTCACGCTGCCACGTCCTTTAATTTCAAGCCTTTTATAAATTTTATTAAAGCATCTTTAATCCTTATCTGAGGGTATAAAGTACATTTGTTATAGCGAAATTCACTTTTTATATTTGAGGGTATAATGGTAAATCAACTAAATATATTTTTTCTTTCTTTCCTTTTATCCATCAACCAAATAATAAAAAAATTATCTCTTCAATTTTTTATCCATCATACTAAACAAAAAGAAAAGAAAGAGTATTTTTTTCCACAAATGATGGAAAGTCCATCATTCTTATTTTTCTAATTTTCTTAATTTTCATCATTTCTATTAAACGGACCATTACTTTCTAAAATACAAAAAAATCAACTATAAATTCTCAAAAAGAAGTATTTAGGCGTCATATAATCTTCTAGAATACAAACGCAAGTAAAGATTCTCAAAAAGAACAAGTTAGTCATTGAGAAAATAGGTTCGAAATATCATAAAATGAAACAAATTATAGTTTTTGAGTCGCTTAAGATCAATTTCTTTAAAGGGTTTTTCGTAAATTACTCTCAGAATACAACAAAGCCTTCAATGAACTCCACATATAGTAATTGATGGGCCATGTCCAAATGGTCCAATCCATGTGGAAAGTCCAATCTTAACTAAAGGTCAAACCTTGTGAAGACCCACCAGGCCTAATATGGTCCAAGTCTAGTCAAGCCCATCAGGGACCTACCTCAGCTCGACTACGTCATCAGGAGAGCATCCAGGAGCCTCACCCTCGCCGCTTTGGAAAGAGTCAGCCCTCACCCCATCCTTGACCGAGTCTCATGGAGAGCACCTCAACCATCTCGTCCGTTGAGAAGAAGTCGTGAGCTCCGCTGGAATAGATACTTAGTTGCTATTGAGTTGCCTCAATCTATTAGGGGGCGACTATAAATTATAAGCCCCACCAACACTTGGGGGCCAAGACACTTGGTTGAGCATACCTCTCTCCTCTTCCTCTCTAATCTTGTAACTCTCTGCTCCTTACACACTTGAGTTAATAAAAGACCCGGCGACTCTAGTCATTCAGAAGTGGACGTAGGTCACATTGACCAAACCACTATAATTCTTGTCTTCTCTCTACTTTAATTACTGCATTTACTACTCACACTTGACAAGTGGTGTGCAAACCCAATTTGTGCATCATCAGTAATTCTGAAGAATTCCTTATTCCCTCTCTTTTATTTTTTGGGGTGGGGGAAGGGGAGGAGAACTTGAATTCTTAACCTCAAGAAGATAAAGTCTTTATAAGACAAAAAGTACTATTGAACCAAAGACCCGTTAGTCGAATCTCTCTTAAAACTGTTAGAAGCTAAAGCAACAAAGTTAAATTGATAATCTGCTGCAGATGACTTCCTTAAATAGACATGAAAAGGACACTAAGAAAATAAACCATAATCAGTCACCATGAACAGTCATAATTCTGCAATTAAACAAATGCATATTTTCAATAAAAACTCACTTCTGTATTTAATATTACAAACTACCTTCAAGTCCCAACAATATACCTCTAACAGGGTTCCCTTCGCTCATAAGGAGGGTCCTAGAGGAAAAAAAAAAGAGATTCTATACTACTTATCCCTAATTAGAATTGATGGATATACTCCATTATATTAGGGTTAGCTTGTTCTAAACCAAGCAAGAGCTGTCACTTGTCGTTAGATTTTCTAAATGAAGAGTGGAATAGAGAACAAGAACTGCAATTGGTTATGCTATTATGTGCTGCAGTTGTCGTTGTTGTTGTTATTGTCTACTCTTAACTTTTGTGGCATGGCTCCGTGGAATCTCTTGTATGAAGAGAGTAGGATTGAAGAAAAGAGGAGTGAAAGACAATCAAATCGCTTTCTCTAGGGAGGAATTTCTCTTTTCTACTCTTTTTTTTTTTTATTTCATTTAGCCTTTCCGTCTCCAACTTCACAATTGAATATACATTGCTAAACGTAGAATATCAATATGATCGACGTGCAAGATTAACATATAATGATATATAACCATATCGATAAAATGAATCTCGAAGTTATTCAATAACTATTCTTAAAGAGAAATGGAAAAAGTATAAAATCCACCTTGCCTTTTTTAATTTGGGCTAGAGATGTTTTCATGTTGTAATGCATTTATTGGAGTCCACCAAAGATTACAATGATGTCAATTTGTCACATCGTTAAATCAATAATGTGTCATGATTTCAAATAAGAGTTTATAAGATATGTCATTGTTTACGGGAGCGATAAGTGTCTTGACCCTTTTAATTTCAAATTTTGTTAATTATTCATAGTCAAATTAATTGGGTGGGTCTATTTGTCAGTTTTTGTGGATCCCACCAACATTTACTCCGACTTAATTAATTTAAAGATGAGAGATTAAATTTGATTAAAATTGATAAATGTGATGCAATATGTATTTACTTTTATTATTAATTTCTTTTCTTTTTTTTTTTGGTATATTGCATTCTTCTCACGTGTTTTATGTATCCATGCCAATTTCTAAAATTTGGACCACATCTTATTCAAGTACATTAACCATGGCAGTCCATCTCACGATGGAGAAAATAATCAATGTAACCATTAGACCACGTTATCATCGTCGCATTGTGTAACAGACCAATTATAAATAATCATGGAGGACTGACGATAACGTGGTGTAATCGATCAATTATGAATAATCATGGAGGATTAGTGGATCCCATCAAGTTATTTAACCACCAATAACTTTCACATTCAAAACTACCATATAAGATTAGCGGGTTTACCTATCTTATTTTTATTTATTTATTATTAATCGGTTACACTAGGTGACGGTAGATATTTACTCCTCGTGAGGCCATATTCCACAAAAAATGTTTATTCTTTATTGGAATACTAGTAAGTCTCGTATGATAAGTGGGTGTCTATTCTCATCCACACATAGGTCATCACCTATTGCGTTTTTCTTATCAACTCATTTTAGATTGATTAATGAAATCCATTAAACATGTAATGATTGTGGTTGTGCCACGTTAAAAAGATAAAGAAATTAATAGCAAAATGTTTATTGGTTTTCTGTACAGGCAATATTCAGTCGAAATTGATAGTTTAAAATTTTGATGAATGTTAGACAATAAGATAAATATTATAATTGATCCTTAAATAAATGATTCGTAAAATTTTAAACTATCAATTTTATGTCAATTAAATTATTCTATCATTTTCAACCGTTTGAACAAGCGATAACACATGACAAACACCCCTTTTTTTTTTAAAGGGGTGCAACACGAGGACTTTCCAAGGAGTCACCTATCTTAGTACTACTCTCGCCCAAGTACGCTTAACTTCGGAGTTTTGATGGGATTCGGTGTATTAATGCTGGTATGATCGCACCCACATGACAAACATCTAGCGAATTCTTCTTTTCATGAAATTAGATGAGTAAAACGAATTTTCTATTCCCGTCTTACATATGTATATATAATAAAAATATAGAATAGAGTTTTACATTCTTTTATATCTTTCGAGAATCACATTTTGATTAGAAATCCCGATTGGATTGAATTCTAACAAATCTTTCTATAATTTGTAAGAAACTTTTTGTTTATTAAATTAGAAGACAAGAACAGAAGACAAAAAAAAGAAGAATAATATGAGAGTCGATTATCATATATATCTTTCATATAGAAAAACTATGAATAGGTTTATTTATTTAGTTCGACATTCCTTGTGTTGCCTCCATTTTTTTTTCAACAGGTAAAATGGACGGAAAAACTTAATTATCATGAAATTAATAGTTGAGGGAGTAACTTGTGATAATTAAAAATTCATGTACCATTTAAAAATAAAAGATAAAGTTTAAAGACTAATTATGTATAACAAAGTAGATCCCAAACAAGTATCTTCCAACCGGATTCAAATCTTCTCCATTACGAATAATAAAAAATATAAAAAAATATAAAAAAAATTACTTGTTACACATTTTAATTGAATAAAAGGTGGAGTATAATACCAAAAAATAATATTTTAATATTGTAATGAGACTCATATTGTATGATCGATATTGAAAAATGATATTTTGATACTTTAATTGAATTCATATCATATGATTTTATTTTTTAGTAGGTTTATCATTGTCCATTTATTTGCGAGCCACGTGGATGCCTGAGGACCTTGTATGAAGTTGACACTAGGTCTGAGCGAGCAGACTGTAGTAATTCCCAAAAAGGTGGGTAATTTTGTTGGAGATCTTTGGTGGTCCCTACAAAGTATGATCCACACATGGCTTTAGGGTCAAAAGACGAACTGAAGGAAGGAGTTTGGGGCTGTTCTTCTTTTGGGAAACCATGGCGTGTGGTTACGGACATTAAAGTTAGCGTGTCTTCTATCTTGTAATTATCTTCTTCACTCATGTTTATGTTTTTCAGTGCCAATGAGATTGAAGTATATAAACAAGTATCTCAAATTATTTTCTTCTTCGTTCACACCAACCGTGTAACCCGCTAAATAAATGAATTATTTAGATTAAATTGAGTATGCACAATAACTCTTTCAATCCGTCACCATTATGGTCAACTCAATTACTATGATGTAGATTTAGTCGTTTATTATTAGAATTCGTTAATATCAAACTAAAATTCATTAATTTCACGTTTATTTTTGTATAATTAGATCGTGTTGCATTTTATCGGACCAAAAAAAGCTCAAAAAGAGCCAACCACTAAACATGGTGCCACAACTCTAATAACTACCATACACTATCATCGTTAGAAATTCACCAGTATTATAATACGAACACTATTATTATTACAGTCGATACTAGAATCACCACAATTGTCATTACCCCTACCACCATCATTATTCCATTATCATCGCCTTACTACTACCACCACCACCATTAACTCATATGAAGAGGGTGTTGGAAGGAAAGAAAAATGAAGTTTTGAAGAAGGCGGGTGTTGGTTCAGTCGTTTAGAGAAAGAGAGAAAAGAGGGGGGGGGGGGGGGGGAGTGTGCGCTAATGATAAATGCGTTATTTTTATAAAACGCTCATCATTTTGAGAAATCATGGCTCGCCAAACTTTAGTTTCTATTTTCTTAAAATCATGCTTGACTTACAAATAAAAATTTAAGAAATAATATAATTTTTTTTCGTCAGAAAAACACAAACATGAGATTCCTTTTGATACATTGTCTCTCTCTATAAGTGCATGGAGGCTAAGACTGATCCTCCTCTACTATATGTGGTATATGATTAGGTATCGTCTTTTTATATGTGAAATTCATCTTTCATCCTTGATTTTGGCTTGGATAATTTATAACTATTAATTAAAAATTATGAAAATTTTTACAGATTCCATAATTTTATTAGACAAAAAGTAGGGGAAGAATTACATTTAGACATCTTGACATTTAAAATATTATATATAGACCCCTTGAGATTTGTATGACTGTAACACTTAGACCCGTCAAATGTCAGTTAGTATATCCGTTAGTAAATTACATCAAAATCTCCAGAAGTTTATAAGCGTATAATACTTGGACCCCTCAAATTTAAAATGTTATATTTATACAAAAAATAAAGATAAAATATCAAATATTTTAAATTTATATCCAAATTTTGGTCAAAGAGCTACTTAAATTACACAGTTTTGATCAATAGCTACACATATTATATATTTTTTGTTAAGAGCTACTTAAATTATTTTTTGCTCATATTTAGGCATCAAGTGACAATTTTATGATAAAAAATCGTTAGAAATTTGGATGTTTCTGCTTGAGGGGCTTCATAAAAATATCTATATAATAAAGTACAATACAATTCAAATTTTAAAAGATAAACAAAATGATTTTTGCTTTTCGCGGTTGAGATCTTTTTAAATTTTTATTTTAAAGTTAATCCGACAGCTAATATTAACACCTCAAATTCAATAGGAAAAATAGGGCTTAAGAGTGTGTTTGTGGTGACTATTTAAAAGTACTTCTATAGCTTGTAACTTCTCATAAATATTTTTTTTTTTAAAATAGTGTTTGAAATCACTCTACCACCGCCATCACCACCACCAACATCCACCACCACCACCATCACCACAACCACAACCACCACCGCCGTCGCCACCCCACCACCACTTCTGCCACGACAACCACTACCCCCACCACCATCACCATTATCACCACCACCGCCGTCGTCACCACAACCACTGTCATTCCACCACCACTACTACCATTATCCCACCACCCCACCACCACCACTGTTTTCGTCGCCACCATTACTGTCATCTGTCGTCACCCCACCATCACCATCTCTACTATCACTATCCCCACCACTACCACCATCACCACTATCACCGTCGCCACCATCATCGTCATCCCATCATCACCTCCACACCCACTGCCCCACCACCATCCCACCGTCTCACCACCACATCACCACCTCCTTACCACTACCACTGCCACCCTACCATCACTACCACCACACCAACCGTGTAACCCGCTAAATAAATGAATTATTTAGATTAAATTGAGTATGCACAATAACTCTTTCAATCCGTCACCATTATGGTCAACTCAATTACTATAATGTAGATTTAGTCCTTTATTATTAGAATTCGTTAATATCAAACTAAAATTCATTAATTTCATGTTTATTTTTGTATAATTAGATCGTGTTGCATTTTATCGGACCAAAAAAAGCTCAAAAAGAGCCAACCACTAAATATGGTGCCACAACTCTAATAACTACCATACACTATCATCGTTAGAAATTCACCAGTATTATAATACTAACACTATTATTATTACAGTCGATACTAGAATCACCACAATTGTCATTACCCCTACCACCATCATTATTCCATTATCATCGCCTTACTACCACCACCATCAACTCATATGAAGAGGGTGTTGGAAGGAAAGAAAAATGAAGTTTTGAAGAAGGCGGGTGTTGGTTCAGTCGTTTAGAGAAAGAGAGAAAAGAGGAGGGGGGGGGGGGGGGGGAGTGTGCGCTAATGATAAATGCGTTATTTTTATAAAACGCTCATCATTTTGGGAAATCATGGCTCGCCAAACTTTAGTTTCTATTTTCTTAAAATCATGCTTGACTTACAAATAAAAATTTAAGAAATAATATAATTTTTTTTCTTCAGAAAAACACAAACATGAGATTCCTTTTGATACATTGTCTCTCTCTATAAGTGCATGGAGGCTAAGACTGATCCTCCTCTACTATATGTGGTATATGATTAGGTATCGTCTTTTTATATGTGAAATTCATCTTTCCTCCTTGATTTTGGCTTGGATAATTTATAACTATTAATTAAAAATTATGAAAATTTTTACAGATTCCATAATTTTATTAGACAAAAAGTAGGGGAAGAATTACATTTAGACATCTTGACATTTAAAATATTATATATAGACCCCTTGAGATTTGTATGACTGTAACACTTAGACCCGTCAAATGTCAGTTAGTATATCCGTTAGTAAATTACATCAAAATCTCCAGAAGTTTATAAGCGTATAATACTTGGACCCCTCAAATTTAAAATGTTATATTTATACAAAAAATAAAGATAAAATATCAAATATTTTAAATTTTAAAATTAAAATTCATGTTCTATCGTATCATTTATTGAAATAAAATCAAAAATCAAAAATCAAATTTTTTTTTAAAAAAAAAATCCTAATTAGTATACAATTATATTATCTAATGGAATAAAACTAAAAAATCAAACAAGAGGTCTAAATCATTCATAATAGAACATGATTTTTACAACAAAAATTCATGTTATATTATGTCATTTATTGAAATAAAATCAAAAATCAAAATCTATTTTTTCTTAAAAAATCATAATTAGTATACAATTATACTATTTATTGGAATAAAACTAAAAAATCAAACAAGGGGTCAAGATGTAATGAACACAATATATTCTAGCTTTAATTGAGGTAATTTGGTAGTTTAAGCGACCAAATTAAATTTCAATAAATAGTATAATTGTATACTAATTATAATTTTTTAAGAATTTTTTTTTTAATTTTATTTCAATAATTGTCATAATATAACATGAATTTTGGTTGTAAAATTTAAAATATTTGATATTTTATCTTTGATTAGAGTATTTTTAGCCTAAGTATAATATTTTAAATTTAAGGAGTCTAAGTATTGCACGATTACAAATTTCAAGGGGTCTAAGTATTACACGCCCACAAATTTTAAGGGTCTGGATGTAATTTACTAATGGATATACTAACGAACATTGACGACAGAGGTCTAAGTGTTATGCGTGTATAAACTTCAGGAGATTTATGTGTAATATTTTAAATGTAAGGGAATATGAGTGACGAATCTTAGAGAGTCTGAGTGTAATTTTCCAAAAAGTAAGTGAAATAGGCTGGCCCAAGTGATGCTTATCTATTTTTGCCGTTGGGTGTTATATGTCACATCAAAGGTTTGTACACCACTAATTTATGCCATTGGATGTTGATAAGTTCACTAGGATTTTTTTACGATGGATTTTCAGTAGGTTGAGATATTTCACATATATTTTCGGTCAGTCGTAAATTACTTATCGTAAATTTAAATAGAATTTATTATTTAAAAATAGACTCTTCAGTCTTCATTCATACATAGTAAATTATCTATCATTTTATAAAATTACAAAACAAAAATACAATGAAGAGGATTTGAATCCCATTTTAATAATTAGTATCTCGAATCATGAAGGTTGAATATCATAAGATGCATACAACAATTGTTTGTGATTTAAAAATGATTACCCCTACGCCCTATTATGTGTTTGTAATTTAATATATATTTTTTTAGACAGACAAATAGACAGACACTATTATAAGGGAAGGGGACGAGGTTCGAACTCGAGATCTTCAGGTCTAACAATGTGGGCAATTGGTCATTAGGTCAATCATTAACTTTAATTTGTGATTTAATGATGATTAATTAGACATGTTTTATGTTTACATAATTTTGTAGTATTATAATTGAAAACAAATTTGCAAGCGTAGATCTTATTCTGATTTATTTATAAAAAATAATTTTTTTTACACATTTTGCTTTATGGTTGATCAAAAAAATGTAATATCCAAAAAAACATTGCAATTATTTTTACTAGATTACCGATTCAACAGGTTCGACAATTACCATTTACGATTACTATATAGAATCGGTATTTTGAACCCGAGGCTCACAAGCAGTATGGCTCGTAGGTCAGCCTAGCTTCTACATAGCCCTGGGTCCCATCTCGTGACTTTGATCCCGAGAAAGTATTTAATGTAACATTCACGTTAAATCGTTATCGTCACGTAATGTCACTATCTAATAAGAGAAGTAAATAAACGATTCTCATACAATAATACAATTAAATAATTATCTCTCCATATAATCTCGTTATGTTTATGTTAAGCAGTGATACCATTAGATAACACAATTTCCCCCCTAAATCCATCCTATCCTCCCTCACCTCACTTGTCACTCCATTGTCAAAGAAGCCACCTTTTTTTTTTCTTTGAATTACGCCGTATTTTTAAATACGAATTATTCCTAATGATAACATAATCTAACTGTTATATTGAATAGTTACTCCTCGAATCTACCCACATGGCCGAGCGGCCCAAGCAAATGGCAAGCTAAGAGCCCACATGATTAAAAATTAAATTTTTACTTGATTTTTTGAATCTCTGAATTATTTAAAAAAACATCATTCAACAAAAGAGTTGTCCATGGTACCAAAAAGATAAATATAAATTTAATATTGTCTTGACATTTGCCATATGGATGGGTGTTTTTTACATTGTTGTAAATGTTTTTACATTTTTTGTAGTAATTATTTTTATCACGTTTATTTGGTACCACAACAGTGGTAAAAACACTCTGATAATTTTTTTTTTGTCAAAAAAGTGGTAAAAATAGTTTCCACAACAATGGTAAAAATACCCACAAATGTGGTAAATCACTCACAAAAATGATAAATTTTTTAGTTATAAAATGACTCACAAAAATTATAAAAACTCCAATTAAAATAATAAATTTTGGAGTTACAATACCAATTTTTTTGGGTACCATAGTCAAGTCCTTCAACAAAATGTATCAAATAAGATCTTTCATTTCTTCTAAATAAACACCCAGAATTTCAAACAATTATCCTATAATTATAAATTGTAGGTCCCTTTACTTATTGTCTATTGATTCTAAGTAATTGCTTCAACGTGATATCATAGAAATCTATGTTTCAAGGGGTCTAGTCTATTTTCCTATTTGAAGTTTTATTGATTCGACAATTGATTTTTTTTTTCTTAGTGCCTTCAAATCATACACAAGAAAAAAAATTTTAAATTTATTTCAGGCCATATGATTCAGCCCATTTATAATTGGTGAGTGTTTTTCACGTAGTGTAAAAGTCGTTGAGATATTTTCTATTACATTTTCACATGAACTATCATATATAATTCAACCTTTTTATAATCGTGTTTCTCACCCTCTTTATAAGTGGTTGAGACATTTTTCACTACTCTTTCACTCTACCTACTCATATATGATTCAATCCCTTTATAATTATAGAGTGTTTTTCAAACGTTTTAGAAATGAGTGAGACTTTCTTCAATATACTTTCACATTATATGTCATATAATTCAACCGTTCAACCTTTTTATAATTGAAGAGTGTTTTTGACGCTCTTTAAAAGGGATCGAGAGATTTTCCATTATATTTTTTCATTATTTATCATAGATGCAAGTGTAATTTGTTATTTATCAAATTAGTTCTTCATCATTTTTATATGGTGAACTCTAATGGGTAATTCAAGCGGTAACATGGGCGAGCTGCAAATTTAGACGTCTTGAATTGGAATTTTGATAATTCTGTTGGGTCAGATCATGAGAGATTTATCCCTCTCTCATGAATACCCTAGTTTTGGCGTATATGACTTACATTTGATCGGATCGAGAAAGGGATTAGTCAAAGTGTTTATAAACTGGTCCAAATATCACTGACCGTTGGAAAAAAAAAATGGTGGTAATTTAGTATAGGGTAAAATTAATTGAAAGTTTAATGTAAGAAGGGGAATCTCCACAAATGACCTAAGATCTTGTTTCACAAAGGTTTAAAATCAGAAAATGACAAAGGACAGAAACCAAGAGGTAAGAAATGAAATGAAGCAAAGTCTCACTTTGGGACACAACTGCCTTTTCCCTCCATCTAAATTTTAAGGTTCACATCTCTCTCTCTCTCTCTACAACCGAAAACGACTGCAAGCAACCTGTGGTCTACCTATATATATCCCTATCATATTATAATATACAAATTAGAAAATTATTTGTATATATGTGATGTATCACCGACTCAATCTATTACGCTTTTTGAGTTTCTCTCTCTATCTCTCTCTCGGTCATTGGGGTTATCTTCTCTTCTTCCTTCCTTCCGTTTCTCTTTGGTGGGTCATCAATTGAAGCTTCAACAATGGTGGATCTTCAGACTGTGTGTTGTATGTGTGGCGACATAGGCTTCCCTGACAAGCTCTTCCGCTGCACCAAGTGCCATGACCGCTTTCAACACTCGTACGCACAACATCATCATCATCATCATCATCTTCCATAAACATTTATATATATAGACATATACATATATGTATATGTATATCTCTGTGTGCGACTCTCTGTGTGGTCCTTGATGTCATGATCATCATGGTTGGTACATACCCATCTTTGAATTTCATGGGTTGCATATCATTCATAGGTAGATACTAGATACCCATCTGCATAAAACACCTCTTCAACCACCACCACCGCCTCCGCCATGCTGCAATTACATACATCTATGTATAATTGTATATGTATATCTCCGTGTCTCACTGGGTGTGTGGCCCTATATATCATGATCATCGTTTTTGCCGCATACCCATCGTTGAATTTCATGGTTTCACATCATACATACCCACCTACTACCACCACCACCATGCTCCATGGTAACATCCTACTCCTAGGCTTCTAGCGCAACCACCACCACCACCACCACCACCCCCTCACCCACAACACACACACACACTCACACACTATTCTATTATGATGACAAAATCATTTCTATTATACTAATTAACAATACCACGTTTGTTTGTTAGTTATATTTTAAGTAAACTACATACAATTATATATATGTGCTTAAACTCTTCTTGAATTTGTAGGTATTGCAGCAACTACTACAGCGAATCATCGGAGCCGATTGAACACTGTGATTGGTGCCAAAGTGAGCAGAGAAGTGCCAGACATGGCGGTTCTTCAAAGAAACCAGCGGTCGGAAATGAAGCCGGAACCACCAACAGATCGGAGTATTCCGGCGACAAGATCAAGCAACATGATCGTGAAGAGAGCACCGAGAAGGGAAAAAGTCCGACTGGAGCGCCGTCGCCTCGGCCTACTACTCGCAGGTACAAGCTTCTCAAGGATGTCATGTGTTGAAGAATCAAAGAGGTGGCACCAAAGCTTCATGTGTTTATATTAGCTAATAATACTAGTTGTAAGTGATTAAATATAAGTGCTTATGGCTCAGTCACTTCTCTTTGTGCTATGGTTCCAAGTAACTTAACTATATAATAAAAGGAACTTCATATATATATATATTTGTGATCTGATATGAATGAGAGTTTCTACTTTCTTGTCATTCTCTTTGGGTTTTTTTGGTACTCTTTTTCATGTACAACTAGCTCTTTTCTAGATCATATACAAGTAGTCTTCGATCTTCCATAGTCCTTGACAAATGACAGTAAACAATTGAGAACATGGGATTTCCATGTTTAAAGCCAGATTCATGCACTTTTCGGAGCATGAAATTCTCGTCATTAAAGTCAAATTTACACTATTTTATTTACGAGACTTCCATCGTTATAATTAGACTTACAAAGTTTTAAACGTAGGAGGTTTTCGATTATAGTCTATGTACAAACCTTCCATTCTCCTGATCAAGGAATATTTATCTCACCATATCTAGTTGGTAAAGCACAATTAGAAGGATATGGTGGTGGTTGTGAGGGAAATTTCCAAAATTTGTGAGTTTTTTTTTTTTAGTAAACTAGTGTTCTTGGTATGGTAGGGTTTGTGTAGGGTTTGTCTTGGGTCACAATAGGGTTGTAGGTGAAAGCTTGCACACAGGACACAGCACACTCATGGCTTTGTTGAGTCTCTTAAGGAGAATTGAATGCAGTCGGATACCTTTTTGCCAAAGAATTCATAGTACCTAAAGCTGGCAACTTTTGCAGAATCATTGATAGTATTTATGAGACCCTCCATCATTGTTTTATGGGTAGGGAAAATGGAAAATAGTATTTAAGCCACTTTGGCAGTGTTGGTTTTTTTTTTTGGAAATAAACTTATTACCACCAGACAAGTTTTAGTGCATAGACCTTAGATTAAAAGAAAAATTAAGAGTCAATTAGGGAAAATTGAATTTAATACAATTTATTAATATTTTCTTTTTTTAAAAAAAAAACAAATTTTAATTCCGAACTTAGTACAACTACAATATTAAATGAACTTTAATTGATGATCTTATCATTCTTCATCATTAAATTAACAGTGAAATTTCATTATCAACTCAATAGTTATGATCTATCATGCCACCACCAGATAAAATCATTAAATTAGATACAAAAAACATTTCTCGAAAAGTTTTATTGCATAGGACAGTAGATTAAGAGAAAAATAAGAATAAAAAGGGTAGTTAATTCTAGGCCATTCATTTTTGTTCATAAGCTAGCTCTCTTGATTCTTCTTTCTACATACTTTGTACTGTTGACCCGTAGTGTTGTGTAAATATCTTAAAAGTACACATAGCTGATAGGTTCTCCTCCACTGTATTGTTTTGGCCATTTAGGATAAACAAACAAAAGCTCTTCTTTCTTCCTGACATTATTTCTTTCCATCAACACCCAAATAAATGGTTAGTTTGGTATAGATTTCTCTATGTGTAGTGATTTTAATTCATCATTGTCTTGTATTTGTAAATCTTATAAGTTTTGTTAACTATTAGGGCCGGGACTAGAATAATAAACCCACTTCACTTATTGATTATCGGAGAAGACCTTGACTCCCGAGCCTTCTCTAAGACTATATAAAACTCTATAAAGAGCATATATATTCTTAAAAACCCCGAAGATATTAAAATTTGTTTATTTTATCGTCAAGTTCGGACAATGTACAAGTATGTTTTAGAAAGTCTAGTGGGTGCACCGATTACTCTTATTTTTTTATCTGAACAGTAACCATCTTTAATGTCCTCGGGGTTTACGCATAGAAGATAAGTCTCTACTGCCAGGATAAATTTACACTATATTATTAGATTATTGTTCATTTGCAGATATCTGTACCTTATGCTATGCAGGGATAGAGATTCATTCCCTTTGTCTTTTACATATCTTTAAATAATCTATTTTATTT
This sequence comes from Ilex aquifolium, assembly GCA_951799425.1. Lineage (NCBI taxonomy): Eukaryota > Viridiplantae > Streptophyta > Magnoliopsida > Aquifoliales > Aquifoliaceae > Ilex > Ilex aquifolium. Next base: position 4,444,242 of record OX637395.1, read on the forward strand.
TATCGAGAAACTCCTTGAGATTGGCTGACAAGCAAACGTAATTTTTAGCTCCAACATTTGACCGAGTCAGACCTTTTAACAGAACGTATAGGATAAATCAAAGAGTAACTGGAGTGTTAATATAGGTTCTAATTTCAAATTTTAATAACTAATCTTGGTGAATGTTTTGTTTTTAATCGGATTAGGGTAATTTGTGTCTGAAGATATGGTACAATATGAATGATTTTGAAAGAAATGTTAGTGATCATTGAACGAGTATATTTGAGACCTTTAAATGGACTTATTAAAGTCTACTCTGTTTTATATTATAGATTGGAGAAGAAATTAATCGAGATCCGCGTGCCACAACAACCATCACCACCTTTGTCACAACCATCATCACCACCACCACCACCACCACCATCGCCCTATCACCACCACTACCACCATTACTATCACACCACCACAATCTCTGCCACAACAATCACCACCACAGCCGTTGTCGCTGCCACTACCCCACCCGACGCTATGCCACCACCACATATGTCACAACCATCACCACAACCGCTGTTACCACCCCACCACCATCGCTGCCACAATTACCACCGCCATCGCCTCACCCCTACCACTACCACTACCACCCCCACCCCCACCCCCACCCCCACCATCACCATCATCGCCACTACCACCACCGTCGCCACCTCACCACCACCATCACCCACCGATTTTTACCACCGTCGCCTATCGCCACTACCCACCACCATTATCATCTCATTCTTAAATTTATTACAACTATTACCATCATTCTACCACCACCCACTACCACAACCCACCATCATCGCCGCCACCCACTATCACTCACCCCCACCACACCTATTACCACCAACCATCACCACTCGTCATCACCCACCACCTCCACCACACACTATCACCCCACCCCCACTACACCTACCACCACCACCACTATTCGCTACCACCCACTACCACTGTCGCTCACAAGCACCCGTTGTCGCAATCGCTATCCAAAACCCACCACCACCATCGCCGTTGCCAACCACAGCTGCCACCACCATTACAGTCGTCGCTGCCCACCACAACTATCACCGTCTCCCACCATCACCATTGTCACTCACCACCGCTCACTCTCACTACAATCGATACTTAAATTTTTTTTTTCTCCTCTATGTTTATAATTTAATTTTAGGTGTGAATACAAATATATTTATGATTGATAATTTTTTTTATTATACTATGTCTTTAGACACAAGTAATAAGTAGTATATACATATTTTGCTTCACATAAAGTGGATCATGAGCATAGATAATGTCTGTTTGCATTTACAGTACAAGAGTAGTTCAATATTCATCTCTCACACACACAGAGAAAGAGACCCGTCTGACCTGCATGTGAGTACGATTTGAATATGAAGGAAACTCATCATAAATTATGACCCATTAGTAGGAGTACTAGTTTCCAGCGGTGTACACTTTCCTTTGCTTCCAAACTACCATCAGTAGTGATCACATGGTTGCTTGGCTTCCCACACCCTTTCACCTTTCACTTTCGTTATCCAACTTACAAGCAAACTAAAAAAAACTGTAGGATTTACCACAGATTAACTTGCATTATATAACCCTTTTTCAAGCGTTATGTTTATATCTCTGTTCAAAAAAAATAAAAAAGTGTTATGTATATCAAGCCTTAGAAAATTAAGGAAGACACAAAGAAAAGCGTGTTTTATATACATTTTCACTGAAATCACTTACGCGCCTATATACATTCAACAGTCAGGAGTGTTTGAACCAATTTACACGCACCTTACTTAACCCTCTCTCTGGTTCGGTCAAAGACATGTCATCCATGTCAGGACTAAGGAATTCATGATGAATAAATTTCTTATGATTTGACCCCAAAAAGTTACCAAAATTCAAATTCATGATATCTGAGTTTACAATTTGTCTTTATTATCACTTTAACTACCCTTAGGGTTGATTGAATTATATATTCACCATATATATGAGGTGCAATACCGTTGTTTTAAGCACTAAGAGTTAATGAGAAGTTATATCTTACTATGTTTTGGTGTGTGGATGTAAGTTTTATAAACCGAATCATGTAAATTCTTTGTATTATCTTGTCTTCGATTTTTTATCTTTATATAAATTTATCAAAGGAGCAACATTTAATAATAGTGTAACATGAATTACACTAAAAAGTAAAACGTACCCTTTAGGTAGTACTTTCGGTTGATCCTAATTCCCATGTCACATTTATGTGCTTTGTTTTCTATACCGATCTTGTTTTTATTTAAAAAGCTTTGGTTTCGCAATCTCGGTATAATCATGTCTAAGTTATCACTTATGTTTTTGTTCTTATTGGTAACGAAATGAAAACTATTAGTCCCACCCGAGTGCGTGTTTGATAATCAGCAAAGAATATTCACTTTGTACACTTATATGGGTTGGTTGACTTTTGCTTGATGATAAAAATCACTAGTTCTACCACTTCCATGCAATAATTTCAACTTTCATGCATGGTTTAAAACTCTTCATAAATTATTTTTTTTGTAATCTTAGTTTAAGTGCAATGGTTTAAAATTTAAATTATAGGAGGCCACTAACTCTCAAAGGACCCACAAATACCTACAAGTAAGAGCTAATAAATTAATGAGAGATATTACTTTGTGAAGAGGGTGTCCCCCAATATGACACGTGCACTGGCATTTAATGAATCACGTGAGCAAGACAGGATCAACACGTGATTGAGAAATATTTATATATATAGATTCAGCAGTTTCAACTGAACTGATCAGTGAGCTCGGTAATGAACAGGCGAGCTCGATAATGAACAGGTGAGCTCGGTAATGAGTAGGGTAAGCTCGGTCCTCGTCATGGCCGAGCTGTTCCAAAACGGTAACTGTAGAGCTAAGAAAATGCTTGAAACTCAGGCATTCTGGCTAAACGAATTGGCGAGATTATATGCTCTGTAGAAGGAATTACTAGAGAGATATCAACAACTTCCCAACTAGAGCCGCATAATTGGAGGAAGGTGTACCACCTTAAGCCGAAAACTGTGAAAATCCTAACTGAACGGGGATCTATAAAAGGAGCAAGGAGACAAAGAGAAAGGTACGCTGAACGCTCCCTGTCTATTAGCATTTCAATCGAAACCAATACTGACTTAAGCATCGGAGTGCCTTCGATCGAAACACTTCGATCTTGAGCAGTTTGTTCGTTTTGCAAGAAAGAGGCCGGGAGATCACGTTCAGAAGAATTCAATACTTCAAATATCAAACATTTACTTTAGTCAAGAGGTAATCATATTTTTGCCTCTTTCACTTTGTATCAGGGACGGATCCAAAAATTTATGTTTACGGGGGCGAAAGTTTATGCACAAAAACTAAGACCAATAATATAGACTATATTATATTTTATAGATTGAAAATTTTAATTCATAAAGTAATTATGTCTAATAAAGAGATAATTTTCAAAGTTATTTTACTTTTTCATTTGAACGGATTAGGGAAAGAATAAGTATTAAATTTTAATACTGTTACTTGCTTTAATAGGAGTACTTAATTTGAGAATGTAATGTAATACATTCAATACTGAATCTTATTGTTAATCTAATGACCATAATATACTAGATCCTAATATTTTTTGATTTAAAACCTAATAACATAGGTAATAAGGTATTTACATTCCGAAAGTCAAGGGCTTTTTATGAAAAATTGAATGAAATTAAGAAAATTGAAAGTAATTTATAAAATGTTAGTGTAAAAAAGTGATATTTTAGTAAAAAAAATTGAAGTGGGCCGATGCCCTAATAAATTAGGAGAGAAGATTTAACTGAAGTATTTCTGCACATTATGCAGTTGAGCAATGCTATTGGGACATAATAAAGTCACGAAAATAATATTTTTAAATACGAGATAAAATTATTTGTGATCAAACCTTGTGTATTGGGTTAATATTTTTTAATAAATAATTATTGTGGTGGAGAATGGTGGATAATGACTCGATGGACCTTCGGGTCATGAACACGTGGACGCCACTAATAACGAAAATGTCAACTTTGGGGCACGTCTGATGTTACAGTGTATACGGCATCATGATAGTGATGTTGGTGGTGGGGCACACAATGATCACCACCATCATCGACAAAATCTGGATTTGCTTCACAATTTTCAATTAGTTTTCTAATACCATGCCTTTTTTATATCATTACTATGCTGATTATACTCGCCATTAATTCGATGGACAAAATTTTCTCAAAATATGATTTTAAAAAAATATTAATATATGTATATTATCGTATATGAATAATATTTAAAAGAAAAATTATATTAAGTTATAAATTAATTAAAAATTAAATAATTTATCTCCTGATATAAATGGTTGGTGAAAAAAAAAATTGTTATAAAAATAAATGATTTGATAGAAATGAGCGAAAACTCCAAGAGATAGATTAAATTGTAATAAGAACGAGCTGTAAATCTAGACATTTTGAGTTCGAATTTTGATAACTCTTTGAGGCTAAGCTATGAAAGATTTATCTTTCATGAATACCTTAATCTCATCGTTGATAGTCTGTCTTTACCTAAACCGATAAATGGAATAATCGAGATATGCGTAAATTAATACAAACACTTCTAACCGTTGAACAAAAAAAAATAGAAATAAGAGAAAAAAATATATGAAATAAAATTTAAAGTTCTATCTATCTTATTCGATATATAGATATATATTTATATATATAATTTCGTGGGAAATTCATAGTCAAGATTTTAATGAAGCATGAAATATCAATATCTTGATGTCGCCACAAGATAGAGACAAACAATAGGGACCATTAAAGCTAATAAGTATGAGATTAGAGATTCATCATTTTGTGGAAACCACATCAAACGTTAGGACTAAAGCAAATCAATTAAAGTATATTTATATCATTTTAGATTTGTGTTATTTATATATTGTACTAGCGTTTGACCTCGTGAAAATGCACTAGCTTTTCCCTTCTTCTCTTAATTTCTTTTTTCACCCTTTACTTTCTCTCAATCATTCTTTTAGAAGTTAGAAAAATAATAGTAGGAAGTATAGGATTATAAATTTTAATTTTAAATAAAATTTAAATAAGTGAAGGCCAAAGGAAGTTTATGAACAGTTATTTAATGTAGTTATTAACACCTTAAATTTAATAGGGAAAATAAGCCCATAAGGGTGTACTTGGGGTGATTTTTTAAAAGTGTTTCAAGAACTTATAATTTCTTATAACTACTTTAAACAAAAAAAATAGTGTTTGGAACCGTCCCACCCCCACCGCACCACCACCACACCCACCGTCCCACCACCACCACTACCACAACCACCACCCCCATCGCCCCACCCCCACCACCTCACCACCACCCCCACCATCGTCATCTCATTATTATATTTATTATCACTACCACCATCACCTCACGACTATCGTCACCACCCACCACCATCATATTGTTGTCCACCACCACTGTCGTCAACAACCACTATCACCCACCCCCACCAAACCTACCACCACCGCCATTCGCCACACCACCCATCATACTGTCGTCCAGAAGCATCCGTCGTCGCCCACCACCGTCATCGCCACCGTAACCGTCGTCGCCCCGCCACGATGACTAGCAATAACCATCATCGTCGCCCACTCACACCCACCACCACCACCGTCGTCTCCCATGACTGTCACTACTATTATCACCGTTGTCATCCACGGCTACCACCACCACCACAGTCATTGCCACCCACCACAACCATCACCATCTCCTACCACCACCACTGCCGCCCACCACCTCTCACCACTATTACAACCGATGCTTAAATTCATTTATTTCTCCTCTATGTTTGTAATTTGATTTTAGATGAGTACAAATGTATTTATTGTTGACCATTTTTTTATTACTATGTGCCTTCAGACACAGACAATAACCAGTATATATATATAGTATAGATTTGACTAGATTAATATTGGGTATAATAGCTTATTGCTAATCCATCATTCCAATTATAATCAAAACCCATTAAAAATAAAATCAAATCAACTATATTATCTTCATATCGATTTTGTATTAGATTGATGGATGGTGTTAAGATTTATTGACCATGCAATATCCATCTCTCCACCTGTTTTCAGCTAGTGGGTATCAAATTGGAGTAATTGTCATTTTCAAACTTCGTAGGGTTTGGAAAAGTAATGAAATCTTTTGTGGGTGGGTAGTAATGGTCCTGGATGGTCCCTCAAATTGGAGGTCCATTGAGAATAACATACTGACTATGGCATGGTATCTTTACATGAAATAGAACCTTTTAAAGGAGTACTAGTTTAGATTTGAATTATAAAAGTTAACATGGGACATTTTATTATTAGAACTGATTAAAAAGGTCCAATCTCCTAAGTAATAGTTCTTAGTGTCACTATGTTGCCTTGTGGATGCACATTTTAATGGATTAATCGGAATCCGATTCGTAGTAGTCTGATGTGGATTGATAGTTTTAACTTGTTATTTAAATCTTAATGCAAATTAATTGTACAATCTTTCATTAATTCGGATATAGACATACTACTATTTGATTCGATTATGATCATTACTGAATTTTACGTTCTTATCAATAAGTGAGTTCAAATTTAATTTGTTAAAAATAAGCTTTTACGACTTATTCGTATCGGATTGGATTTGTGGATCAAAATTGTTGCCTTTTATCAAATATAATATATGAAAAGAATTGTTTTGATATTCAATTTAACATTAATTTTGGTTCGATTGAAATTGGATTTGCTGAAAGGTATACTTAAGTAGTTGAACTACTTCTTCATCGGATTCATATTCTCTCAAATATATATTCTTTTTAATTTTCTTCTTGACACATCATCCATCATTAATTGAATGATGGACCCACTTGTATAAAATGTGCTCCACTTGAATACATGGTGAAGATGTACTAAGAAAGTATATTGGAGAAGATCTCACTCACTCTCCACCAAAAAAAAAAAAGGAAAAAACTGAGGCTCGTGCAATTGGGGCCCTTTAATTTGAGTGGTCAATTCTGAAACTTTATTTGATTCGGGGGGAGCTATGGGAAGAGGATGAAAGTTTAAAAAAAAAAAAAGGTGTTTGTGTGTGTGTGTGTGTTTGAGAGAGAGAAAGAGAGAGAGAGAATTCAATTATTTACCTTTTTAGTAAGAGAATAAAAGTGAGTAAAGATTAAAAAGAAAAATAATGGTGGGTGACAATGGTAATTAGCAATGGTGGACCCAAAGGAAAAACATTTTCTCTCTCTTTAATTTCGTTTTCCTTTCTAGTTTCTACAGTGGAAAACGAAAGAAAGAAAAGGAATTGAAAACTTTTTGGTTCCTAAACCAAACAGTGGTTAAAGAAATTGATTTTAAAATTACGAGCAAATCAGTTATGATTTTCCGTCCAATAAAAAAAATATAATTTTAGGGTTGGTCCTTGAATGTTTCTTATTTACTAAATCGAGTCCGTTCAAGTAGTTAAAAAACTATCACCACCCAAATATAAATTAAGTCGAGTTTTACTGATCGTGTATTTCACAGTTCTATTTTTATTGATAATGAATTTTGTGTCTTGAGACGCGAATAGTTGTTTTGAGGCTTGTTAGAATAAGAGGGTATCAACGACATCAAAAGAGAGAGAAATGGTTTGTGTTCTTGCATCAAGGGGTAATTTGACAAGGGTAAAAAGTTTTTGGGTAAAAATACAATTAACCTTTCTTCAACTAATCCCACTTGATTATGCTCAACAGCACATGTCATTTTCCATTCAAATGCGGGGAAACTTTATCAATCATATATATTGGAGACATCTGAAAAATATAAACAACGTTGTTATAAATACCAAATTAAACTCACCTACTACTGTTGCACCATCCATCACCATAAAAATAAGGGGGGGGGGGGGGGGGGGGGGGGGTTCAGAAAACATAGGATTTTGAAAACGTAAAAGACGAAATTTTAAAAAGAAAATTGAAGATAAAAATGGGAATATAGTGATTCATCGGGGGTGAAAAATATAAATACAGGAAGGTTGTTGGTCCATGAAGGCCCTTTACTTTGCTGGATAAACATGCATGCACAAAGCATTCTTTGGGCCTGCTCTGCTGACTTTTTGTTTTGGCCCATTTTTAAGGATATTTTTTGTATTATTATGAAGGTTAAATTTCATGAGAACTTCTTGGTATTCCCATTTTTTCATCGAAAAAAAATATATAGTTTCATCGATAAAAATTTAGATATATAGCATGACTAAAGAGATGTCCAAAGGTTTTCCGAGTTATACTCTCAAAAGGTTGTTCGGGTACAATGAATTTAATTGAAGAGAGCATACTTTAGAATAAAAACTCGAAGAAAATCATAATATTTTTTTAGTAATGCTATTTAGACCTTGTGGGAGAAGGGAAAAGGGTGACAAATGTATAGCAAGAGAGAAAGGGATAATAAATCCTATTTATCGCACGTGTATGCTAATGGTTACTTATGGTATGTTTGGTAGGATTAATGGAAAAAAAGAAAGGATTGAAATTAGTAGAGATTGAACTTTCAATTCTCATAGGAAAGGAAGATGTTTTCCCTTATTCTTGTTTGGTAGAAAGTATAGAAAAGTGAAATAGATAAATTTTTTATTATTTTATTTAGAAATGAAAAAAAATAAATGATATGTTAAATACCATAAATGTCCTATTAAATGTGGACCCCACATTATTTTCTTTGTATGGTGAAAGAAGTAAAAAAAAAAGTGGACCCCACATGTTTTTTTCTTTTTCCAAAAGAGTAAGGGTGCGTTTGGTAACGTTTTTGTTTTTATGTTTTTTTTTTATGAAAAAAACAGAACTAGATTTTGCTTTTTTTGTGATAAAAATTAAAAATATAAAACATGTTTGATAGTCATTTATATTTAAAAAATTATAAAAACAAAAATAAAAAATATGTTTGGTATTATATATTTTGGGTAATAGATTTGTATATATATATATATATAAGTTAATATTTTAATCTCAAATATTACTGGTGATCCCTATGTTCTTTGTGATCTAACTAATAAAAAAATAAAAAAATGGAGAAGCTCTTGTTGACACTCACATGCGAGATCTCTTTGCTGGAGCACGCACACACACACACAAAAGATACACACAGACACCACACACACATGTATATACACACAGATCTCTATATACAACACACACAAACACAAATAAACACACACACATGTAGATCTGTGTAAAAATAACATTATATATGTAGATCTATGTATATATGGTATAAAAAAGGAAAAAGGGGGAAATGAATAAGAGAGACGATGTAGGTTTCGTCTTCGTCTTCGTCTTCTGCTTCGGCTTCTTCGTCTTCGTTGTTGGTTTCAGAAGAGAGGAACGAGTGAGAGAGAGGAACAAGCGAGACAAAGAGAGACAGATGAGGGAAAGAGATTTAAAAAAAAAAAACAAGGAAAAGGGCTTTTTATAGTTGACACAAAAAAAAGTCTCATTTTGTTGCTAATGAGATTCGAAGGTTGGATCTCATTAATTGTTCACAGAAGACGCGCGTGTTTTTAGTTTTGGATGTTTTCAAAAACATCATTTTTGATGTTTATAGATTTGGACCTTGTTTTTAAAACAATATGACTTAAAAAAAAAAAAACACTTCCCAAACATGTTATTGTTTTTTTTTTTTTTTAACAAAAAGTGAAAAAAAAAAAACAAAAACATAAGGTTACCAAACAGCACCTAAGACTTGTAGCCACTTAGAGAGCACTAAGGTAATTCAACAAATGCAATTATTATGTCCACCTTCTCTCTCCACTTTTTCTGTTTTTCACCCGAATTTGGGTGGATTGAATTTGGTGGGCGTGAGGTATTCACTTTCCTGCCTCTTTTCTTTCCTCTCCATTTTTCTTCTTCAACCAAACAAAGGAAAACATCAATTTCTCTCTTATTTTTCATCCACCCATTTTCCTTCATACCAAATAGACTATTATGCTCCGTTTGGTAGAAGGGATTGAAAATTAGAAGGATATAAAAGTGTGAGGAATAAACTTTATAAAACTGTGAGGAATAAACTTTCCATCCTTGGAGGAAAGAAAAACATTATCCCTCTTTTGTGTTTGGTACGATGGATGGAAAGTTGGAAGAATTAATTTTCTATTGTTTGGTATTGGAGGAAAAGTGGAAGGAAAGAAAAGATACATAAATTTAATTTACCATTATACCCTTATATATAAATATATTTTAAGGGCAAAAAAGTTCATTTGTTCGAAAAAATGAATAAAAAAAGTCAAGAAATTAATAATTTGATGTGGGACCCATAAAAAATGACAAAATATGTGGGCCACACACTTCCTTCCGTACACTTTCCTCCCATTTGTGGAGTGATTAAAAATGGTGGGCCCAAATAATATGTTTTCTACCCAATTTTTCTTCCCCTCAATTTTCCTTTCATACCAAACAAAGGAAAATGTCATTTTCCATCCCATTTTCTATCCACCATTTTCTATCCACCCACTTTTCCACCAAACCATACAGGCAATTAAGTTTGGAAACTACATAACTCAAATAGAATCTAAAAATTACAACTCAAATGCATATCTTTCCTTAGATGAGTGTTGGATGAGTAGGTCTCACTGAAAAATTTAATGGGACCCACTCATTCAAGAGATAATATGCATTTGAGTTGTTGCAAGTTTTTGGATTTCATTTGAGTTGTCAAGCATTATTCCTTAAGTTTTTCTCCTCTACATTAACGAGCAATAATGCTATTTATATCTAATTTGAGAACCTACTGAATTATGGTGGTTAGAATATGAAATATTGGAAGAGCAATCCTACTTGAACTTAAAATACTGGTTTGATTTACTGACTTGATCAATCACTATTATTGATTTAACTGTGGGTGTCAATATTTATTGATATTCATTACTTATTCAATGGTTGTGATTGATTAAGTCAATAAATTTATTTTAAGTAATATTTTTTATATTGAAATATATCGTTAATCCAAAAATTACAATGGATTAAGTCTTCGAATTAAAATCTAACTAGGGCAACTTTTGCGGTGGGAAAATGAAAAAATTATTGTGAGCCACGTTGAGCATGTGACCGAAGCTTTTGAACTTTTTTATCGAGACATGCCCTATCAAAGAAAAAACAAAACTTTTTATCTAGATATGGAGCTAGAGTTTTCAAAGTGGGTGTCTAATTAAGAGTTGGAAAACGAAATAACTTTAGATTGTGAGGGTTTATGATCAAAATATGCATAATTAGGGGCCCACTAAATAATTTTAACCAAATAAGACAAATTAAAAGACTAAATAATAATTTTAAGAGTTAAGGGAACGATAAAGTTCGAATTCGCAATCTTAAACTCTAAGTGTGGGGGAGTTGACCTTGATTTTGTAGACGATTTTTTTTTTTTGGTTCAACGATTAAGTGTTTCTAAGCCAGTTTATGTACATGCAACTCGAGCGTGGTCAAACACTAGTCTTTTTGGACTTTTCGGCTAGAACCACGGAGCTAAAGACATATTCTTTGCTTACCATTTGGGGAAAGCTTTTGATTGGCTCATGCGAGAAGCTGAGGGAACCAGGAATGGCGGGATAGTTAAGAGCAGCTATTGTTACTCATACTGCTGCTTCCGAACATAGTACGTTACCCCCCTAAGCGTGGTAAGTCTTTAACCATAGTATAGGATAAAACATCAACCCTTATTCTTGCTAGAATAGAGGAGTTAATCAATCGGGTTTAATAAATCAATACCAAACTTATTATTGGTTAGAGATACTAAGCAATCAAAGGAATGCAGGGAAAGTGGTGGTTCCTCCCATATAGGACCGAGAATGTCGAAAGAGAAAAGTCGTCTTGTCGGTCTGATCAAAGACAAGCCATCAACGTTTGGATTAAGATATTCACGAAAAATAAATTAATCTTCCGGCTTGATTCCATAAAATTATCAAAATTCAAATTTATGACGTCTGATTTAGAACTTATTTTTATTACCATTCATGCACAAGAATTGTGCATCACTATAATCGCCGCCGTCCAGGTCAAACTGTCCAAATCAAGGCCGCCCATTTTGATCACGTAAATGGGACAATGACAAGTGGAGACCATCTTGGACTTTGCCAACTTATATAATTGGTATAGGTGAGTCTCCATGCACCATGTATCTTCTCATGCACGATAAGAATCAAAGGGTGGTGGTGGTTCTCTGTTGTAAGTTAGGTGCACAACTAACCGGTTGATTGAGACGTGCCTCCTTCATTACATGATCATACCAGATAGAACTTGGTGCAAAAAATGTTACTTGAGTCGAGTTTTTTGGGTTTAAAATAATTACAATTATTTCAATTATAATTTGTCGAACTTACATATTTGTTCATACTCGAGTTGGTTGAAGGTTAGAAGAATTCGAGTCAAACTCGAATCTAAATTGAGTTCAATTAATCCTTAGTAAATGTTTTTGGTAAAATTAAACTGTAGAACTTGAAAACAAACTATAAAATAGTTAATTTATCAACAAAAATATCCAAAACTCACATAATCAACTAGGAAATCTAACCCTAAATGTTAAAACTTCTAAAAAGTCAATTAGAAAAACACAAGGGATAGAAGTTGGTAAATATTTGAGGACAAATTTGATGTTCATCCTTTAGATATGAGATATTTAGAAGGATCCTTTAGATTGGGTAGAAACCCGAAATCTCTTTTTTAAAATCTTTTTTTTTTTTTTACTTGTATCGTTACCGAAGCAAAGCTTCCCGTTGTGGGGAAGTCTACTCTAGTAAAGTCATGCATTGTTTGAATTTAGCTCATTTACAATTCACTTCTGAACAAATTTAGTTTTTCTTTCCATACAATTTCAATAAACTCATGCTGCTCGAATCATTTAATGATCCTATGAGAACTTAATCGTATAAGAATTACAAATCTTCGTACAATTTGAATGTGATTATCATGTTACAATTCTATAGAATACAATGATTTCAAGAAATTAACAAGAAAATATTTAGTACAACCACAATGTCAATAACATCATCAAGGTGGACCATGCCCATGATCTAAACCTCGTATGATCAACACTATCATTCGAAGAAGTGTAAGATTCAGACAAAGCTTCAAACTTGAAATTAGGGTTTGATCCATATAAAGCTTGAATGCCTCTTATATCATCAACCTTCAAATCCAGCTTCTTCTCTCTAGGTTTCAAACTAGGGTACATTATTGCTTCTTTAACAGAACTGTGTGCCAACCCTAAAACATGTCCTATCTCATGTGTCGCCACAGATTCCAGATCGACGGCGACGTTAGATTTCTCCGATTGAAAGTCGACCGCCCAGATCTCGGCCGCGTCGAGGTGGAACCTGCCTGTCTCTGGCGAAAATGCATGGGCCAAAACCCCTAGAACACCATCAAATGGCTCACCATCGCCATGATCACCACTGTAAAACCCTATTCTGATATCGGCGTATTCATAATCGTCTGTTTCCGAGAAACTCACCGGAATTACCGATGCCCAACGAGAAAAAGAACGTTTAAAGACCTCCCTTATATCCGACAAGCTCAATGACCGGATCAAATTCTCCGGCGAGAATGCGTATGTAAGATTTATGGGTACATTGCGGTTCCATCTTGGATGGCCGGTGAAATATTCATAGTGTCTCGTTGCATGCAACGAGGGCCGTGTGTCCGGTATACCGCACCTCGGTGACATGATCTGAGAAACTGTGTCGGAGTCGAGCTTTCCGGTGACTGACAAGCCGAGCTTTGCCTGATATCTATTAATGGCTTGTTCAAATCGTGCATCGAATATATCAGTGAAATTTGAATCCTGTAATGAGAGATAACCAAAACGATGTAGGTACTTCTTGAGCTCCGCCATTCCAGAGACTTGGCTGCCTCTTCCAACATCGAGGAACCTCTGAAACTCATGCCAGGTGGCGTTGTTTACAGCTTTTCCGGTCGCCGGTGGGGCTGTATAAGTTGGCCTAATTCCGGCTGAAAGGCATGGCTGCCGGAGGAGTAAGAAGAGAAAGAAGAAGAAAGAGAAAGAGAATGGGAACATGGTGGTTATGGTTGAAGGATTGGACGTTGAAGATATGGACGGAAAGCTTTATTCTGAAGAAAATGTTGAAATTATGAATATGAAATAAATTAACAACAATGTTATTGGGATCTAATTTATTCAATTAACCAAATTTATTGACCAAGTTTAATATAGTCTTTGAATTGACTGTTCGCCTCTTCAAATATTGAAATTTGGCGTTGATCCAATAATTCTATTGAAATCACATCATTTGATCAGATTTTTAGGTTCAAATATCATTACTCATAAATTAAAGAAAAAAAATTATTAGGACTTAGAAAACATTGTAGATGCATAATTAGGTTGAGACTTGAGGTTGATTCCAAAAGATAATGGAGAAGTTAGGCTGAATCTTCATATGCTTTGGTTGGCCCTATCCTTTACATGGGTAAATTTGTACTTTGGAGGATTTAATTATTGTTTTGTCTTTGTTTACCAAATACTCCTCTCCCTAAACTAACAACAAAATAATATCCCTTGGGACGTAATTCATTATAATTGTTGCATGAAAATTAGATTTCATCAAACATTAGAATGTGTTGCTGATTCAATAGTTACAACGAGTTAATATTTTCAATCAATCCGAAATTTGAATTTTGAAATTCATCTAATGGTTACATTGTTTGTAAACGAGTACCTTAAGTTTTTTAAAATAACGTAATTAGGACGTTGAGTTTCTACCCATAATAGAATTTAGAAAAGAAAAGTGATAGACAAATTTAAATTCAATTTTAAATAACCTGCGACCTATCATTTTGGTGGATTAGCATAAAACTAAAAGTTTTTAGTGCATTTGTCTTCTCTAATTTTTTTTTTTTGAACTTATTATCTTGTTTTAGGTTGGCAAATTTAAGTTGTTGTAGACTTTGAAAAAGTAGTAGAGAAGCAAGGAGGACTATTTTCAGGTCTGACAAAATGTGGCTTTGTTTTGTTTCGTTTTCAAGTTAACAATGACCAACTGTCTGAAGCAACTAGTACCTCTGGGTGACTGGGTCGTTAGAACATATCATTGTTGCTCTGGTTACCATGGGTCCTCCCTCTTTCTTTCTCTGATGTGTGTGTGTGTGTGTGTGTTTGTTATAGACGTGAGGATGACTCAAGAAGTCAAGTGCCAATTCTGAGAAAAGCCTGACTTTCCTACCTTTGGACGTATAGAAGACTCAATTCCACTACGGTGGTGTTTGGATCAAAGGATTCGGAAGATTAAGGGGGGATTGAATTAAAATTGTGAATTGACCCCACATATTCTTGATTTGAATAACTTTTTGGCATGGAATTTTCGTTGTTTTTTAATTCATCGCCCGATGTTTTGAAGGGGATAATCCCTTGTGCAGGTGATTGACAAAACTCATGTGTTGTGTGGGATTGTGGAATGAGAAGTATGATTAAATGTGAAATATCTAAAACACCCTCCACAGAAAATATTCTAGAGTTTTTACCTCCATTCCCCTTCACTTTTCTCACTGATCCCTGTTTCTTTTATTTGCTTGATCTCTCTGTCTCTTTTTCTCATTTCTTCATTTGCTTGATCTTACTGCTTCACATCGGCTCTGATTTTTCCATGGAAGTAGCAGATTTGGGTAAATTTTCGCTGCAGCTCAGCTCCACTGTGGACCCAATAATCTGTTCTCTCTCCACGCTAACCCAAATAGCCTATTTTTTCGTTGGTACTGTGTTTCTTCGTCTCTTGCTATTGTGGTGTTTGAAACTCTCCAAATAACACTCTGTTGAGTAGATATGCTATCTATGTCCATGGAAATAGCAGATCTGCAAGTTTAAGTTGAAGATTAGCTCCATTGTGGACCAAGCCGAAGCCTCTCTCTCTCTCCACACTAACCCAAATTATGTTTGGAGAGAGAGAGAGAAATTATTTCTTAAATAAAAATCACTACTAAATGATCATGTGTTATGGCCTCATTACTTCTTAAATATTCAAGTTGAGAAAATTTTCTGATCATCCATTTTTTCCCTTAAATTCTACAAAACATCCGTAAATATTATAAACACTGATTGGGTCACAACTTGTCTTGCCCCTGGGTAGGTCTTGGAAGACGTTCAGCTTCGATGTAATTAATCAACAAAAAAATAAGAAATCAAACTTCCAGTGATTAATTGTGTATTGTACAAAATAAATTAAATAAATTATAAACATATTTTTTGCAATATGTTGTAAAAATGCGTAATTTATTGAATCAAAATTTTTTTTCCTAAATAAGACAATATTATTGGATTTGACTTTTTTCATTCCATTCCAAATTTGGTATATGATTGAATTATATTTATTTACACAATGGTGCAATGGTCATTTTATTATCTTTTATCTTCACATGTGAATGGGGCCCATAAACCAAATGGTGTCTATCCAAAGATATGATAGGATTTGATACATTACATTATGAATCCTCCAAATCGGACCACTTTACGTTGAGTTGAATTGAATTCGGATTCAAATTCAATCCATCCCAATCATTTCACGGTGATCCAAACACCACCTACAACCCTTGGAGGAGTCAGTAAATAACTACTACTTCCTGCCAATTTGAATTACAAATGCTAACCACGGGTAACCTAGGTGGCTAGAATGAAAGTTTCATTCTTTTTGCTTTATGGGTTCGAACCTACTAATCATAATAATTCATGTGAATAAGATATTGTTAGACAGGTTTAATGTCTAACTTGTCTTCAGTGGTGCTATAGAATGGACTCGACCATCTCAGATTAGTAGTTATGGTTCAAATTGAATATTCTACAGCGAGTGAGAATTGTAAGATAACGTTTTGGGGGTTGCTACGTCTGGTCGTCCCTGATCACCCTTTTGCACAACCAAAAGAAAAAAAGAATTACAAATGCTAGTTAGGCCTATTTTTTTTTTTCTTTCTACAGAGTATTCAAGCTTGCACCGACTACTTCCTTAAACTTAGACTTGACCCCAAAGATCTGAGTCAGTTTAAACCATCATGCTAACACATGATAGAGGGCCTTGACCTTAGTAGACCTATCAACGGTCAGGTTTGGATTGAATTCTGACTGATCCAAAGTCGAATCTAATTTTAAAAGTCCGATCCAAATCCGATTTTATAATTCGTCGAATTTTATTTTCGCGGTTCATATCTGAATCCATTAACAATCCATAAAAAAAAATCCAAAATTTTGATCAAATATAAATAACTTAATTAATTAAATTTCAACTAAATTTTTTTAAATAACCACTTAATTTCTTTAATATTTATATAGAAATATATAAATAATTCGGACCGGTACATGGCCTATCAGTTAATGATCCATGGCTGCAGACTGTGGGTTCGACACCTGGGCCATTGACTGACAGTGTCCAGATAACCCGGCCGAACAATGGACCATATTTTTTATTTTTTCGGCCTGTGGTTGTGGGCCTTCTTTGTACATCATTTGAGTTTTTCAAGTTTGGCATAATTCTAAGGGAAATTTGGAGACCGGTCCTCCTATATGGACTTGTTTGGATTTAAGTCCGTCAAGGAAACTTATTTGTTATGAAGTCCATTTTTTGTCAATTTTACCATATTATCCTTTCCCTTTAGAAGTGAAGTAAAACTAAAAATTAAAAACTCATAAATCTTAGGTGTTTGACTAACATTAAAATCTTTTCTCTTTCATATCTATCTATATTCATATATAGATTAAAAGTTTGACTAACATTAAAATTTTCTCTCTCTCTTATCTATCTATATCCATATATAGGTTAGGTGTATATATATATATAGTAACATTAAAAATAAAAAATAGTAACATTCAAATACAAAAAAAAATTATTATTTGAACACAAAAAATAATACATTTAAACACAAAAAAAGAGTAACATTTAAACATAAAAAAAATTGACACATTCAATATTAATATTTTTAAAAAATAATAATAGTAACATGTTCAACAAAAATATTAACATGTTTAACAAAAATAGTAACATGCTTAACAAAAACTGTAACATACTTAACAATAATTATTTCTCTCAAATTCAAACGCAAAAAATAGTATCATTCAAACACAAAAAATAGTACCATCACTACCACCGTCGCCGTCATAGCCCTCATTACCGCCGCCGCCACCACTACCACGGTCATTGCTACCCACCACAACCACCTCTCACCCCCACTATAACCGATGCTTAAATTTATTTATCTCTCATCTATATTTGTGATTTGATTTTGAATATGAATACAAATATATTTATTGTTTATCATTTTTTATTATTCTGTGTCTTCAGGCACATGCAATAACTAGTATATATATATATAGAGAGAGAGAGAGAGAGAGTTTTGAATTTGAATTTTAAATTTATGATGAAGATTTTATTGGCATATTTTAATTGACCTTGAATTAAGGGATAACAATTTTCAAAATAGGAAATTAATTTAACTTCCTTTCAAGGGAGGGTATTTTTTAGATAAAAAAAAAAGTGGACTTAAGTCATTACATATAATTTTAAACATGGACTTAGCCCCTTATAAGTTTTTTTGCAGGACTTATCTCCAAACAAGTACATATAGGGAAACTCACTTCCAATTTTCACTAATTTTAAAATTTTCAGGCCAATGGCCCAATTAATTGGACTATCAAGTTACCCATGAGCTAGGTCGAGGTTCAGTGACCCGTTGAGATAACGGGCCAACAACCCATGAGCCAGCCCTCTGCAGAGGCATACTGAGGTGCCTATGCTTGGTTTGACACAAATGATCAACATATGAAATTACTAAGGTGTCTCTGTAAAACTAAAAAACACGTTTTCTTACGTGGTTAAAAAGGTAAATATAAATTGATTGAGTTATTATAGTTAAAATATTAAAATTTAATTATAATATAAATTGTTATATCTAAATTATCTTGACTGTTGTTTTTTTTTTTGTTATACGGAGAAATCTCATGGCATGTCCTCAGCGAGTAGAGACGCACTTATGTCGCTCAGGCTCATAACTCTTAGTAGAACCAAGGACAAAGCTCGGGTGTATGAACCGGTCCCTCAACTCATACACCATTTAAGTCGGGACTTGCGTTTCGTCAGATATTCAAGACCTACACCAGAGACTTAGATACGATTCGTCCAAACAACTGAGATCTTGATCGTTATTGTGTTTTGTGTAAACATAACTATATGTTTTATTTTATAAATCAGAGCAATTTCATTCATGAGAAATGACAAGAGGTTATTGATGGACCCATTTGAGGTTCATTTACAGTTGTTTGGATGATACAGAATCCTTCAAAAAATTCAGAGGGACACTGAGCCATTCAGAGAGAAGGGTCCATCCTGACTCAGCCTTGATGGAACATCTTCAGTGAATCTCATATTCCCACCCCACTTGATTTACAAAAGCTTTGTATAAGTTTTCTTGGCCATAAGCAAAGTCTTCCTATTCATCTTTTTTTGCCTTTTCTATCAACTTTTTGGAATCTTATAGCTTGCTTTACTTTTTTTAAGGATTTTTGAAAAAAAAAATAGTTTCTCTACGGAAATAAATCAACACAGAGAATAACCACCTCGTGTAGACGGAGAAGATAGTGGAGAAGCCTTGATGAACCTACAATATAAGAGAACGCCTAGGTGAACCGATGGCTAGAGGCGGCTAAAGGGATTCTGATGCTTAAGTCAGTGAGCTAGTCGAAGAAAAAGTGTATGGTGAATAAGCTCAGATTCAATTACCTACCTGGTACCCGTAGGCTTTATTTATAGTGACATTGGAAGCCGTGTTCCAAGTAGAATCGAACTCTAGGTTGTGATAGGATGGACCTCATCACCAATCTCCTAGATGTTCGAGATAGAATCATACTAGGACGTTGAATCCTGACTTGTAGGAAGGGATATACTCGCTGAGAGGCTTCGTTTATCAATATTCACTTAATAATCGGAGTTGAGTTTTACTAGGACTCTAGGTCCCAGGCCAAGCTGGGCATCAGGTAAAGGCGACGCCAGGACGAGAGGTGTGGTGGCGCCAGGTGCAAGCGACGTCGAAGGCGGGGTAGCTAGCTGGGCGGCGCTTTGGGCACTACTGACGAGGCTTGGAGGCTGGCATGGTGCTTTGGGCGACACTAGGAGGGCTGGACAGTGCATTAGGCGACGCCAGGAAGGCTGGGCAGCACATTGGGCGACGCTTGGAGGGCTGGGCAGCGCTGGAGTGCTGTGTGAGCAACACCTGAAGGATACTAATTTTTGGTGCTATGTGGGCGGTGCCTCTTGGGGGCTTTGCTGGAGTGTTGGTCAAAGCTGGGCGTTATGGTCAACTTTGGTGGGGTAAGCATGGTGCTTTGTCTTTGCTGGGAGACGCCTTGGACTCCCAAGATAGCAACAAGACTTAGTGTGTGAATGTTTGTTGAGCAATGCTATTGAGACATAATTTGAGGATTTAATGTATTATGACCATTGGATTGTCAGTGAGTTCCAACATTAAATTATCACTAGGTCCCAACACTATCAATCCAATGGTCATAATGTATTAAGTCCCCAAATTATGTCCTTCAATTATGTCCCAATAGCATTAGTGATGTTTGTTTTGTGTGTGTGTGTATGTGGGCGGCGCCCCACTATTGCTTCTGTCCCATAGTTTCCTATTTTTAGAATATTAGACAATTATTTTGACAAACTTTGACGGGTGTGAGGAGGTTTATCAAAATAACATAAAAGAGTATACCTAAAAAAAGGAACGTAATGAGATTAAGGTATCCAACATAGACGATCATTGAGAAAGGCCACATGTGAAAGCATCTCCAACAACAAAATACATTTTACCTGTTGGGGATTTAACCGTTATTAAAACCCACAGAAACACACACACAATCCAAGAGCAAATCAAGAACAGAAAACAATAACAAGCAAGGAAGAACAAGACACACAATATTTACGTGGTTCGGCAATTTGCCTACATCCACGACGCTGCAGGGATTTCACTATTAGGAGAGACAAAAAATACAAAGAAGGAGGCTATGTAATATCTCACACCACTCTCATAACCCTAATCACCAAGACAAAGGGTTTTTATACATTCTGTGCACTAAGCCACGAAACAGACACGCGTCCGGACGCATGACTATACCGCGTCCGGACGCGACTTCCAGTGAGTTCAGTTTTGCTCCTTCAACGTTCTGCCACTTGCGTCCGGACGCGCGCTCTTCTGCCGTCCGGACGCGCCTTCCAGTACGCCTCAGAAACTTGACTCCACAAATGGCCCAACAATTCTCCCACTTGGAGACTAGTTTGATCACCATCAATCGCAATCCTCCCGAACAATAGTCCCTCATCCCTGCAGCTCATCCTCCTGTCCTCAAACTGAGAGACCCACGGAAGCTGAACAAGACTTCAGCTTCTCGACAGTAACTACCTTTGTGAACATGTCTGCCGGATTATCCCTTGTGTGAATCTTCTCCAAAGTAAACTGTCCATCTTCCAACAAAGAGCGAATGAAGTGATACTTTATGTCAATATGCTTGGTCCTCGAATGAAAGGCTGCGTTCTTTGCCAGATGTATCGCACTCTGACTATCACTGAACAATTTTGAATTGTCTTGATCCTTACCCAACTCTTTCATGAAGCTTCTCAACCATACCATTTCCTTGCACGCCTCCGTGGCTGCAACATACTCCGCCTCTGTTGTTGAAATAGTTACTATTCTCTGTAGCCTTGAGACCCAACTGACCGCTGCACTACCCAATGTAAAAACATACCCTGTAGTGCTCTTTCTGCTGTCAATGTCCCCTGCTAAATCTGAATCCACAAATCCTTGCAAACAAATATCAGAACCCCCAAAATTCAAAGTCAAGTCTGAAGTACCTCTCAAGTAGCGCAGAATCCACTTGACTGCTTCCCAATGCTCCTTGCCCGGATTTGCCATGAACCTGCTGACAACTCCCACTGCTTGAGCAATGTCTGGCCTTGTGTTAACCATGGCATACATCAAGCTCCCTACCGCCGAGGCATATGGGACCTTTGCCATGAAGTTCTGGTCTTCATCTGTTACTGCTCCCTTTTCCTTCGAAAGCTTGAGGTGACTTGCCAAAGGTGTGCTGACTGGCTTAGCATTCTCCATGTTGAACCTTTTCAGCACCTTTCCAATATACTCTTCCTGTGACAACTTCAACTTCATGTTTGCCCTGTCTCTACTGATTCGCATCCCAAGGATTTTCTTCGCAGAGCCCAAATCCTTCATTGCAAATTCCTTTGACAGTTGTTCCTTGAGATTAACAATCTCTTCCATGCTTGAACCTGCAACAAGCATATCATCTACATACAACAAAAGTATGAGATATGACGTACCAAGCTTCTTGAAGTAACAACAATGGTCCCCATGACATCTGCTAAACCCCGTAGCTGCCATAAAAGTATCAAACTTTTTATACCACTGCCTTGGAGCCTGTTTCAACCCGTACAGACTCTTCCCTAGCTTGCATACCTGATTCTCCTTTCCTTTCACAGCATAGCCCTCTGGCTGATACATATAAATATCCTCCTCCAAATCCCCATGAAGGAAAGCAGTTTTAACATCCAACTGCTCCAAATGCAAATTCTCAACAGCCACAATATTAAGAACACATCTGATAGTAGAAATCTTAACAACAGGAGAAAAGATTTCAGTGTAGTCAATACCTTGTTTCTGCTCGAAACCTTTTACTACTAACCTTGCCTTGTACCGTTTGCTCCCATCAGATTCTTCCTTAATTCTGTAAACCCACTTGTTGTGCAAAGCTCTCTTCCCTTTGGGCAATTCAACTAATTCCCAGGTCTCATTAGATGAGAGAGAATCCATCTCATCATCCATCGCATGCTCCCACTCCTTGTTGGACTCAGCCTGCAATGCTTCCTCAAAGCATTCTGGTTCACCACTATCAGTCAACAACAAATAATACAAGGATGGAGAATAACGCGCTGGGGTTTTTACCGTCCGTGTACTCCTTCTAAGAATAGGAGTCTGTGGATCTACCGGTGGAGTAGATTGTGTATTAGTATCCTGAGGCTCTAAGACATTCCTGTTAGGATTCCCTTCAAACTCTACACAGTCTGATTTTGTCTCAGCCTCCTTGGGTTGACTTAGTCTGTCTTTATACAAAACTGACTCATTAAATACCACATCAATACTCCTGCGTGTTTTTCGATTCTCAAAATCATACAACCTATACCCATAGCTATTAGTATCATAGCCTATGAACACGCACTTACGAGACTTAGCATCGAGTTTATCCCTATTATCCAATTCTACATGCATATAGGCAATGCAACCAAAAACTCGTAAATGAGATAAATTTACCTCTTTGCCTGTCCAAGCCTCCTCTGGCAATCCACAATTCAGCGGAACTGAAGGTCCCCTGTTGATCAAATACACAGCTGTATTTACTGCATCAGCCCAGAATTGCTTAGGTAACCCGGCATGCAACCTCATGCTCCTAGCACGCTCTAGGATTGTCCTGTTCATGCGCTCAGCAACTCCATTCTGCCTTGGCTTCTTTGGGACCGTTTTCAACCTTCGAATCCCACTTGCAGCACAGTAAGCCTCAAACTCACTGCTACAATACTCCCCACCGTTATCTGATTTTAGACACTTCAGTTTCAACCCTGTTTCATTCTCAACCAATGCTTTCCAATTCTTGAAAACATCAAACACATCAGATTTCTGCTTAAGAAAATAAATCCATAATTTCCTAGTAGCGTCATCAATGAGAGTAACAAAATAATTTGAGCCACCAACAGAAGGTACCTTTGATGGTCCCCACACGTCGGTGTGAACAAGCTCCAACCTCTCCGTCTTTAGAGTCCTTGCCACCTTTGTAAAGCTGACCTTCTTCTGTTTCCCGAGGACACAGTCCTCACAGAAGTCCAAATTCAGCGACTTACAACCCGGCAATTTCCCCTTTGACATCATTACTTTCATCCCCTTTTCGCTCATGTGACCCAACCTACGATGCCACGTAGTGCAATCAATCCCTGATGCCATCACCGCGATGCTATTGTAGGTACCCGAAGATACATATAAGGTTCCTTCCTTTTTACCACGGGCTAGAACCAAAGCCCCCTTGCTCATCTTCCAAGCATCTGATGTAAACGATGTGACCACTCCACCCTCTGACAACTGACCCACTGAAATAAGATTCCGTGTTAGACTAGGCACGTGTCTAACATCCTTCAATTTCAGAACTGTCCCGTCTGTCTGAGTAATCTGCACATCTCCTTTCCCAACTATATTGCAGGCTTCATCATCACCAAGATACACTTTACCGAAGTTACCCTGCACATAGTTTCGTAGCACATCCATGCGTGGAGTAGCATGAAATGAAGCTCCAGAGTCTATAATCCAAGACTCACTGCGAGAATCCAGCGAGCAAATCAAGGCATCATTATTAGACTCTTCCGAGATATTAGCAGTATCTTTACCTCTTTGATTGTTCCCATTCTGCTCTTTTCTCGGTGCCTTGCAATCCCGCTTCCAGTGCCCCTTCTGACCACAATTCCAGCAGCCCTCATCTCCGCCACGAGATTTACTTCGACCTCTGTTTCTCGAAGACGATTTTTTCTTGTCCTTTTTATTACCTCCCTTTTTCGTAGACCTGCCCCTTTCCTCCGTATTGAGTGCTGAACCTGAAACAACATCCTCACCCGATGCTTTTCTCCGAGCCTCTTCTCCTAATATCAATGACACGACATCCTCCAGTTTTATCTTTACAGATCCGGAAGAATTGCTCACTGCCACGACAAGTCCATTCCAACTTTCTGGCAAACTTGATAAAAGTACAAGAGCTCTAATTTCATCATCAAAGACAATACTCACAGATTCTAACTGATTCGTGACCGTATTGAATTCATTGATATGTTCAGCAACAATAGAGTTTTCAGACATCTTTAAATTAAATAACTTCTTCATGAGATATACCTTATTCACCGCTGAAGGCTTTTCATACATCTTTTCTAGGGCTTTGAATAAACCTGATGTAGTCTTTTCTTTGGCGATGTTCGACGCAACTGACGGCGCGAGACACAGTCGCACAGTCCCTAGGGCTTTGCGATCCAGAACATCCCACTTTGCTTGCTCCATATCCGCTGGCTTTTCGCCATCGATAGGCAGATAAAGATCCTTCTGATACAGAATATCCTCCATCTGCATCTTCCAGAACGCGTAGTTCGAACCATTGAATTTCTCGATCTTGACTTTGTCTTCGGTCATTGTGCAAACCCTTGACCTCCTAACCCGGAGCTCTGATACCAGTTGTTGGGGATTTAACCGTTATTAAAACCCACAGAAACACACACACAATCCAAGAGCAAATCAAGAACAGAAAACAATAACAAGCAAGGAAGAACAAGACACACAATATTTACGTGGTTCGGCAATTTGCCTACATCCACGACGCTGCAGGGATTTCACTATTAGGAGAGACAAAAAATACAAAGAAGGAGGCTATGTAATATCTCACACCACTCTCATAACCCTAATCACCAAGACAAAGGGTTTTTATACATTCTGTGCACTAAGCCACGAAACAGACACGCGTCCGGACGCATGACTATACCGCGTCCGGACGCGACTTCCAGTGAGTTCAGTTTTGCTCCTTCAACGTTCTGCCACTTGCGTCCGGACGCGCGCTCTTCTGCCGTCCGGACGCGCCTTCCAGTACGCCTCAGAAACTTGACTCCACAAATGGCCCAACATTACCTACTCAAAAAACAACATTTTCTATTTTAACTATTCCCTTTTTCAATACATACTCCAACAGATTTTTTATATTTTTAACTACTCATTTTAAATATTATTTCTCATTCCTTTTGTATTATTTTTTTTGGGAATAGTGAAAGGGAGAAAGAGAGAGAATAGAATAAAGGAGAGGAAGAGAGAGAAAATAATATAAATTATCTTTACAAGTTGTTACAGTGATACTCTATATTTAGAGTATCACTGTAGCAAAAATCTATTTTACAGTATATGATGAACAAAATCTGTTAGAGCATAATTTTTGGCTTTCATTATCTAAATTTTAGCTATTTTGCTCATTTGAAGCATATGTTGGAGATGCTCTAAAGATGTCAAAGTTAACGAAAGCCGACTTGTTATTTGATTTCCTTTGGCTTTTCTTAGTTGTCAAAAGAGCTCAGATATATACATCGGCATATACATACATGCGCATATAAGCACACCATAATTCTTAGTGAAAGCCGCTAAAAAAACCTCAATAGCCCAACGTAGTGAAGTCTTTGTAACGTCGGTTCCAATTTACTAAAAATAGCCGTCAATCCAGCATAATATGTTGTTTGAACACTCAAGGAGTGGCTAAAAGCTCTCTTTTAGCGAAACCACCACGAGATGTGCGACATTACAAACATAATTAAGTAAATGTTATCTCTATTTTTTGCGAAATGTATGTCAGCTACTTTTAAAATATCAAAGTTTTTCTCTTTCGAACCAAAAGAAAATAAAAAAACAGCAAGACTTTGTGGATCGGAAGTAAGACAAATAAAAACACTAGATTTACGTCGAAAAAATTAGCTCTCATTACGTTTTTATGAATCTTAAGTTAGAAAATAACTTTTATTTTTGTGTGTACAAACTAATTTGCCTAAATTGCATCATGATCACTATAAAGAATGGTCCCCTCTTTATTCACAAACACACACAGAAAAAAAAGGGTATGAAGATAGAGAATGGTCCCCTTCATTCATGCCCATTTCTCTTTTTCTCTTTCTATTCTTTTGGGTGTTTCATTAAAAGAAACAATGTGGTATAGTGGTGTATCAGAGTCTCCCATGTTTCTCAGTTTCCCTACTGTGTGAGTACGGGAGAATTTTGGGGGCAGTTTGTTGATATCCACGTGTCAAAAACCCATTTCATCAGGTACAAATTAATAGAGTCTTTCACCACTTCCTACATTTTGGGAATTTGCATTAATTAAGAGTAGAAGATAATGGCTTCCATAACATCTCTTGTTCCTTTGAGCTGAGTTATCAAGTGTGTAAAATTTAATTTGATAATGAAAATATAAGTGAAACAATTTATTGTGGTTAAAATAAAAATAATTAGATTTATTTTGGTCCAAAAGCTAAAATATGAATAGATAAGTTCACCGTGATTACAACCCAGGAGTTTGGTTGATAATTGAACTGAGTTATTCTGATTCGATTTAAATTCGAGCTTGAATAATTTTTTAAGTTCGGTTATATATAAAATAGTCAAGCTATTCGGATTCGATTTAAACTCAACTCAGTTCGGACTTGGCGCGTTTCTAAACAAGCCGAGCTTGTCGAATTTTTAAGTTCGTTTGAAAAAACGAGCTCTCTGTTGGGACTCGTAAAGTTCAGGTTGATCATCAGCCATACCAAGAGAGCTATAAACCAGACATCCTAAATTTAGAACTTGATAACTTCTTTGGAACCAAATTATGAGGGATTTATGTCTAATAAATTCCTTAATCTTAAAGTAGATGGTGTGTCTTTGATCGAACTGAAGAGAAAATTAATTAAGATACGTATAAACTAACATGAATAATCATTATCGTAGTACCCAAAAAATGCATGATTTATCAAGGAGCATTTCAAAAATTAGACAAAAAAGAGCATAAAATTGTTTTGAGCTAATTTGGAAAGAGTAATGCTATTAGAACCTAATTCACCGTGACTTTTGAATTAACTGTAGGCCCCAATCAAATATTAGAACTTAACGATGATCCAATAATTCGTATGAAGTCACACTATTATAGTACCAAATTAAATCAATTCTTTACATCAAAATATCATTACTCATTTGGAAAGTGGCCATGTGAAATAGCATTTACCATTATCTTCCCACTTTGATCAGTAGCCATCAGTGCCAGATAGAAAGCAGCAGCTTTTTCTTTACACGGCAGATAAGATTGCTAAAAGTCCCTCCCCCACCTGCCATTCCTAACTGAGTACCTTCTGTCAAATGCCTTAAATATAGGGAAATACCTTATATTTTTAAAAAAATACACTGACATCCCCAGTAATTTACCCAAATATATATTAAGTAGCTTGAAAGGAGCATATAAATTACTCCCCTTCAGAACTGTGAAACAAAGCGATATTACACAACCAGTAAATGCTACACAATCCAAATAAAATCTAAAAAGTTACAACTTAAATGTTTATCATTTATTGGATGAGTGGGTCCCATCAATTTTTTTTATTGAGACTCTCTCATCCAAGATATGATATGCATTTAAGTTGTAATTTTTAGATTTTATTTGAAATTTGTAAAATTTTCGTTACACAAACTTTTAAGTTATTATCGGGATAAGTCGATCATATCAAAAAAAAACAAAAATGTTGGTATCATATCAGAATTGATTGATCGTCATTAATTTTAAAATAGTTTCAATTAATGAGCTAAAGAGTTCATAGAAGTAAAGTAACAAGAAAGAAGCTAATTTTTAGTCCTATTATTAAATCTTTGAAGGTCTAATATGCACGTGTAATAAGAGAAGGAAATGCACACTTGGATTGGATGGTAATAGACAACCCATCCTTCACCGGAACACCTTCCCAACACTAGGGGCATGTTTGGTAGGAGTATAAGGGTGGTATAAAAGGGTACTATAAAGAAAATAGTATGTGGGACCTACTTTATACTATGTTTGTTTGACTTTTTTTGGTCGGTATTAATTTGCGGGTCGCAATACCGACCCGCTATGAACAGTGCCGTTAATGCCTTGTACAAGGTGCTATTCAATACCACCTACCCGGTGGTATAAAATGTTGGAAGGAGGTATTAAAGTGGTAAAAGACTCAAATGCCCTCAACTACAAAGCCAGCCGCAATTGTTGACTTTGATTTATAAGGATAAAATTGTCTTTTTACACCCCAGCCGCAATTGTTGACTTTTTTAAATAGGTATTACATAGATAATATTTGTGATACACAAACAAGGGAAAGGATGGGATTATAGTTTAAGACCGGGTATAATATACTATTGGATTGGAATGGAATGGAGATAAATCTAATACCGGGCTTATTTTATACTCAAAACAAACGGGCCCTAGGTGTATCAATCGTGTCGTACCATGTCATTTTTGTATCGTGTTACTTTCGATCGTATTATTTTCGTGTCGTGTCACTTTTGGTATGTGTCTGATTCGTCCTAATAAAAAGTTATTTAATTCGACAACAACTCATAAAATACTATTTAAAAAATTATAAAATTTTTATTTTTTGTCTACAATACTCATTAAATACTTATTTTCTATCTACAATATCCATAGAATTGACACTTCTACCCAACATGGACTCAAACTCAAATCTGTAACCTCGAGGGCTAAACTCTGTTTTGGTCCAACACCCAGGGGAATTTATAAGGGGGTTAGTTTAATTAATTGGTAACTGT
This sequence comes from Ilex aquifolium, assembly GCA_951799425.1. Lineage (NCBI taxonomy): Eukaryota > Viridiplantae > Streptophyta > Magnoliopsida > Aquifoliales > Aquifoliaceae > Ilex > Ilex aquifolium. The sequence goes on from OX637395.1 coordinate 4,473,681, forward strand.
TGAATGTAAAAATAATAAATAATGTAGTTTCCTTTTACTGTTTTTATATTTACTATTACCCCCCCCCCCCCCCCCCCCCCTTCCCCCCCCCCCCCTTTTTCTAACAAAAAAAGAAAAAGAAAGCAAAATGGACAGTGATTGATCTGAGCACATCTTGTTTACAATTTGCATGCCCTTCTGTCATCAGATCCCATTGTCTCACTTTTTTCCATCAGAAAGAGAGATGGTTCAAGTGCAATGAAACAACCCTCAAGTTCCACTTATTTACAAAAGTAGCATGCTCTCAGACTTTGTTTTACTAATGGTAAAGTTCTCTTATTGTTATTTGGTAGGAGGGTGGTCACTCTCAACCAATCTCCTTTGTTGTAATGGAAGATCTTTAATGGGGCCCTCTCATGTGACACTCATATGGCCACGCCTTAGCACTTGTGTGAACTACTCCTAGTTTTTCAAACTCATAAATCATAGACACATAAAATCTAAAAATACAAAATCATAAAGATATTAATCTGATTTATTAATTTAATTAATTATTATCATTAATTTAATTATAAATTTATTATTTATAAAACCCACTATAAAATAAAATTCAAAATTTATATTCATGCACGGCTCTATTCCTAGTTTTTTTTTTTTTTTTGGTTAGAGTCTAAAACTAGTTCACTGATGGATTATTCGAGTCATTTGCAGCATCTGTCCATCTAGACTTGACTAGTTACTGATCTATACCAGTCTTATTACTCTCTCTCTCTCTCTTTCTCTCTCTACATTATTGACTATCTATCAACGTTTCACGCACTGAAAGCCGACTTTCAAATCAGATCACTTCAAAACCCAGTCCTTGCTCTCAGCCTTTTCCTCTCACGTGCTTTTACAAACCTCTCACGTGCCAACTTTTTGTCAATGGTCCTTCTTCTCTCTCTCTCTCTCTCTCTGCAACTATGCAGCTTTTCGCTTTAAGCAGCTAACCCTATTGGAATGGAACACAGTTACACCATACCCTTTCTGTTCTCTGACTCTCTCTCCTCTCTGCATCTTTCCTTCTTTTATCAAGACAACATCTAGATCTTTGCTGATATGCTGCGTTGTTGCCCGATAGTGTAAACAAAAACCTGCTAGCCAACCACCAAGCTCTCAAGTATCCCCAAGTACCACCACCTGAGAGAGAGAGAGAGAGAGAGAGAAAGAGAGAGAGTTCTTAGTCAAAAATGGACAATGGTTGGAACTTACTCAACAACAGTACCAATGGTGTCAGAGGGCAGAATGGTAATTCCACTAACCTTGCATGGGACATTTGGGGGCTTGGTACTCCGCGGTTTGGTTGGACTAATAGTCACAGCTCATTAAACCTAGACAACAACACCTCCGTCACCGCCGCGGCACCGCCTGTCTCCGCCAATTCAACAACCCTCCCAGATGAGAGTGCAGTCCACGCGCTCATGTTCTCCCACCAGGTGAACAATGCCAATCTTTCTTCTTCTTGTTCTCTATACGCCGGAGGGTCCCAATACCCACCGGACCCACACCTTACCTGCTTGGAACTCGGCAAGAGGCACTACTTCGAGGATGCAACCCCTCTGGATGACCGACACGTGGCAGCTGGGTTCTCCTCATCCAAAAGATCCAAACCCTATTGCAGTGGTGGTGGTGGTAGTAGTGGTCTTGTGGGTCCATCTACGTCGGCTGCGGTGACTGTGGCTGCTCCACCGCCGGCGGTGCCGAGGTGTCAGGTGGAGGGGTGCCACGTGGCGCTGCTGAACGCGAAGGACTATCACAGGAGGCATAAGGTGTGTGAAATGCACTCAAAGGCTCCAAAAGTTGTGGTACTTGGGCTAGAGCAACGGTTCTGTCAACAATGTAGCAGGTTGGTACTCCCTTTTCTCTCTCTTCTTCACTTATTCTCAACTGTACAACATTGTACTCGCTGTTCCTGTATTTTTTGGATTTTTTAGCTGCTTCTTTCTGGTATATATTATTTGCAGAACATATATACTGTTCATGTATGTATAGAAAGACTGCATTTTTGTATGAATAAGGGCATAATTATTAATTTTGAGTATGTGTAGGGTTGTCCCTGGTCATTATGTTTATATCAAAATTTATTCAACTTATATTCTACCCATTTATAAACCAGCATAGCCTGGTTTGTGTTGTTGTGTTTATGTCTTATATAGAAGTTGTATTGTATTTAATGGGTATAGTATCGTATTTAACAAGAATCGGATCACGTATTTAATTTTGATGGGTTTAATAGATCTACTCATTTTTTTTATGAATCTTTTAAAACGAAACTGAACTCGTTAATTTCGTGATGATTTCGTGTTGGATTTGGAAAATATGTATAGAATTGCCTTATGAATGTGTGTCTGTGTGTATTTACATTTCTTGCTTTAGTGGTATGGATTGATGGGCTTGTGCTTGTGGGTGGGTGTAGGTTTCATGCTGTGTCAGAATTTGATGATGCAAAGAGGAGTTGCAGGAGGAGATTGGCAGGGCACAATGAGAGAAGAAGAAAGAGCTCCCATGACCTTTCTGGACCTAGAAGCTCTAATCAAGGTGCTACCTTTTTTTGTTGTTGTTGTTGTTGTTGTTTTCTGTCTCTTGATAAGTGCAGATGCAATTCTAAAACCATTGGATTAAATTCATTAATACCATTGAGATGATTGGATCGATCAAATTCATTAATACCATTGGATTAGGAGCAGTAGGTTTCCCAAAACATTTTCTGAAATTATGGATTTCAAATTAAAGTAATGGTTGGAAGAGTTAGCCTCGTTAACTTTTTTTCCAAGTGGATTCAGTGATCCAATCATCTCAATTAATTTGGAATGCAAAATTTGAGGTTTCTTTTGGGTGACGAAGCATTTCTCTTTCATCGTACATTACCACAACTTGATGAAATAACATTTCTAACAATTTCCCTTATATGTATGTGCGCATACATACCAACATACTCTACATGTATGAACTAAATGCACTTATACACGACAACACTCAAATGAAATAAAATTGTAGTTGAATTCTCAGAGTTCAATGCATAAATGTTACCAGTCTTAATTTCCTAGTTTGTAGTGTTTGATGAGAACATTATTAATCTTTAATGAATGGGTGGAGCAAACAGATTGGCCAGTCTCCCCCTCTCTTTTTAAGTCTACACTTCCACATCAAGTTTCTTTTACTAAATTTTCCTGTTCAATAGAAGATCTCTCTTCTTCATTCTCAACAGGAATGCATCATCAAAACTGTTCTTCCATATAAATCGTCGTGGTATGAACTCATTTATGCCTTAGTGGGCTTCCCCCAAGGTGACACGAGACTATCTAGCTTGGTTTGGAGAGCATTTGTTGGGTTAAAGATTTTTTTGTTGCAAGGCCTAAATGCTGAACTATTGACCCTACTTGTTCGGATGGGTGTTCACCCCAACTGTGGATTCACAGACTGAACTTGACTGGTTTCACTGCAGAAAGCCCCTCACAAAAACTAAGTACCCTCTTTTTTTTTTTTTTTTATCAATGTGCGGATCTTTAGCCAGATTTTGGGTTTATAATGTGTAAACCTCCGTTTTTGTTGAATGAATCTAGCTATATTTATGTTCAACTTTCTGTTTCAATCTTGCATTTCATGTGTATTATATCGTGACCAATGCGTCTCACTACCTTCTAAATCAATAGCCACGGCTTTGAATCATATAATAACGCATTTCAAATATTTTATAGAGTGGGTTCCAATCATACAACACCTTTTTGACTTTGTGCGTTACATAAATCTGAACAGTTGAAATTCGTAGGAACTTGAAAGATCTAAACCATGTATTTTCAATTCTCAACAGATCATAAACTGATGGCTGGTACATATCCCTACTTATCAACGTCGACAGGGCGTGCTCTCTCTCTTCTGTCAACGAAGAACAACGATTCCTGGACCACATCAGCCGACCTCTCCTCAAGATGCAGTGCTGCACTGCATGAGCTCATTGCAGAGCATCGTGCAGCCATCCTTACTAGAGACTTGCATTGCCACAATTATCCCATGGAGGACATAAATGGACCCAAAAACGGCGGGTCAAGTTCTGTTATGCCTAACCAGCACCATATGTTCCCTGAAATGATCAACTGGGACCGTTTCAGTGAAGGTGAAGGACATGTGACACTGGATCTTATGCAGGCTCCAAGTTCAACTTTTGGGTTTTTGTCGATGAAGAGGAAGAGTTTTCCTGATTGTGGAGCTCCTACTTTAGGAGAGCTTATGTAGTTTTGAATCATAGAGCTGTCTGATTGTATTATTGTGATTTAGGAGGAAAATAACTTTCTAGGATAGCTGATTGTTTTGGCCTCAAAATTTGTTCCTACTTGATTGAGATAAACCATGCCTTATTACATATTCCTTTGATTCATTATATATGACTCAAAGCACACCCTTACTAATGCCTATTCATCTGAAGTTACATAGACTTGTGAATTCAACCAAAAGGCGAGCAGAGCCCAAGAAACAAGGAAAGCTCGTCATAGAGAAGTCGACTAGAAGTAGATGAATGCTGGCCTGAGAGAAGGAGCAGCCTCTCTTGACAGTAACTTTTTCATTTTCACTTTGGTAGTTTCCAATTAAAGTTTCTGTATAGAGATTCATTACACATTGCTTACTTTCTACAATCTTTAATTCTCAGTACTAGCCGAGTGAATCTTTGGGTGCATTCACCAGTGGAAGCTGTGTACTGGAAGAAAGGCATAGAATTCAGATCTTCAGTTAGCAAAAATGGGGTTCGTGTTGAGAATGGTTGCAGTTAGTTTTTCATGAGGTGATAGGCCAGCAAGAAGAGTAGGAATGTGATTGATAAGATAAGCTGTTGTTAAGACAATCTCCCCAAAAGAAGAGTGGAAGATATGCTTGAAATCTAAGAGTCCTAGACCTTTCCTATCTACTACTCCAATTTAACAGTTCGAAAACAAACGTGGATCTGATGAGAAAAATGTGACTCAAACTTGGACTTTTCGGTACTTTCATGGCAAATCCATGGTTGTAAGTGCCAAAAAATATACACACATATACTAATATACCAAAAAAATACACATATATACTAATACATTAAAAAAAACACACACAAACATTAGTACACCAAAACATAGACACACATTAATACACTAAAATACATATGCACTAATACACTAAAATACACATATACACTAATATATCAAAAAATACACACACACTAATATACTAAAAATACATATAAACACACACTAATACACCAAAACACACATATATCATATATGGGCCCAAGCTGGACTTGGGTCCGGACTTGACCCAGACCTTGGACCAAGACCAGACCCCGACCCTAAAACCGGACATGATACGGACCCCAGATCCCAAACCCGAACCTTTATTCAAACCCCGACCTCAATCCAGTCGCTAGGTACGTATGTATTTTGGTGTAATAGTGTGGTAATTCGTGTTTTAGTGTACGCATGTATGTGTGTTTTTAAGTATTAGTGCATGTGTGTGTGTTTTGGTGTATTAATGTGTGTATGTTTATGTATATGTGTGTATTTTGGTATAGTATTATATGTGTGTGTTTTTGTATATTAATGTATGTGTGTATATTTTGATATGTTAATGTATGTGTGTGTATTTTGGTGTAACAATATGTGTATATATATATTTGTTGTTTTCTTATTAAATGTGTTTGTAGTTTTTGTGTGTTAGTATATGTGTGTGTGTTTTTAGTGTATTAGTGTATGTAATTTTTGTTGTGTATTAGTGTGTGTAATTTTTTTGTGTATTAGTGTGTGTTTCACATTATTATGTGTTTATATTAAGAGTTTTAATTATATTATGAGTTAATGAATTTAACTTAATTCGTTAGGATCCAACCCATTAGAACCCATTTATGAAACGGGACAAAAATAAATTAAATTTATTTTATACCCAACCCATTTTAAATCAACCCAACTCAACTCAACTCAACTCGTCCATTTGCCACATCTAGCCATAATTATTCATAGCGATCGATCATGAAATAGAGTGAACTAACAAAATAATAAAAACTTTACATGTGTCTCTTAATAATTGACCCAAAAAATTAAGTATGATTTCGATACCAAATCCTAACCCTTTCCAAATAGGAGCCTAAGATCACGAGGGTGCTGACACTGATACCTCTGAAACAATTACTAGGAAGTGGAGAAGATGATGGAGATAGTAATGAGAGTAACATTAATGGGTCATTGTTGAATGGAGAAATTACAAGGAAAATGTAAGCCTGATCAGACATTAGTGTATTGGGACACCATGTCACAATAGAGCAAGAATTTCCATTGCAGTCAACACCGACTTTCATTGAGAACTATATGGAAAACGTTCAATAAGTCTTCCATCATTATTTACTAAATTCATGGGATCGGGTTCGTATCGTGTTTTATACGCATTCGAGTCGAAAAATATTTTACTCATGCTCGAGCCTTTTTAGATTGTTCAAACTAGAGCTGAGACTAAAATAAATCTAGTCTGAGTAATTCGACTCGATTATGAATCCTAATTACACTATCTGATAATACTGATGGATGAATATTTTCTACCATATGAGACAATCCACACCAAACCTTATTAAATTTAAAGCACTTCAATCCTTTGCATTTTCAATCAGAGGATCCTCCAAAATCTTCACGGTTGTCCATGACTCATGCCCATGTCCCCACGAAGGACACCCTTCTTTCCTTTGATCACGTGCATACCCACGTGGGCCTGCAATCCCATACGTCTTGGACAAACCCCCCACTCCACATCATCCCCACAAAAGTGTCCACGTGCTAGGTTTGAAAATAGTATCCCACAAAAGAGTCAGAATGAGTGAGTAGATACATTAATGATTGGGGCCCCATTATTTTAGGGAAAAACAGGTTGATTATCCTATCAAAAAATATCTACTTTTTTTTTATAGTGTGTTTATGTTTCAGTCGATAAAAATATATCACATGTATAAATTTTTATCTATAAAATTACATGTATAAATTTTTTAAGATTCATCACTTAATCACGTAGGCCTCTTCACATTTAACATATTACACTTTGATCTTTTATTGATGACAATTAATCGACGGATGCAACAGAACAAATCAAAAGACCTAAATACCCCTAGATATTTTTTGAAGTTCTTTACAATGACCAAACTATATATCCTTCTAGTTGAGTATATAATTAAGGTTTCTCGCCTTAGTCGCTTCTCGAAGTGTCTGTCGCGCCTCTAGACTTTTTTATCGAGGAGAACTGTTCTCCTCCAGATGAAGAGCACTTCGAGGCATCTGAAGATCCTTGGCGTTTGACGATCCTTGATGTTTGGAATTCCCTAAGTGTGATCACAGAATCAAAATTGTTCAACTGAGAATGTGTCCCAAATGTTTGGTTTAAGAAGGGTAGTTTGGTAAATTAATTTTATATGTTATGATGACATAATGAATTTTCGACTATCTTAACGGAGACTAACAATAGAGGTTATGTGTTACACGCGCACAACTCTCAAGAGATCTAGGTGATTAAGTGATAAATTTCAAAAGATCTAGGCGTAATTTACTCTTTTATATTTTTTGAATCAATAATTACAAATCATCTAATATAAAATTAATGGTGGAGATTCATAAGTTATGGTGCCAAGTCGGTACCATAACCTTACCCAAATATTATGATAGTAATACTATTTTTTGTTACCCTACTTTCTTTCTTTCTTTCTTTTTAAATAAGAATGTGACTTATATAAACCCATGCGCAGAGTTTGCCTATGAAAATCGATTTTGTAAGAAGAGATTGTTTGAGGGTCATATGCACATGTATAAGTTCATATTTAGAAAGTGTATAGACGTTTTAATTTAACTTATGAGTCGTCCACGAGTCAACCACAGCGAATCGTATTTTATACAGTGTCTAATCCTTATACGTGACATGATTAGTCTTTGATATGAATCGGTATAAACTCATTAGCAAAACTTACTCTTGAAAATGAACTTACAAAGAAAAGATACCTAAGAATTTTGTATACACATTTCTAGAAACTCATAATAATAACATACAAATATTTTTTGTATTTTAGCTTATTTTACTATTTCTGTAATCAATGATCACATATTATTCAGAATTATTTCTCAATTCGAAACCTAGAAGAGGAGAGAGAATGATTGAGTAGTTGCATTAAAGATTAGGGCCCCATGTTTTGGCAACTGTGTGTAATCTGAATTCACAAGCAGGGGGCAGCAGTGAAAGGAGGAAAAAGATGTGTGGGTCCCACAGAACATGCAGTAGGGAAGCTGATGAGTGATATGCTAATGTTGTTCCATGAAGCAACCTATTTTCATATCTTTCCTCTAGGGTTTGGTTTGGTTTAATTCTGCTAAGATCTAACTTTGTGAATCATATTGACTAGTATCCCATAAAGTTCAAAAATGGTTGGGGGGAAAACCCGAAATCCGACCCGGGTACCCAATCCAACTTTCTTTTTTTTTTAATATATACAACGGTGAATCATTATTATTTTGAATGAATATGTGTGTCAGACGTAAGAAATGACAATTGAATTATGTTTGGACTGGGTCATTCCAGATTTATACCAATACGAACCAATTCTATCCCGACCCGCTTATTAATCGGTCATATGCATGTTGACATGCATACCCATGAATCAAAAATACACAATAGGACCATCTTCTATCTCAATTCAACCAATTACTCATTAAGCTAATTTCCAAAAACTGAAAATCCTCATGTCTACATACATAATTAAGTAAAAAATCCTAAAGATTCATGGAATACTCTACCAAGAAATGAAAACTATTGGAAACGTTCTTCATAGGATACTAACTAACCATGTTTGTCGTGGCAAACAGAGTTATTTATATTTGAGACTAATTTACTTGTTTATTATTTTTGTTGGTGGGTTGTATTCATTTTTAAATTCGCATTCGATAGTTAAAGTACCAAATTTTATATTATATTGCAATGTAGACATGTGAAATATATGTCACCACTAGTTCTTCAACAAAATAAGTGTTTCCATCACATGGAATAGCAGAAGTGAGTAGTCTGAGTTGAAAGGTCCAGCACCAGCAGGATGAAGCCAATTGACATCTTTTTTATTAGACACTTCTCCATTTTGCTGTCATTCAACTCAATAATGGCATCGAAACACTGTTGATCAGACGTTGATTGTGAGTTAGGTCTACATATTTATTTTTTGTTGTGCTTTTGTGGTGATCTACCATTGTATTTATTGCCGCTATGCTAGGTACATCATACATGGTCCTCTATGCTAGGTACATCATACATGGTCCTCTATTCTAGGTACATCATACATGGTATCCAAGGACCAAAGGCTTCTGGCTTTTATTTGTTACCTCTCAATATATAATTTGCATAGTAACAAAACTAGGTGTCAAAGAATAAGTTCAAGAACCGATTATTAAAGGTGTCAAAATATGATACAACCGTTAACACGACACAAAATTAGAAGGATTGAATCTTTTTTAAGTCACCCGTTTAGTAAACATGTGGACCCGACATGACACGATTAATAAACGAATAAGGTATGAGTGAAGTCAATAAGAAGAAATACACGATACAACTCGTTTATATACCAGTTATAAATGGTTCATACACGACACGAACCCGATATGATACGATTAGACACGAATTAATAAATGAATCGGGTATAGATGGAATATTTTTTGACATGAACCCGCTAAGAGTCGACACGATTGACAGGCGTACTGACTATATATCTATAAACTCAAAATTCTATGGTACCAATTCGCTACGGTATAAAAAAAATCGTGTTAAGTTAAAATTCTTTGCAGAAGTCCAAAAGTTAGGTTTCCATTTTAAAAAACTTAGAACCGAGTCCAAACTTTGTAGGTCGATCGTACTTGACCTTAAATTTAAGGTGTTTGAATCATAATTTGATGATTGTAGCTTAAGATTCAATTGGAAGCAGATACCCCTATAACACTCACGACATGCTTTAGATGATAAGTCCCTTTCCTCAACAGAAGTTACAAAGTCCTGCCAAACATGGTACCAATATTTATGAATACAGCTATACACCAGTCTTATGTATAGCCACAATATCCTACTGTCACTGGCATTATCATTGGTCCCTTTTCTCTTCCTATTCTTTTTCTTCTTGTGTGTGTGTTGGGGTTGGGGGAGGATCCAGTTGTATAATTGATAATAACTGCATGAGGGTAATAATCAATATGAAGAGAGAATAAGAAATGAAGCTTATTATCCCTCGCGGATATCTTAATCTCACTGTAAATAATCTGTTTTTGACCAGAACGGTGAGAGAATTAGTCAAGGTGTGCATAACCTAACTCGGATATATCTGACTGTTGAACCAAAAAAATAAAAAACAAATAACAAATAAGATGCAATAATTCATTAACCATCTAACTCGGTTAGACCTGAACTTTATACCTCCAAGTAGAAGTCAAACTCAGAATATGTGGTTTTACATCTTCCACCGCTGAACCAGCCCTTGCACGCTCATGAGCTCCATTTTAAAAGAGAGATAAGCGAACATGTTTTCTTTTTTGATAAGACAATGTATTTATTTTATCATCTGAAATCGTAATAACTTCTATCCTATGTTAGATTTCAGAAAAATCCTCCCACATCAAAGCCCCAAAAATGATAAAAAGGAAAAAAAAAAATTAAAGATGGAGATCTGGAGACAAACTTAGAAGGGGGGGGGGGGTAGGTCGGTCTAAATAAGCAAAGAGGTCAGAAATGTGAGTTGTTCGAAAAAGACATTTGTCCAATCGTTTTAGTGATTGTTAAATAGTAGATGAGATTTTTTGTTGGGTCTCCTTGTGTGCATTATATGGGTAGAGAGAAATGCAGACACATATAAGTTATAACGGATACTACATGGCACATTAGGATCGTCAAAAGTATTATTGATTGGGCCACATTTCAACTTTTATTTCAAAAAAATTGCTCAAGATCCTCTCTCTTTTTTTCGGAAAGTAAAGAAATTCTATTGATAAAAAGGGGCAACTTTACAAGTAATAAAGTGCCTTTACAATATCACAATATATATAGGCACTACCTATTGTAAGCAAAAGAAACCAGACACAAGTAACAAGCAAGTAAATTTCTCAAGATCCTATTTTAGAGGAGTTTGAAATTCTATGCTATTGATGTCCTTGTCATCATCTTATCGTTTTTATGCAAAAAAAACCATCGTTTAGATCACCTTTTATGCACTTTTCAATATTACTTTGTAGTTTTTAGTATTTCCCATTCTAGTCTCGGATTTGTAGATAATTTTGGTTTGCTAGAGTCTTTACATATAGAGTTTGAATTATGTAACCATATAGCCCTCTTGGCATTTTGAATAATATTTCTCAAAGAAAATTGTTTTCTCTCCGGCATATTTCTTTGCAATTCTACAAATCATCAAAGCTAGAGAGAGAGAGAGAGAGAGAGAGAGAGAGAGAGAGAGAGAGAGCTTTCAAACTTATGTGGTTGTGAAGACTTTTCAATCTAAGGAGAAGCATAGGCACAATTTAGGCTGAGGCTGCAGTCTCAGGCTAATGGCCAACAACCCTAGCAAATGAAAAGAGAATTATTGCTCCCTATTTTGTATGAACCACATTGAATGTGAATCACAAATGCCTTCCAAAATGAGAAGTAAAAGGTTAAAACATATGAAAAAGAGCAAGATAAAAAGTAGTTTAATTTTGAAAAGTTAAAAACAATATTAAAAAAAAAAAGTATGCAAAACTACGACGAACTTATTATGAAATTAGAGTGCTTGTATTTAACTAGGCTTGAGGCGTGTTTAGTAGAGTTTGTGTTAACCCATTAATTTGACAGGTTTAATTGGCCCACTAGTGTATCATCCAACTTAATTATATGCGATTATAGGTGTGAATCGGGTATGAATTACAAGTTTTGACATAATACAACTTAAACACACATCGCCCATTCTTTTGGGATAACCTATTGATCATGCATAAGATGACCTCTAGAAAGTCTACATCATTTTCTCAAGTTTGATTGTCACAAATCCAACATCCAAACATGTGTGTGTGTGTGTGTGTGTGAATAACCACAAGATTGGTATTTTCCCCATGATTAGCAAATGAGTGTACCAGTACAATACAGTAAACTTTAAAGTTATAAATGATACACGTCTCATTCAAATATAGATCATAAGAATATTTTATGAGTGTGTAGATCTCTTGGAGCCACTACCCTCATATTTATCCCCTTGTGTGAAGAGACAGTTTTTCATCTTCGACATTAGTCTGGTGCATGAGCAAAAAAAAAAATTCACTATTATCCATTAGGATAACTGTGGTAATAGGAATTTTTTTTTGGAAGACATGTTTGGTTCACTAGGAACCCTATAAATTAAACCATGGTGGTCGAGGTGGATCAACTCAAGACAAGAGTGAAGATTAAAATTAGGGTTTAAAGTGAAGAACCCTTTCAAATGATACCTTCAATGTTAGAGGGGTTGTTAACTAGTCTCTTGTGGGAATATTTTCTGCTAGAATAGAAACTTTTGTTTTCTTGAATATTTTTTGTGGGGATACCTTTATGATGTAGAACAAGTTACAACAAAAGGTGAAAAAGTAATAGTAAAGATAAAAATGATTGATGTCGGAATGAAGCGTGACCAATGTCGTTTGATCCGAATTATAACTACTATCAAGACTCATACTTTCCCATGAGTTCCACTTCTTTTCTTGTTAATTCCATCATTTAGGTTATCTAATTAGTTTTATTGCCGTTTTAAGAAATAATTAAGAAATTTATAGTAAATACTAATTAAATCATAGTAAGCGATGATTTCAATGTCGTCAATTTTCTAAACTCTAGATAATGTGTTTTTATTTTAATTTAGTATACTATAATTTTTTTTAAATTTGGTAATTTTTGTAAAATTAGGAATTTTCATTTCGGAAACATTTAAGTTGTAGGCATTTCTATACATGTTTTATAGTGATATCTCCTGTTGAGAAATTCAAATCAGATCCATTGTATATAAATTGGTCTCTTACTCATTAATGCTGAATGATTCACAAGAAAAAATTTGAATAAAAAATGCATTGGAGGATATCGAGATCCAAAATATTCTACATATCTCTAGTTGTATTTATTTATTTAATAATACTATCTTTCAATGTGTTTGATCTGTTTTCCTGTTGAGGGGCTGAACATGCAAGAGAAGAAATGTCAACTTTCTCTTACTAGTTAGGATTTCTAATGGGGTGGTTCTTCAAGGAATAGTGCATTGCTATATGATAAAGATAAAGCTAGATAAACAAATTGTGACAATGAAGTCTTCATATTCCTGGTAATTACATAGTGGATGTTCTCATCAAGCCAAAAAAGGATATTCTCTGATGTCTGTGTGTGTGTGTTTCTCCTTGGTTTTGTACAAGTTTCCAACCAACTAAGGTACTAAAATTCTTTTTTTCAAACTTCTATTTCCTTCTTAACCAAAAAATAAAAAATAAAAAATAAAAGGAAAAAGGAATCACAAGAGGGAAGGGAGATCAAGATATTCCGTTCAACGGTAACATTACGTCATTATTATTACGTTGTGTCATCATTTAATAATAGACTTACAATTGAGTAAGGCGAATCTCACTTGTTATAGTTATTTTTATACGTTGTAGTTATTAAATCAAGTAGAGTCTACTTATCTACATATTAATATATTATTAAATAAGAATATTACGTGATAATAGTGATATAATATTACCCTTCAATTCTATATCTTGTCACAATCAAGGATGGGGATGGGTCCACCTTTAAATTTCCTCGAAGGTGCAAACAGGCATTAAATCATTTGAAATTCTGGAGGAAACTTCTCTCGCTCACACACAAAAGCATAAAAGAACACCTCCCTGGTGCCAATGACAAACATAGCATTCATAGTACCTCCAATATATGATTTTATATATATATATGACAAACGTATATATCACTTTTGATAATTATAAGTGGAGACAAGAGGATTATTTCATGTGGGATTGTCTAGAATTTTGTTATGGCAATTGGACCAAAACACTAACAGGAATGTTAATTAAGACAAGGGGAAAGACAAAGAGAAATAAAGAAAGAAAGCTTTAGATTTAAGCATGCATGCCTACCACGGAGTGGGGTGGTTCAGTGGGATACTGGTCGAATTTCTCACTCTAAGATTAAAGATTCAATTTTTGGAGTTTATATTGAAGTTCGATGGTTGACCGTTATGCTAACTTAGTTAGATTTGTTCCCGATAAAAGTAACGGGCGCAGTCAGCGGTCTCATGATCCCACCAGTAACGACCTATCGGGTTGGTTTCTAGACGCTCTCCTTTACTCTCACCTCTTTTTTCAAATATCAAAAAAAAAAACATGCATGCATGCCTCTTCCAAGTCAAATGGTACTATTATGTCAAAAAAAAAAACTATTGTAGTTATTAAAATAGAGTTCGGAAATCAATCTTTTAAAATAATCTAAGGTTGTCGACTATAAAAAATGTTTTTTTATTGTGATTAAAAAGTTAAATTTTGAGACATAATATAAACTGTCGGATCTAAACAAATTGGGTCGATGTTATGCTTTAGGATGTCCACATGGAAAACATATTTTTCTTACTATAGTTAAAAAGTTAAAATATAGGTCATAATATAAATTATCAAATCTAAACGATCTGGGTCGTTATTGTGATTTGTCTAAGCAAGACTATCTATAATATAACACAGAGCAGGCTTTAATAAGTCTATCCGACAGTCTCAAATAGACTCATTCAACGGCCATCAACATTCCTCTCAAAACTATTCACATTGTATTATGTCTTCAAGCACAAGTTACCCTAGTGTGTAATATTATATATATTGTATGAAATTTTGTTGCATTATTAACTAGTGGATCTAAAGAGAGAATTCCTTGCACCTTTGTTCTGATGTGAAGAAAATGTGCTGTGCACACACATATTTCTTTGCATCTATAACTTGTACTTATGATGGAGAAAATAAATCCAATCCTGCAATATAACCAAAAATAAATAATGATGTATGGGACATAGGGAGTAAATCATATTGCTAATATTGGAGGTTTAGTATTTTTTTTTGTTCAGCAGTCAGGGGTGTCTGGGCAGTTTTACGCGCACCTCGACTAATTCTCTCCTCAGTCTGGTCAAATAAATGTCATCTACGCCGAAACTAGGGTATTCATAAAAGATAAATCTCTTATGACCTAAGCTTAAATGATTGTTAAGATTCGAATTCAAAATATATGAGTTTACAGCTCATTTTTATTATAATTTTAACTACCTCTTAAAGTTTTTAGTACATTTGAAGGTGACAAACGTCACTAAAATTATTATATGGAATAAATAAAAACAAAAATAAGGAATAAATGATGTAATGCTGACACCTATAAACAATTTAACTGAGTAAAAATAAGATTAAAAACACACTCATATCAGCACCGTATCATTTAGTCATTGTTTTTTATCCCACTTTCTTATTAGTCCAACATTATCCTTGCTATATGAGTCCAATGGATGGATTAATTAATAAGTCTTTATAAAGAATAATTTGCCTATAATGTAGAAGATAGCTTATTTTCTAAAAACCCTGTGATGAAACCCTAATTTTACCATTTTTTCTTTTAATGAGCCCTTAACTTTACCCTCTGAGACATTTCATATCTATCATTTTCTGTCCCAATGTGAGTGCAGGAGAGAGATTGATATAGACCATCTGATCACTTACCCATGAGGGACCCGCACACAATAATAACTTGATCAAAAATAGCCTCCATGCAGGAGACAGCTTGGCCTCTTGACCTTTTCCTCCACCAGCATTTTCCAGGAAAGAGAAGGAAAATATTACTCCTACTAAGTTGATCATTTTTTTTCCCTTCTTTTTACCGCATTCACAGCATTTTCCGGGAAAATATCAAAAGGACCAAACAAAAGGAGATATTACATACCCTAGAAATGGAAATGCACCTGCATGAGCGTGCCTGACAATACCAACCCTTTAAATATTTTTTCTTTTTTTTGGTCCTAAACAAATGGAAAATATTTAAAATTTTATTTTATTATTTCACTACGCTTTATTTTATTTCATTTTATTTTATTTATTAGTAGCTACAAATGTATTAAGTCAAAATACACCGCTACTAATCGCTTTTGGTATTATATTGAAAAATTATTTCTGTGGGCGCAGATCCCTTTTAACTGTATAAAAACAAGTAAATGGTGTTCGGAAAGATCGCCAATTATGATAATAATCTTTCCCCACTTTGTGTGGTTGGATTCCCATCCAATAAATGGAAAACAAGAGTAATGTTATCGGAATCTAACAATCTGATCTAACATGTTGATTTAATAATGACGTAGCAGTGATATGATCTAATAGTATTATTAATTTTGACATGACAAGCACCCTTGACCATTGAAACAAAAAAAAAAAAAAAAACCCCACCTCAGGATTGCATGGAAACAAATTCCCTTGCATTGAAGACTTTACTATAAGAATTAAAGTTCCACATACAAGTGGGAATTCATTTTCCCAGGAATGAAAAATAGATCCTAGGTAGTACTAGTAGCTACATTTAATAATATCTCTATAGAACTCAACTTCTCTAAGAGGAAAGATTGAAACAAGTTAACAACTATCCCAGGATGATCATAACTATGTCATTTCAATTTTCAGCTCAGTTGAAAGTTTCTTGAGGAGGGAATTCAATTCCCACTTTCCTGGAAAATTTAACCGTTTGAGAAAAAGAGTGAGCTGGTTGATGCCGATGAAGCGGTTGCCGGAGCTTGATATGATCTTTGCCGGAAAGACTCCAATGAAATTCTTGGTGGGGAAATGGCAATAGTCACAGAGGAAGATGACTGAGTTCCAGAGTCAGGTGGAGACCCTACAAAAGCAAGGAAAAGAAATTTCCCACAAATCAAATTCCACTTTCTTTTCTTGGTGGTAATACTAAATTCATGCAATGAGAGATCAAAATTTAGTTTATGTAAACAGATATTTCGATTTCAACAGAAATCAAAACGAGTCGGTAATTGAATACCAAAATTTTTGTGCTTCGCAATATTTCGAAATGAGTCAAAATGTTTCAACCAATCTTCCGGAATAAAATTTCTACATTTTTTTTTTCTGTTTTTGGAACTTTTTCTATATATTATGAAACTTGTTTGTTCTTTTTTTTTTTTTCTTTTGTCACTATTTGAAACAGTTACAAGGAGTGGATGACAAGATTCAAACCTCAGACTCAACGGTCCAACGACGGGATGCGGTAGTCATTAGGCCAACCACTTATTCTCAAACTTAGTTGCTCTTGTATTGACCGAATTTATGAACCGGAATATAAAAGATTGATCTTGGATGGACTCCAATATAACAAGAAAAATAATATTAAAAACAAGGGTGTTTTTAGTCGCATTACTCATTTAAAATTCGAATTATACTCAAGAAATTAGCCAAATTTCATTTGGTCTCGATTTTTCATCTTCTTTTTTCATTTTTTTTGTCACTCTAAATTATTTTTCGATTTGTGTGTGTCATCTTTACACATATAGGGTGACGTTAATTTTCTTTATATCGTTTTAATTTTATCGGATGTCCCGAAAAGACTTTTTGTCGCTCTGGCATGACCCATATAACAAAAAATCAAGAAATCTCTAAATGGAGCTTACTAGCAAGGTTTTCAGATGATGAATTACGGGCATTGTCAAGCTGAGACTTGTTGCTATTTTCCTGGCCGTTTGGTTGCTGAGATTTTCGCCTCCGACGGTTGTGATCGGCCAACCTTTTCCGGCAGCTTCGTTTCCCGTTATCAAATTCCGAGAGGAGATGAAACCTGTTTGGTAGTCAGATTAATGAGAATTTTATTTTTCACTTGGAAAACATTTTCTATTCAGCCAAACAGACCATCTGTTATGCTAATTATGGCAAAAGTGATACTAAATAAGTACTTACTTTAAGTAGCAAAAGCAAACAGTACTTATAACGGCAAACTTGATAGGGAAACAATTTATGGACGCAAATGCCCTAGGGATCACCACACGTACGGCCCAATCAATCATTTGATCTTTACCACACCCAAAGGGCATTTTTGTCATTTACACATCCCCATCCTCTTCCTCCTCTGAGGATGTTGAGATGGTGAAGAAAAAAAGTGATCTGATGTGGTTGAGTGAAAATGTGAATGCATGGGGAGGGTGTTATGGTAAATTCAAACCTGCTACACTGTTGGCAGAATCGCTGAGTCAACCCGGCGGCGATGACGGTGGCGGCTTTGGAGTGAAACTCACAGACCTTATGTCGCCGGTGGTAGTGTTTCGAGTGAGTCAGATCGGCATTGCACCCCTCGGCTTGACACCGCGGCGAGTTCACTGAACCGGGTTCAACCATCCTCGACCGCCGGTAAAGCCGGTTCACGAAATCTTGATTCTCCGACGAAGAAAAATACGTCCTTCCACCCAAATTCAACCCGATCCTACTGTTGAAATCGACCACCCCAGAAGCCGGTTCGCTCTTCGGCACCATCATGAACCCGGTTGGACCAGCCGGTTCAAGAGACAGCATTGAGGGTGGTGGAGGTGGGTAAGACGCGCCACCGCCGTAGGCCGGTGGGTCGTACAGAGAGTTGAAATGGGTATGATTTTGGTTATGGGTTTGGGTTTGTTGCTGGTGGAAGTGGTGATGGTGGAATTGTGGAGTGTTGAAGCCATTTGGGTTGAGTAGGGTTGTTTCGTTGAAAGTTTGGTTGTAATGGTCAAAGGTTTGACGGGTTTGATCGGAGTCTCCGGCGGGTTCTTCACCGGACAGCATGATTGTTGATGGGTTACCCCATTCGTAGTCCAACATCGCCTCTAGTGTCGCTCTTTCAACCCCACAAAACCGAACCCACTTTGCTTTCTAGCTCTTCAAGGTACCCTTGAACCTGTACAGTACACAAAACTAGTTATAAGTAGGTATATCAAGAGAGAGAGGGGGAGAGAGAGAGGGAGCGAAACCTGACAGCTTTAAGGTGGAGATTATTGAGAGAGAAAAGGGCAAAGACTTTGGTTTTCTTTGTGGTTTGCTTTATAATATGTGTGTGTGTGTGTGTTATTGAATAGCTTTAAAGGACATGTTGGGGTTAGAGGGGCTTTGTAGGAGAGTGTAAGACTGAGAACTCACCTTTATTACAGTTGGGAACTCAGAAATGCAGTAGTTGAAACCTTACAAATCATCTTCTCCGTTTCTTATGGTTATACACTTAGCTCTCTCTCTCTCTCTCTCTATAATGGCATCTGCTCTCTCCCTCTCTCTCTAGGTTAACTGAACTGGAAGGAACTGAGTTATGAGGCGGCTTTGCTCAGAGATAGGCCGTGTCTTACAATTTGTACAGGCGTTCCTTTACCATTTTACCCAATGTTTAGCTGTGAATTGCTGGAAAGCCACTTGAATAAGCTATGTGGAAACTGCACAGGTCTTTTGACTCTTTGCTAGAACGGGTCTCATAAACGGAACGTCTCTCTCTCTCTCTCTCTCTCTCTCTCTCTCTCTCTCTGTGGAAACTACGGTCTCTCTGGATTTCATTTGCATTTTCCTAGTACATTTAGCAAAACAATGGATCATTTTTTATAATGTTTCGGGCTTCTATGGAGTGGTAATCAGCGTCCATCTATTTGATCGATGTATCACTAGTTGCTGCCTTGTGGAACCCCATAACCATTATCGGTAGATGTCGTAGCCCAACCGTGCTTTGTTTTGGGCACCCCGAACACAACGAGAGTTACTTGTCCTACCGTAGTCCCTCGTCCATTTGAGACAAATAACAAAGTTAATAAGCCAAGCGAGGAGCTTTAAACAAAAAGGGGGACATACACCACATTCATTTTTGTGCTTGCACGGTAAATCAATGATTAGTCTTTCTAAATTATAAGTAACATTATTTATCAGTTCCTTATTTTAATCCGCTAAAATAAAAGTCGATCATTTTTATGCTAATTAATTTAGTAAGATCCTAGATTTACAAAACATGTAATAAACATCAACTATATGAAAGAATTGTGTAAGTAAATTTGCAAAATGTGACTACATATGCAAGAGTAAGAAACCAAAAAAAAAAACCTGTCAAACTTATAGTCCCTAACTTACTGATGTGTTTTTTTAATCATTGAATTAGGGCTATGTGCTAAAAAGGGCAAGGACAAACTTTATTTTGAATTTGTAATTTCCTTTGTTTTCAAAGAAATTATAAATTGTTTATTTTAGGTTGACTATCGAAAGATGTGAGTCGTGAGACCATGGAGCAATTCTCTTTAATGTTCGCGATTATTCACCCACTATGCACGAAATGTTCAAGTTTTTTCTGATTCATGTAATTAAATTTATAAAACATTTCGTCAACAAGTCGATACGAAGTGATTCATCATGCTCATGGTAGAGAGAATGAGCCAAGAGTGCATCCAAAAAACGATCAATTACATGGTAAGTTTACACTCACAAAAATGTTGTGTTGTGATTTGAATGGTAACAGTCAAGAGGAAGGAACTTGTTAATTAGACTGCGATGGCTACTCTTTATGACAACATGGATGAAGTAATCTCAAGGGTAGATCAAATAGTAACAGAGACGAGTTATAAATTCATGTGTCTTAAGTTCAAATCTTAACAATTACTTGGGATTAGACCATAAGAGATTTATCCCTCATAGATACCCTAGTCCCAGCATTGATGACCTGCATTTGACCAAACTGGGGAGGACATTAGTCGAGGTGCGCGTAAACTGGTCAAGATATCTCTAACCGT
This sequence comes from Ilex aquifolium, assembly GCA_951799425.1. NCBI lineage: Eukaryota > Viridiplantae > Streptophyta > Magnoliopsida > Aquifoliales > Aquifoliaceae > Ilex > Ilex aquifolium. The sequence goes on from OX637395.1 coordinate 4,494,484, forward strand.
TGAACAAAAAAAAACAAAAAAACCTTATAACATGACCACATTATAACAACCTTATAGAGAAATTCCCTAATTGCAGCTTTTGTGTATGGTGTACTAATATGTGATTCCATTATATATTTGACAAAACCCATCAAAAAATTTCCACAATTTGAACGACGTTCAAGAAAATTATGCATGGTTTACAAGTACTTAACTCGGTTTAGTTTTGTCCCAACTATTTAAGATCGACTATCATATGAGAGATTTCGTCTCCCCAATTTAACTTGGAGACTAGTGATAAAATCTAAGATAATTGCACCTAAGACAAAAAGAACTCATAATGCATTATTAAGAAAAGCACCTTGTCAAGTAAACATCATTAGAAATAAGTGTCACTTTCATCGAATCAACAATCAGCTACCACAACACTAACCCATTTTTTTTCTTTTTTCTTTTATTTTTTGTTCAACGATCAGAGGTGTTCAGATCAACTCATGCGCATCTCGACTAATTTCCTTCTCAGGTCAAATGCAGACTATCTATGTCGGAACAAAAATATTCATGACGATCCTTCCATCTTAAAAATGTAATTCCAACCAGAGCACAAATAAGTATATAAGAGTCGGTGTTTAGATTTCATTCTATTGCTCACGACATCTAACATAAGATAAAGAGTTTTAGAACGGCACCACACCAGTATTTCGTTCCTCATTTTTTCTTCTTTTCAAATCCTTTATAACCTCCAATCACCAAACAATTTTCATGAACTTCAACCAATTATATTTCACCAACTAGTTGATGGTCCAATGATTTGTTGTACTCCGTTTAGGATCTTCTCTAATTCCCGCGAAATTAAAAAGCAGAATTCAATTCACGGGGTGTACTCTCATTGCTCTCACTAATAGTTTTATAGTACCGAGATTAAACTATCAGTCAAGTCAGCCTTTAAAAGTGCCTACAATTTTTCGTCGTCTAGGCCCCGCTATTGGGCTTCCCTCACCGATTCGAAATGTTACAGTCACACCTAAGTAGGGATTCCACACCAGCGGCGGTTACCTCTCAATCGACTGTTATTTTATCTATCCTTTTTTTTTTCAAATGATATTTTTTGACCAATAAAAATACACAATCACATGTGTAATCTTTTTAATTTATTATTTTTTTAATTAATAATTACAAATTATTCAATTCAAAATTAACGATGCTGCAACAAAGGTACTGTGTATCCTTACCCTTGAAGTTATGATCCAAAAGCTGTTTTAGGGTTATTTTTGTAACTTTGTAGTTGTTGAGTACAAACACACCTACTCAAACGCGTGAGAGTGCGAGCCCAATACAAAGGGAACAGAGTGGGGGAGGAATCACAGTCGCATAGTTTTCCCAATTGCTCAGTTGCCTCTCCCACGCGATCAAGTAAGTCGTGGAGTGTCTTTCTTCTCTATAATTGGGCGTTACGAAGGAACAGCTACATTAAATACATACAGTATCTTCGATGACCTACCGACCAGATTTGTAAACTGACAAAAGTGCCCTTAATCAGAACTTCCAGCCAATTTGATCTAATTTACTGATTTTATGTATCACAATTAGTAAAAAAAATTAATTTGATATAAAACACTCTAATGGATAAACTCAAATATCTATTCAAATTTTTTTTTTTTTAAATTCTTATTGTCTCAAAGCTTATTTTTTTTTAATTTATTCCACTTAAATATTTTATCCAATATTAAAACTTATTTATTACAAACTCCACTAATATTAACCAAAGGAAAAAACAAGAATATCAATCTCTTTGAGAGATAAATTTGTGAGTTTTTCATCGAGTATGAGAGACGAGAGAGAGAAAGACAGAGTAAAAAGTTATAATCGAAGGATAGAGGCAAGAATAGACGATGTGGTTGGAGGCGATGGCAGCGGCTTTGAAGATAGAGGCAAGAGAGGCAAGTATTTGTTCTGTCAAATAAGTCTTTTGGGTTTAGATAGAATAAAAAGCTATCATTGAAAATTTGATATAGAATTTGAGTCTCCATCAATTTGAGTTCAGAATAAGTTTTTTTTTTTTTAATTTGGTATAAGTTTGAGTATAAAATTGGAGAAATTTTTTAGGCCATTTTGACTCAAATTTAAATTTGAATCAGAGTTAGAGATACTTTAACGGGAGTCTATTATCAATTTAATGACAATGATTCATTATACATCACGATCATTTTTTAATTATGTAATTGAAATTAAAGTAAATAAAGAAATAAAATTGAGGTAGGGGAGAGAGAAGAAAGAAGTAAATGTAGATTAATGGGTTATTTGATATTGGGGAGTGTACTAGTTGAATTGTTTAGAAATAAAAATTGTGCAGAGAAAATAAAGTTTTTGAATAGTAAAACAAATTTGAGAATAAATTTTGTACCATTAAATCAAAGTAGATGAAAATTAAATCATCTTAATTATTATTATAGTTTTATAAGTTGAGAATTCAATTTCCTAACAATAATATTAGATAAAAGTGTTTTAAAAATATTATTAATTGCCATTTTCTTAATAAAACGAGGGGGGTAAAAAGTAACCTGCAAATTAACATAATAGCTCACAATCCCTATATAGAGTAGGGGTAAATATTTAGTATAACGGTTATATCAAATTAATATTATCACATAATATAGTCGTATAATTATAAATAAATAATTGAGTGAGGGTAATCCTATCTCTCAGGTAAAATAAACACCAATTTTGTAGTTATTAACTTATATGGACAGATAGTTATTAGTTTGTGCATGGTCAATTTTCTTATTTGTTTATATATTATTGATTGATGATATCACGTCAACATACCAATAAACATTTTTTTTCTTTACATGGAGGGTAGTTATTTGAAGGTGTAGAGTCCACTTTGTCCATTTGATAAATTATCATTGTAACGATTATATTGTGTGACAATGGATACATGGCATCATCGTTACGCATAATATTTACTTGTAGGGAAAATATAGATATTAATCGAGTCGGGTTTTTAGACTTATTTTTTTAAAATAAGTTTAAAAAATTATTCAAACTCATTTCGTTTAAAATATAAATCGAATTGGAGTTAAATTTTTTCTGAATCGAGTCCAAGTAATTAGTAGAGATTAACACCCCATAAGAGTAAGGGAAATTTGTGTAAAACAAAGAAAAAGAGGGAGGGGGGGGGGGGGGGGAATTACCTGCAAAAAAACCAACAAAAATACAGGAGAAGATATTATATGATCTATGGCGTACGATGAATTTCACATTCGGTGTTCGTTTCTGTAACCAAATTATGTACTCGCAGAAACTTTCAAAACTCCTATCTACTCGCTCACCCTTCACAACTATTACTTACTACGTCTCTCTTACTTTATGCTCTTTGTACCCAAAACACCCCTTAGGCCTAACAGGTGTGCTTCTGGGGTATAGACTGTGGGGGGTTTTAACATTGACCAGAATATATTTGTATAGATATACTAGTTATTGTCTGTGCCTGAAGGCACAGTGTAATAAAAATGGTAAATAATAAACATATTTCTATTCATATTCAAAATCAAATCACAAAAATAAAGAAGGGATAAAAGAATTTAAGCATCGGTTTTGTAGTGGGGGTGAGAGGTGGTGGGCGGCAGTGGTGGTGGTAGGAGACGGTGATGGTTGTGGTGGGTGGCAATGACCGTGGTGGCGGTGAGGGTGGCAGCGATGGTGGTGGTGGCGGCGCGACGGAGGTGGTGGTTGTGGGGGTGGTGGCGGTGGCGGCGGCGGCGGCGGTGGTGGTAGAGGTAGTGGTGAGACGGTTTCAAACATTATTATTTTTTTTAAAGTACTTATAAGAAATAATTTATAGAAGTACTTTTAAAAAATCACTCCAAACACACCTTTAGGGGCTTATTTTTCCTATTAAATTTAGGGTATTAATATTAGTCGTTAGATTAATTTTAAAGTAAAATTTAAAGCGATCTCAACCGCGAATAGCAAAAGTCATTTTGTTTATCTTTTCAAATTTGAATTGTAAGCTACTTTATTATATAGATATAAATATCTCATCACTCGTTAACACGTCATAAATATAATATAAAATTAGAGACTTTAATCTCTTTTAATTTACCCGTTTCGTAAACGAATAAACTCGAAATGATATAATTAATAAATTAATTAGATATATATAAAATTAATCAAAAAAAATATACGACATAATTTTTTTATATACAAATTATATATAATTCATATACGATACAAATTCGATATACCAAAATTCGTTAAACTTAAATTAATAACCGAATCGAGAATTAGTCAAAATATTTTTTTACACCAACAGATAAGTATCTCCTTCGCTCAATACAGTTGAGAGAGAGAGAGAGAGAGAGAGAGAGAGAGAGAGAGAGGGGGGGGGGATGGGATAGTGCATCAAAGTCTTCTGGTAGCATTTGGTGGAAAGGCTGACACAGACGTTGACTCCCAGTATACGGATTGTCTAGTTGGTCAGAGAGTTGCGGAAGAGAGAGAAACTGTGCTCTCTCTGTGTGTGTGAGAGAGAGAGAGAGAGTAGACTTTTCAACCTCCAAATATTTCTGTATATTATTATTATTTAATGGAGAGACAAAGAAGGTGGGCTTCGTCCAAAAGTTTTCCTCATAATTAGAGACAGGTCTGAGCCCTAGTTTTGGAGTTTTCGCCGACTAATTATTCCTCGTTTAGCTAATTAGGTTTGAGTGTTGATTTAATAAATAATTGTGTAAAATTACACGTATTATGTATGAATCGTCTTTAAACAATTCACATCATATCTAATTAGATTCGTATTAATCTATTTCTTTAAAAAATTTGATGAATTTAATGACTTATTACCCGAGATGCACTAATTTTGTATAGAATTCATCTCGGAGTTTGCAAATTGTTAGGGCTGTTAATCGAGCTGAATTCGAGCTTTTGTCAAGCCTAATTTACACATAAACGAGCTGGCTCGTTTAACAATTAACACATAAACGAGCCTTAAATAATGTTCAAGCTTGGCTTGATTAACAGCCCTACAAATTGTGTATGTAGGATTATTATGCATATTTGGCAGTTAACTTCTCTCAACCTCTAAGATCATGTGGTTGGAATTGGGTCCTCTCAATTTTAAGGTTTTGAAGTTTCAATCGGTGCAAGTTTTTATTTCTCTTAAATATTCTAATCTTAACGTGAATAACCTACTTTTGATCGGACCAGAGAAAATATCAGTCTGAATACACGTAAGTCATTCTAGACACCCCTGATCATTGAAAAAAAAAAAAATTGGAAGAGCAAGGTAGAGACTTTGTGGTATATAAATTGATTCATTAATAATAATAAAACTCCCCAAACTTTTTCTCATCAAAATTGATAGATAACCCAAAAGGACAGTCCTCTTGATTGATATACCCGGCAGCTAAATTTGGCTTTCTTCCAACTAAACTCTGCTTACCCACATGACCCATAATTAAGCAATGGGCCCCACACAGCTGATACATTTGTATCAAACATTTTTGTTTGCTCATGAAGTATTATACCAATGTCGGTAAGGTATCATGTGATCAGACATATCCTTCAATAATCACATTGTCTTGAAATGTTTTGCATAAAATATTTACTTATATTTTCCTCCATGGTCCTCATGTCATATCATGGATCTTTATTTCAAAACTCATAGGAAGTGTAATTTAGGTTGTCTAAATTTAAGGTAACAACATTTTTTTGTAATAAATAAAAGAACTAAAATAACCATGATCCTTCCTATATTCATTTTCATCCTACCCTGATGATGCGGTCCTAACTCACAAAGCTATATATTTGAAAATTTATGCAAACAGCTACATGTTGTCCCCTTGCCCTTAAACAATAGAAGGACTACCTGTCTTCTATTAGGTAGCGGTTGATCAGTTCGCATTTATAGTACAATCACTATGTTTGATTAGATCACTTTAAATGATACGAAATCAAATAATATAAATTTCATTTCTCATCGATAATGTTACTAAGAAGTTCGATACTATTGTTTTAATTATTCCTCCTATACCACAATTTGGTTCTTTTAATATATATATATATACTACTAATAAAAATATATTAACATGAAAAACTTTTAATTCACTATTTTACTTTTATAAAAAATTATAAAGACTAACATATCCTTCTTATTTAAATATATAAATTATAATTATATCTCTCTATATTTAAATAACAAACTAATCTTTAACATATGATGTAAATCTCTCGATCTTTACAAAACTTTTGAATGATTATATTATACTTAACATGATATATAAAAACAATATTATTCTTTTTTTCCAAAACCTCAATATTAATACACATCGACAACTTTATTAATATAATATCATCTTTAATGCCTAAAAACTGATATATTTATCTTTTCTCATCATTCACAATAAAAATAATTTGGGAAAAAACTATTGAGGCAAGTAAAAACAAGAAAGACAAAAAGAAAAAAAAAATCGAGAAAATAAGATCCTATAACTCTTATTACTTGATAGCTCGAATGAAAGAACACATAAAATGAGTCAATTGGATGTTTACAGTTGTGAATAGAATATAAATAATTTAAGTATGACAAATAATAAATAATATCTAATTTAACTATATAATTAGATTTTTTTTATGTACTTTATCAAATCTTTCAACAAAAATTTTTTTGTACAACGCACGTAATGCATTACTAGTACTATAAGTGGGAGATAATGAGAAAAGAAATCTAAAAGTTTGAATACATGATTAACGACCATGAATGACTACAGCTATTAACTCAAAGTCTTATCCCAACATTTTTTTTTTTGAGTTGGCTACGACCACGAATGTCGACCGACCACGAATAAATAAAACTATAGATTGAATGCCCACAAAAAATGCAACAAGGCAGCATTGTCTTTATTTTTCCACATGATAATGTACCACCAAAATAGTTGTAGAAAAGGCCAAAAATAGTTCTGCACCAGAGAGTGCTATTTCCTCTGCCCTGTCTACATCCGATCACTCCTATAATGAAAGAAAAAATGGTAATGATAATACATACATGCACTGACATTGATTTCAACCATGAAACACATACAGGCCCCTACCCCTTTCTTAACAAGTTCACTCGCATGCGAATCCAAATGTTTCGCCGCACTGACAAATACTATGCTCTGGTCCGCAAAAAGATACCACCAGATCCTAATTACCCCTCCAATCAACACCCCCAAAAAAAAAAAAAACACAATCAAACAAAGTTAACCAAGCAAGAGGTTGAATCATTCACTCTAGATAATATGGAGATTAATATTAAGTCACAAATCTCTCTCCAATATACTGCATGCGTGTGCGTGTGAGTGTGAGTGTGAGTGTGAGTGTGAGTGTGATAGAAGGAAGTCTTAGGTCAGCCCACTAATCAGCGGGTTAAGAAACACACTAGTCATGTAGAGTCAGCTAAAACACTTGCAAGTTCCTATCTCACTGTATTATTATGCAGAAGGAACTTAGTTGCCAATACATATTCCAGATCTACCATGGTAAAATAAGGATGAATTGTAGCTAAAAATAGGGTAAGCTGATAGGGGTAACCAATCAATGCCAATTCTCACTCCTTTTTCCACCTGTTACCATATATAGAATGTAGATTCTAAGCAAGTATGAAGACAAACAAGAGAGAGAGTCGAACACGGACATAATTTACGATCATGATCGTAGTCCATAATCATTACATGATAACTCACTAGCCGGTCACCACAACTACCATGATACTCCACAGTTCCACTGCAGTCTGCCCCCTTGTCAACACTTGTATTCTCTCTCATATGTTTAGAAGTTTACCTACATGGAGAATCTATACTTCCCTGAAGCTTCCATAGTCACTTTCACAATTCCATTACTTGATCACTGTCTTCAATGATAAGTTATTCAGTGAACAGCTCTATCTAAAATAGGAAAGAGAAAAATAGGCTTTCTCAGAGCAATGAAAACTCCCCATAATTTTGAAAACAAAATATGATCATCAACCACTGTTTTGGAATGCAAACAGTATAAACAAATAGAATCGTCAAAGAGAGTGTAACAATAGCACAGCTAAACAAATTCTTTAGAATCTAAGAGCAACAAATGCATGCAACAGAATCTACAAAGAATTTCTAAACACCGGTGGTACATCCAGGCATAGTTTTATAACAAAGGAGACATGTAATAGCCATTTCCTGAAACCAATGCTTAGGTTTGCATCCAATCAACACCCAGCTATCCATAACCAAGAAATTACCACATGGGAATGCAATATGAACCTTAACTTCTTGCAGTCTAAATCAATCCTTACCATTACAAGGTGACCACACATTGCAAAAGCAACAATGGTACAAAGATAACTTGCATAATTGTTTCTAGCATATGGCCCTAGACAAAGTCATTACATATTCTTTTCCATTTTTTTTAAACTGGAAGATTGTGTAGAATCAAATTATCAACCACCTCTTCAAGTGGACAACTAACTAGACCATAAACTTCTGATAACCACTCGGCAACATCTATTAATTTGGTTGGGAAAAGGAGGAAAAAAAAACTTGGCGGAAAAAAGAAAAGAAATAAGCAGATGACTCTTAAATGTTGGTCACAGCGCCAGTTGTTATAATTGAACAAAGACGCTGCATAAGGTGGGAAGGCAAAAAAATGTTGAAACATCGACACTGATTTACTATAAATTCATGTAACTTTTGTTTGAGTGAGAAGGAGTAGGAGGAGAAAAAACCCCTTGTGAAACGAAAAACAAACAAAAGACTCTTGAATGTTGGTCAGACTCAGGTCTCACACTTGGACAGAGACACTGCAGGAGGGTGGAGGCAACAAAAGATCAGAACAACAGTACTTATTTTTTGTTTTAAAAAATGAACACAGATGGATGTGGGCATGGAAGTACAATTGTTGTTTTGACAACCAAATGACAAAATACCCCATAATATTAATTCCATAGCATGAATTGAGGACTGCACAACAATGAAATACTGAGAAACTAACTTTATAATAGACCCCACGTGCACAATATTCGCATTTTAACCTTTTGGATGACATGAAGGTGGACATGCTTGCTCAAACAAGTCTCCGATGTGAGTTGAGAAGTGCACGGCATGCTAACCATAGATGGGCAGAACGGCCCTAAATATTTTGAGCCCTCCTCCCCTCTCTTTCTAAGCATGTGTACTCATACACATACACCTATGAAGCACGGATAATTCGTTAAGGTCGACGTATCCGTATCGGATACTTCGTTAAGGTCGACGTATCCGTATACTCGATGATACATATCAGATACACGCCAGACGTATCCAATAATAAATATATATATATATATATATATATATATATATGGATACTTCACGAATATGTATAATTTTTAGTTTTAGTCTTTACCCCTTCCTTTTGATTTCACCTACAATGCAATACATCAACAAAAATTCATGACTTGGAAGACACATAGGGTGTTTTCCAAGTATTATCCATTATCGCATGTTCAAAGAGTTTAAATGAGTTGATTACTCTATAATCTTAACAACAAATATTTCTAAGCAAACAATATAGTTATAATGTTGGTTTTTATTCCTTTCACGTTCACTTTATAGATGTACCATAGTAAGACTATAGGTAATTTTTTTAAAATAAAAAATTATTAATGTTATTTATTATTGTTAAAGAATCACTAAAAATTATAGTTATTAAGTCATTACATAATAGTAAAAACATAAAATATATATATTTATAGACGTATCCCAGCCGTATCCGTATCTTATTTTTTGGAGTTTTATTGTATTGTCGTATCTGTATCGTATTGTATTAGTATCTGTGCTTCATAGACATACACTAACGAGAAAAAGGCCAATGGAGGAGGGGAAAGAAGTGAATTGAAAAGATAGACAAACAGAAGATGATTTTCAGCTTCTGCATAGCACACCATCACTAGATGGATTCTTAACACTATAAATGAAGCCTAAATTGTTTGGTGTTGTTAGGCAGGATTTTTGCTGTCACTGCTGTTGCTTTTTTTCGGGCCGGGGGCGGTCCACAGCACTCTATGCACAAAGTGCTATAAATTAGTCTCTCACCTCAGTAAGTAATGCTAGCAACCCTAAGCTGATTCATAGTCAGGAATAACATAAATATTACTACTGAGGAGATAAATTAGTTTTCTCAATCAGATGTGATCTATTCAAATATTTCTTCGACACGCAAAACTTACTTTGGTTTATCTGTTAGGGTAACCATAGATCTGAGAACACCTGGACTGATCTTGTCAGCAAGAACACCTTTTTCTGAGATAAAAAAGGACTTCTCCTTCACATAGCTCTGTAGTTTTTTAGCTTCATAGTCAAGCTGTGCTTGATCTGCATCACACCATGAGACAGATATATGAAAATCACGTCCAATAGACCGATCAGAAAAATGAAACAAAATAAATATTCAACATGGACAAAGCAAAAGATGAACGTATATTTAGCCATATAAAGTATATTGTTAAAAAATGAAGGACAGTGTTGTAATCACACTACACTCTAGCTTCTTACATGACAAAACAACTTGAAATATACAACACAAATATAAATTAGCACAGTCCAAAGAGGGTGCCTTCAAAATTTCTAATCATGTGATCCTCTTTAGCTTGGAGCCATGAATAAAAGAGCATTTACATGACATAAAAGCATTGTAATTCCCATAAGCAAGGAACCTTTTAAGAAGCTACATGTCAATGTTGAACATAAATTGGCCACTGACACTTTTCGGACACTCCCGGACATTTGTCAAGCATCACATTGGTGGTGTCAATATCAAAACAACGAGCTTTGGACACTTATCCAATACTTCTTCGACATTCGACTACAAGAGAGTTACATCTTTAAGTTATGACTTACTAGACTATGAAGTAAACAAAAAAAAAAGATTTGAAGATTTAATTGAAGGGTGTGGCATAAGGAATGACAGAAATCAAAATAATTTTGTGCACTTGCTATGCTTGGTGCATACACCATGTTTGATTGTTGACTGGTACCGCAATAGTCGAAGATTGCATACAGAAAAAAGCATTATCTCTTGACAAGTTCTCATTGTGTCCAAGTCCTACTTTCTATAAGGTTAATCACATCTAAGTGTCAATGTCAAGTCATATTATTGTCTGGACCGGAGTCTGTATTCTTCTTTGCAAAATATGACTACGGATCCTATTATTGATCAAACTATATTACTGAGTTATATTGGCAGTCGTACGTGATTTACCATAGTCAGAGTCATAATTGAAAGTTTCCTATTTGGTACTTTTATTCCCAGTAGAAATAGGAAAACCTAGCAGCCTATAATATGCATGAAGTCTTTTGATTCGATAAGTATTACATCATCAAGAATTGAGAGTGTGTTTGTGTGTTTTGCCTAATCCTTACATGAGTAAAGCATACTTTTTTTTTTCCTCCTCCTCCATATTCTGCAATTTAGATTAACTAAGCTGTGATCACTGCATCCAAAATTTTCTCATTTCCATTCCTACAGTACTGAACACCTAAATGACATCCACTATCTTCCAATAATCTCAAGTATGGACCAAGATAATGGAAGCTAATATGTTCAGCGAACCTAAATAATTCCAGTGACATCTGTAGGGTTGTTTTCTTTATTAAAAATATTTAACCTACATAGAGTAACCTAACGACCTGTAAAAAAATATGAAAGCAAATCTAACACACCCTTAATACAGATATGCAGCATTTATATATAGCTTTTGATGGGCATATAAACCAAGTCCTTGGGGCATTGTAATTATATAGTTAAACACTCAAACATTATGTTACAAGACAAGGGTTGAAACCAAAACCTTTATCCAAAATGGTATGAACAGCATGAAATGGAATCCTAGCAAAGACATCGGTTCCAGGGAACATCATCCATGTGTTCTCCTTGGAGTCATGGTTGCCACAAGTCGCACAGACCTCCTTCACCAAAGGCCTTGACCCAAGCCCCTCAATCTCCTTCATTATTGACTCAAATGGCAAAGGAACACTAGTTTTTGTAGTCCGAGCCCTCTTCCTTAGCGCAGTCAACGCTTCCCTGTTCCCATTTCTCAGCCTATCAGTTTCAACCAACTGCAATCACCTTATGACAATTAATTAATACTTCTAAATCAATCTAGATTATTCATTTTTCTAAAGCAAGGGTATCAAATACCTGGTGTCGTGCTAATAGGAGATTTTCAGCTTCGGTTTCAACTTCAATTAGGCTTTTTTGGAATTGCTTCATAGTATCATCCATTTGAATTTCTTTTACCTATCACCCGAATTATTAATGAAACAATCATTACATTCGTATAACCGTCAAATTAATTTATATGAATAACTTTATGTGCACACCTGAGTAACATAGATCATTCTAATAATGAGTTGTATGCCTTTCTTTAAACTTAAGAAATGCTTTGTGCTGGAAGGGGAAAAAATTTAGGTGCACTTACTTGACCGTTGTCAATTCTTCTTGAATTTTATGTGCCTTGCTTTAAGAATCAACGAAGTCAAATGCTAGGGCACTTGACCTTTAAAGAACTTGAAAAGAGATAGAAAGCCCATATAGGGGGAGCGGAATACCCAAGGATCAAAATTTCGTTGTAAAAAAATTGGAAATTTGTTTATGGTACATTCTAAAACATTAGGCAAAACTCATGTAGATTGTAGTAACTATGAAACTTGATGTAGATCAATAAAAAGATATATAGAGATGAGAAGGGAAGAAGGGAGTAGATGAGAATCATAATAAGGAGATGAGAAACAGAAATCAGGAGAAACAATTTTCAATATTATTCAATAATTCAAGTCCACCTAAAAATAATAACATCAGTCCCTTTATATAGGGAACTCCAAAACACTAAAATCAAAGATTCCTAATCAAACTCTATTGCTAAAAGATAAAAACAAAATAATCTTTAAATAACAAAAACCAAAATAAATCTTTATCATTTATCCTATTTCAACACGATCCTCATCAAAAACATTTTGAAACGTTGGGCGGAACATTTAGAAATACCTTGCTGCATTCCGAAGCAGCTTAAAACATAGAAACATAAGATGTTTGGTATTCAATAACCAATGCACCTCGAAACGAATTTTTTATCCTTAAGAGTATCAATGATTGTTGTCTGAGAATGACATATTTTTAAGCGAAACAGTACTTTTTAATGCAAACAGAAATATTAACAAGAGGTCCACAAGATTGAGCCAACAAAAGTTAACAAATGAAAATACAGTCCAAAATTTCATATGGCCAATGAAGCAAGCCCTATTTCAGATGACCTAATGGGGAGAAATAGGATCTCAAGAAAATCTACACTTTTCATTGAGTTGGGCTCCTTCCAAATCTAAATTATTTTCAATCTAATTATCTATCACAGATCGGTAAGGTATCTACTTGAACATTGTTAAACTTCTTTAAGTATTTTATACTTCAATAAACATAATGGAATTTTAAAAGAAATCGGAAAGGAGTCTTACCCCATCTCATCCTTATAAATCCCCCAAAGATCGTCACACTTGGATCTTCACTCACTCTTCTTTTTTTCCCTCAAAGGTCCTAAGTAAATCTACACCTTTTTGTCCAATTTGACTTCATCCAACACTAAACTCTTTCTAATCCAACAGTCTACCCCTACTGCTAGGGGATCCACTTGACCAAACTGGATGGTGGATGATTATTTCAAAAGAAATTGAAAAAGTAACAACAATCGGAGTGGATTCTTACCCGTCTCGTTTTTATAAATCCCCCAAATATTGTCACACTTGGATCTTCGCTGGCTCTTCTTGGGGGCAAAAATAATAATAAGTGCCTCAATGTATAACTTTCAATTTTCTTGCTCTCTTGCAATTTCATGCTTTCGACAATGGCAACAGATCCCATGAAGATTACTCTCTCACTCTCTTGAAGATTTTTTCTTCTTGCACTTCTCATGGATTCTGTGATCTAGTTGCATTTTTCAGAACAGTGCTTCCACATTGATTTGTTGTTTCAGTATCTAGAGGACTTCATGAGTTATGACGATATAAATGATGCTTCATAGGGTTCGTTTAGTGATCATCTTCAGCAGAAAGTTCTGTTGTTACTCTTGTTTGACAAAGATGGAGAGGCAAAACCATCACCAATAATAAATAACAGAAATTGATTGAAGATGCAAGATACCATATGAGATTGCTAATTCCAGATAGACACTATAGTACATCCTATCCAAATATATAGTTCTTAACTTGATTCAACCAACTTTTTACTCAAGCAATGAACTAAAAGCAAATTTCAGAAGCAGGACAAGTACAAATTTATCATAATACAATAGACGAAGAACTGACCTATTATTTTGGTCCCAAATCGATGGTCAGTAGTAGAGGTGGCAAATGGGTGAATTGGGTTGGTTATGAATTGGGTTAAATTAGATTGAGTTTAAAATAAATCCAATCCATTTTTTACTCACGTATTAAATGAGTTAGGTTAAAACCATTAACCCATAAAATAATTAAAACAATTAAAAGACACACGTTATTACACCAAAATAAACACACACTATTACACCAAAATAAACACATACTATTACACCAAAATACACACACTACTACAACAAAAATACGTACATACATACACACACTATTACACCAAAATACAGACACACTATTACAACAAAATACACACACTCACTCTCCAACACTAATATAAACACAATATATAAGAAAATTACTAATAAATCTATGGAAGTATAAATATCACAATAATTATAAGAATAACTAATTAGTAATGTTACGTAAATCCATTTCATCTCCAAAATCATCAGGACGGAACCAAGATTTTATCTCAATGGGGCCAACAATGAAATAGTCAAAAATTTAATTCAATTGGGTTATTCAATGGTTATTGTTAATGATAAATTTTTATTTATAAAGAACCTATTAAATTTAATTTTTATGCAATGGCGTCGAAAAAATTATGTTTGAGCACAAAACTCAAAAGTGGTCCATGTCATCATAAAAATTCATTTGTGATAATCTCCTCTCGTTTTTTTCTTGTTTATAATGTAACTTCATGTCTATAAATAAATTAAGGTCGCAAATAATAGTTAAACCATATTTGTATCCCTATTTTTTTATAAAAAAAGTCACTTGTTTTTTCTCTACATCATTAAAATAATCCAACAAGTTTTTTCGTCAGGACAAACAACACTCTTCCATGTGATTAGATCCTAAATGATTACTAAATATTAAGTCATTGATCTTTTTGAATACACTAAGTGAGATACATACACATTGAGTGTTTTGAAAAGTCAGAGATTAATAATAAAAAAATTTAAAAATATAGGGGGATAATAGGAATTTTAAAAATTTGAGGGGGGAGGGGGTTATGGCCTCCCTAGGCCTCCTCATAGTTCCGTCTTTTAACATCATCATCTACTCCACTAGTAGCATTTCTTATTGTCGATGGATTAGTTGCAAAAGCAGACCGGAAGAAACACTTAATACTCTTGAAAGAGTGAATACAACTTCATCCGAACATTTCTTATCTTCTCTTCACATGTTTCGGGATCAATCTTTGCAAATGCAAATTCAACAAACTTTAACTTTTAACGAGAATCAGAAACTATGGCAAAAGATAGCACTATGCTATAACAATCCCAATAATTGTCAAATTTCACCTTCAGTTGTTGTGTCATGGAACTTATAACTTTATTTGGACTATTCATTTCCTCTAGTATGAGAGTGTAAATCTTCCATACAATACGAAAGTACAAATTTGAAGTGGGATATGAACTTCCTGAAAACAATGTTGTAATGTCATAAAAAGGTTTGAGAAACTTTGTTATCCTTTCAACCTTGTTTCATTCCTCTTGTGATTAACATATTTTGAAGTTCGTATCAATCAATTGCAACTGACAGAACACCCGACGATATAATAAAGCACATTCAAGCATAAGATAGTTTGAATTTCATCTTGTTGGCACATCTTGGCATACTTTCTTATTACTTTTTATAGACAATTGTGCAATGCATTCTGCAAACTTGATCATCTTTCTCTCTGTACCCCTAACATATTTGACACTTTCTCGAATCATATACACAAATCCATCAATCATTTTCAAGCCCGCTTGAACAATAGATTCAACATATGAGCACCACAACGTACATGAACAAATTCACCATCACATATCAAAACATTTGTTAAAGAAAGATGATTCTTCAACAAATCAATGAAAGCATCATTATACTTTGTATTATCCAAAGTAATAGTGAAATTTTTTTTCTCAATTCCCCATTATTTTAGAAAAGTAATCACTTTTTCTACCAAAATGAGTCCATTATGAGAGGGGGTATATAACAAAAGATTAATATCCTTCTCTATAGTCCCCAATGTTCATCCACAGAGTGGGCAGTCAAAGTCATATAACTGTATGTGGTGAAAGAAGTCCATAAATCTAAACTCTAAAGTCAAACAAATCCTACTTGGAATTAATTCCAATGCATGTTCAAGTTGTTCTTTCTCCCTTTTACAAGCTTTCAAAATGTCCAACTTTGCGGTGTTTCTTGAGATTTATTTCACATTCGGATTCAAGAAATTATGCAACTCTCTGATTCATTCATGTTCCACAAAGTTAAATGGGTAATTATGCTTGATTATGACATCGAAAAGTTTCTTTCGATAGACATTTTGATCAAAAGGTAGTTGTAGTGCTAACTCATTTGTGTCATGTTCAAGACAACAAGTTTTGAGGTGTCGCTTCAAATTTGATGTTCCAGATTTCATGTATGTCATTTACTCTTAGTCACACTTTATACACTTGACTTTTTGTTTCCCCTCACTATTAACAGGTAACTTCTTAAAAATATCTCAAACTATAGAGTGAACTTTCTACCTTATTTTCTAGTAACGGAAGAACTTTCTTTACCATAATCAATATTATCTTCTCTTATATTATCCGTTGAAGCCGTAGAGGCCTCAATAATAGATTCCAATTGGACCCAAATATGAATCTACACCCACAAAAATAAGCATAAAACAACATATACTAATATGACTTTATGAGCATGGAGGCACAAATGAGATTAATTTTAGGAGAAGGAATATGAGTAATGAACAAACTATGGCTATAACAGTGGCCATAGTTTGTATTGATATGCAAAAATTACATAAGTAAGGTCGTGGTCAACTTTCTGGTAATTATGAGCAAACAAACTATAAAAATAATTTACAAGTTATAAACTATAAAAATAAGAGTTGAGAAGCATCCATTTCTGGGTTGTATGTCTATTGGAGCCAGAATCCTTAAATTTGAGGAACATTAATCTTGAACTTACTATGTTAAATACCGCCTTCTAGATTGTAAGTGGATCTTTGTATCATTCTTGAAAAACCTTTGGTTCCTCACTGTCCGTAAGATATAAACTATGGCTGTCAGACTTAACTTTCCATATGGTATTTTCCATCTATTTTCCTTTCCACTTGGTAGATGTGAGTTTAACAACATATGGAAACTACTATAAATATGAATAAGTTTAGAGATGAAAAGTCAATGCTCCATGGCCACATGGTCTGTCACTTTCCTTTTGAAGACAGTGGAATTTTTGCAGATCAATACAAGTTCATCCAAATACTCCCATATGGTACACAGAACTTGGGCTGGCTAAAGTGCCTACCGGCAAAACAATCAGTAAGGCTATGATCAAAACAATGCAAACTATAACACACCAATGCCTAAACAGCTTTTGGGCATTTCATCAAACACGTTGTTGGCAAGTCAAAACTGGTCTTTTAGCCAAAAAAAAAAAAAAATATATATATATATATATATATAAGTCAACTATTTAAATATCCAATTCAAGAAAAACAATAGAGTGGGGCATTGGATGTACCAAGACAATGTTTTGGGAAATTTCAATCAATAAAATCGAAGGGGACTCACTTTGCAAGCTTGAATGATGTGGAGAGGCGATATTCAATAAGAAATTCCAATCGGAGTAGCCGAATTCCAGTCAGAGTGGCAGCTGAGGTAGTAGCGTGTGGCGGATCTAGCTATTAACGTCAAGATGAGAGAGATGGGAGTTGAGTGAGAGAAATACGTATTTAGTGTTCACCGTTCAGTAGTTTCTGTGAGGGTTGCTTAATCATCTGCACTCTTTAATATTTAAAATGTTACGTACAGACTCTATCTGTTATAAATTATACTTAGACCTCCTAAAGTTTTTAAATATGTAATATTTAAACTCTTCAAATTTAAAATATTATACTTAGATTAAAAATACTTCAATCAAAGATAACATATCAAATGTTTAAACTTTTACAACTAAAATTTATATTCTATTATGTCATTTATTGAAATAAAATTAAAAATAAAAATTCAATTTTTTTTTAAAAAAATCATAATTAGTATACAATTATATTATCTATTGGAATAAAACTAAAAAATTAAATAAATGGTCAACTCGTAATAGATACAATATCTTATATCTTTAATTGAGATAATTTGGTCGTTTAATAGATTTCGTTATTTCTGTAACTAATAAGTGGTCTAAGTATAATATTTTAAATTTGAGGGGTTTAAGTGTTATATATCTATAAATTTTAAGGATCTGAGTATAATTTACTAATAGGAAGCACGTACAAACTTCAAGGAGTCTGTATGTAATATTTCAAATGTCATGGGTTTAAGTGATTAAGTGATAAATCTCAGGGAGTATGAATATAATTCTCCCTAGTTTTTAAGAAGGAGAATCTAATAGGTACCTATTTTAAACCCAATTCAATCCATATATTTAATTTAAACCAAATAATAGTACACAATTCATTTTTAACCCATATTAATAAAAATGGGTGGAGTTATTCCCACCCCACAAATCTCCGTTCCCACTTCAATAAACTATAAATCATAAAACTACTAAGTTCACCTTTTTTATACTCATCTCACTCACTGTTACCTGGATCGTGAGTCGCTTTGGTACTTAGTAAGGGAACGGGTACTTGGTACGATACTTTTTTAGGTACGCGGTACGATGGGGGTAGGTTTAGTTAGTACGGTATTGTAGATCGCAATTCGTTTTGGAATTCTTATGTAGATTGTTTTCACTACTGTACAACATTATATATTACAAAATATTCATAAACACTAAATTAGTTACCATTTATCTTATAGTTGTGTTTGATTTTCTATTATCTAAAATAATATATAATTATAAATCTATATACATGTAGTCAATTAATATATATTTTATATTTGTGCTATATGTTCTAAAGCGAATTGATTTAGTGTTAGTCTTACAATTTGGGGTCATCCATTTTGGTGATCTGGATCGCGAACCCACCTCATTTGGGATTGATGTACCCAAATTGTGGGTCGTTAAGGGTTTAGCGAATTGTGTTAACCATGATCTCACTATTAACGAAGTTCACCTCAGTCTATATCCACCCCATTAATAACAAAACTTATTTTAATCTTCACTTTTTAGGGGGTGTTTGGTTTAAGGGATAAAGAGGGATAAGAAAAGTTGGATTGGGTAAAATAATTCAAGGACCCACAAAATCCACCTTTGGATCCACAAAATAGAGTGGGACAATTGTTGGCTTTGAATACATCGGGCCATAGAGATTGGAGCCCAATATCCCTTCTAAAGCAGATATGTGTAACCCATGGAGTATAT
Organism: Ilex aquifolium; assembly: GCA_951799425.1. Lineage (NCBI taxonomy): Eukaryota > Viridiplantae > Streptophyta > Magnoliopsida > Aquifoliales > Aquifoliaceae > Ilex > Ilex aquifolium. The sequence continues at coordinate 4,514,139 of OX637395.1, forward strand.
GGGATTCAAATTTTGCTGATAGGATTGATCGATATTTTACGAAAGCACCCCAGCAGTTGATTAGGGTTTTTACCCTTTTTTGTCTGCCAATTCATTTCCAACCCACTGGTCTCACCCCTCTCTCTCTCTCTCTTAACGGCACACGGTGGAAGAAGAAGTAGGTATGCTTCTCTCCCCCCTTCTCTCTTCATCAGCTTGCTCTCTCTTTCTTTGGCTCAACACTGTTGCGTCGTTATCTCTCTGCCAAACCCATTTCACTGTCTCTATGAAAAATCCCCATCTCTCAAACCCTTCTCTATCGCCCCCAAAATCCTGCTCTGCCTTGCACACCCATAAGATGTCGGAATCGTGGCCGTGAACGACAAATTTCTTCAGTCAATCGCCAGTGGGGGGGGGGGGGTATTCGATGTCTTCAGAGAGAGAGGAGTGGCCAGTTATGTCACTTACGTTCACACTTCTAGATTTGCGATTTTGTGCCCAATTATTTCTTGGTCACGGTAAGATAGGAAGAATTATAATAGCAACCCCCATGAATTTTGAGAATTTCAAGACGTATCTAAGTAATTCTTAAATTGTGCATGTGAGAATTTTGAAGGAGCTTATTCAATGGTGTTTTTGATAGAAGACAAATTGGTTGCTTTGAGAGACTCATTTGGGTTTATGCCATTGGTTATGGGTAGGAGGAGCAATGGGGCTATTGTGTTTGCATTTGAGACTTGTGCATTGGGGCTGGTATGGATTTGTTATGGGTAGGATGGATTTGTCTCTCTCTTTCTCGGATATGTTTTTCTGACGTATAGGCTGTGTCCGGCAACGGGCACAATTTTTTTTTACTGTTTAAAATATTTGTTTGTGTTTTTTGTTTTTGTTCTCTCCCCCTCTTTGTCTCTGTCTGCATTTGAAGCTTTTCCATTTTTCGTCATAAATTATGTGATGTAACAAAAATAAGAAATTTAAAAATTGTTCTATCTTGTGTTGTTAATCTACCAGATAAAACAATATTCAAATATTAAAATTGTGTATACTCCATATAATATACTAAATCATAATTTTGCTTTCAAATAATTATAACTTAATTTATGGCACTCAAAATTGTAATTAGTCATTGTTTCCAAAAAAAAATTACTAATCCAAACTAATTTTACTTACCTTATCTACCCATCCAAACTTAGTATAGAATTGGATTACATTTTCTTGTAAGGGTACAATGGTCATTTTATTTAGATTGATTTGAACATGTGCATGCGATCCACGGTTCCCATTTTTTCTATCCAAATCAAGTATTGGATTGAATAATGTTGATTGGATCCAAAATAGGCCGGATTACTTTGAATTGGGTTGGATGAGATTGGGATCAATATCCAATCCTCCCATGGCAAGCCAAACACCCCCTAAGGTTTCTATCTACACCCATCTCACATAGTTTATAGACAAAATATACTTAATTAGATTTTAAGGGATTGTGTAAGTGTTGTGTTAAAAAAGATTTCACTCTGGATTGCTTTTATGCAAATTACTTCAATTGTTGTCGTCTGATCTCTATCTTCTCCAATCTTATCACCGGAATAAAACTATGATTCCACTATGTGTTTTTCTTTCTTCTTTTTTTTAATCGCCGGTTGAAGGAATTCGCAAAGAAAAATATCTTCTTCACACTCCATTTCTCAATATATAGAAAGAAATCTCTTGGAGTCTCCATTGGAAGTCGCATCAGAAGCTAAGTTTCTTGAAAAGAAAAAGAAAAAGATCATCAAGTCTCCATCCTTGAATCACACAGTCTAGACATAATTGTTTATACAGTTTTAATAGATAATCCAGTTGAATATATTTTATATAAACGGTGTGAGATAAGGTATAAAAACAAAGCCTAAAAATAAAAATTGAGATAAATTTAGTTATTAATTGGGTGGACGTAGTTATTAGTGGGGTTAATATAGATGTGATGAACTTAGTAGTTTTATGATTTATAATTTAATAGGGTGGGAACGGAGATTTGTGGGAGTCAGAATAACCTCACCTAATAAAAACTGGTACTCAACCCATTAATTTATAAATGAATTGGACGAATTGACGGGTTATGGATTAAAATTACCATCCCTAGTCCGCAGCTCTTGAACACCTGGTCATTGGCCAAGCACTTCAAATCCAATCAGCTATTTTTGGTTTTTAGCTTTTTCTATTGCATCAAAATTCACTCGACACCTATGCTAACATTAAACAATGTTTGATGAATCAATCTGATCATAAACTAATTCCATAAAGATCAAAACTAGAATAAATTACACAAATAGTCCTTAAACTATGACTCTTGTATTAATTAAGTCCTTGAAATTAAGTTTTGTATCAATTGAGTCCCTAACTCAAAAATTTTGACAATTAAGGTTGAGTTTAGTAACATTTTTGTTTTCATTTTTTTTTTTTTTAAAAAACAGAATCAGTTTTTATTTTTTTCTATGGTTAAAAGTTGAAACAGAAAACGTGTTTGGATGCAGTTATTATTTTAGGAAATCTAAAAACTAAAACAGAAGACATGTTTGGTAACCAATTTATTTTATGAAATATATTTTAACTTTATATTAATTCATGCTAAAGCACATTCACATTTTTATATCAATACATCCATCAACCTATAAAAAATGCAAAATATATCAACCCAAAATTATAGAAGTTGTTAAACATTCAAAGTATCAATATATCATGACATTATTAATAACAACTGCATCCAAACATTCAAACTTATAACACCCCCTAAAATCCCAACTAGTTACATTAAGCATAAAACCAACCAAAATATCTACTCTACACCATATGTATGAAATACAATCAATAAGTTCACAGAATAATGAATGATATAACTATTTAACATAAACAAATTGAGCATTCATTCAAATTGAGCATTCTTTTACATGTTCACAGAACAACGCATATAAAAAGCCTACAAGCATACGAAGTCAAATGAAAAGCCTCCAGTCCAATAAATAAATAGAAATGAATTTGTGTCTAGTATGCAATATCCCAAATAAGTGAAATAATCCCAAAGCCTCCGATATGCAATATCCGAAAGTATCATAATAATCCTAAATAGAACCAACCCCCCAAAACTATAGACCCTAATTGAAGGTGGCATTTATTCAAACACCTTATGTGCATGTATTTGTTAAGTGTAGAAAGCTATCAACAAATCACATTTACCCACACACAAACGCATACACAACACACACACACTGACTCAGCCACAACACAAATGCACACAAAAAACACACAGTGAACCAGCAAGACAGACAACACACACTGACCCAGTCACACAGGCGCACACACAACACAAAGATCTGAAATGGATTTGGAGAAAAATCCCTAAATCCTAAACCCTAGATCTGAAATTGAAGTACATGGATACATATATGTATAAATCTATACATATAAGGTCAGATATATACATAAATAGGTCAAATCTATGCATATGTATGTATACATATATATATGTACAGATCTTCAAAAATGAAAATAAATATTACTTTTTCGAAGTTAGAGAGAACCGCCGGATAAGAGAGCAATGCCGGAGACGAGACCAACCTACTCCAACTGGAGATAGGCTTTGCTTCGACAAGCAAGAGATGAGCGAGCAGTAGCTTCACTTCAGAGTCCCAGAAGGCAACAGATAAGAGAGAGACGAGAGAGAGACGAGAGGATGAGAATGGGGGAATTTTCATAGATTATATACTCGTGCAAATATCCTTTTAAATTGCTTCTAATGGGGTTCGATGGCAAGACCTCATTTAGCAGTTCCCCACTCCCAGCGCGTGTTTTAATATCTATTGAATCCCTAAATTCTAAAATTTTAACAATTAAGCCCTTTTGTGATAGTTAGATTTTTTAACAAACTGTCTTCCGTACTTCTAAGGATATTTTAGATTGTTCGTTCAAAACCTATCAGAGGAGGAGTCTCATTCTTTATATCCATTAACCAAAATCCTAAATCTAAACCTCTTTCATACCTACCAAACAAAACAGAGCAAGTTATTCGAAGAACCTACATTTATGTAATCTATTTTCTACACCAGATCGAAAAGTTTGATAATCTGCTCCGTTTAACGGGTGTAAAAAAATTTGAAGTTTAGAGTTTTGGAGTTGCTGAGTATAAGAAATGTGATCGATTGCCTCATCTGGTTAAAACTTTGGAAATTTGAATTAATGTGGTGGATTGTCCAAAGACAGACAGAACCCCATCTTGACAGGAACATGATATCACGGGAAAAAGTTCTGTCATTTCTGCATGAATTTGAAGGCATTGAACAATCACATTAGATCCATTCAAAAAAAGAACAATCAAATAAATCAACTTTGAACATGTGACCACCCGAAGATCCCTAGCCTAGTGACTAAAGGGGGGGCTTGGAGGGCCAATCCTTAAAGTAGCCAAATGCACAAGGCTCTCGTCACTGCAGCGTTTGAGAATTGTAAAACCAGTAACATCACCTTTTCTATTATCTTCCTCCATGCTCCAACAGAACAAGAAGCCACATGCAGTCAAGTTAAATGCAAGGCTCACATGCATCAGTATCATGGAAGGACATGCAAATTTGAAGTTTGTAGCTGACCCCAACAAAAAAAAAAAATTGAATAGGAGTTTATTGAGTTGGGTATGTAAATTTGAAAAAAAATTGGACAAAACAAAACGATTATTTCAATGGGGCATAATGTCATGGTGTTCTCCAAAATAACAAGACCGTTTCTCTATAAATTTACACTGATTATAAACACTAACCCAAGAAGCTGTGGAAGATTATGAGAAAATTAGGAAAAGACTGATCTTATTAAAGAACCAGCAAACATGACACAGTCAACCATCTCCAATGCAACAAATATGTGTAGTAAGGGAGAGGAGAAAGACACATTCTGGTTTGCATTACTTATTTGAGCACTGCAAATAAAAGGAGAGAGGCTTATTAATCATACAACCAAATTTGGTGTCATTTCTATTTTTCCGAGTAAACTTAATCACTTCGTCAATTCAGGAATGAATACGCCAATGCCTTCTCCTCCATCAGCTCTTTTGCTGTGGCATCCATCTTCGCCTTGGAGAATTCGTCTATCTTGAGGCCTGCACCATTTTGCATAATGAAAAACAAGTTCCGTGCCATATAGAAAGCATATTATATCATCTGAGTCCTGCCATTACAGTAAATAGGTTCCCATTCATAGCATTAGGCATACTACTGGATCATGAAAACAAAAACCTCTAACAATCATGCCAAAGTATAATGTACAATAACATAATAGACATCCGCTCTTGGTTTTCTCAATCATGCAGCAAATGACATTTCAACAACTGCAATCAGTGGCTCTAAAACCCGTGAGGCCTGTCACATGCCAAATACTTATTTCTACAATTCCACCCCCACCCACCCTCAAAACACCATTTTGAATAACAATGAGCTACATTGACGTTTGTATCTTTAAATGTCTCTCCTCATGCTCAACAAGTGAGAAAGAAACAAAAGTTACTGGTGAGGGTTTAGGGTTTAGGGCTTTAGGAAAACAACCTAATTTCATTCAAATTCATATTAGATGAGCAATTTTTATTGGTAGGCATGTAACTTCTAGATAGATGAGATGTTTTGTTCCCACTTTGGCATAATAGTTGCATTTTTGTTTATCAACAAAACAAACAGGTTTGCAACATTTTGCATAACAACCAAACTTACCCTGCACAATCGACCATTCTCCTTTCTCACAAGTAACAGGGAAAGAGTAAATAAGACCAGGCTGGATGCCATAAGATCCATCAGAGGACACTCCCATTGACACCCATGTTCCCTGAACGAAAAATGAAAAAAGAAACGAAAGATGAGAAATGGATGCAAATGAATAGATAAAAAGGCTGAAAGAAGAAACTCGACCTTGGGAGTGCCAAGCACCCAGTCGCGTATATGGTCACAAGCAGAGCTGGCGGCAGATAATGCACTAGATAGCTTTCGAGCTTTGAGGATGGCTGCACCACGTTGCTGCACGGTGGTTATGAATTCTGTATTTAACCTAAAAATTTGAAAATGGAGCAAATTTGATGAAACAAATTATAGAAGTTAGTGGATGATAGAAGACAAGGATGCATAGATCAATGAAGGTGTGATTTAAATTACATTGGTAGCAACTGGAGAATTGACATTAGATAATTAAATAACCTTTTTTAATTTTGAAAATGCAAGTGATTGGACATCAGGTGTAATTAAACAAAAATTAAACTCTATTCAGGAAATAGCTACCATTGATCATCAGCAACAAGTTCTCTGGGAGACTTCTGTCCACTGCTAGTGTTTACAGTGGCATGATTGACATCTGGATATTGAGTTGAAGAGTGATTCCCCCAAATGATTACATTCTTCACATCACCAACATGAACATTTAGCCTCTCTGAGATTTGGCCAAGGGCTCTATTATGATCAAGTCTTGTAAGGCACGTGATGTTTTTCTCTGGAATTGAAGGGGCAAATGCTTTCAAGATAAGTGCATTGGTATTAGCTGGGTTAGCAACCACAAGCACCTGTGTGAATGATAACCATAAAGTGATTCAGCATAAGCGACGCAATATGACTAGTCTCTATTCTTTCACCACCAAGTTAGGAATGCAAAAAAATAATAAGCATAAAAAGAACTATGACATGCAACATGCAAGATTATCTAATCAACAACAATGACAACAATGCACACAAAGTACTTCAGATCTTACTAAAAAAGTAAACAGCCAGAAAAGTAGTACTAGAAGCAGTGAAAAAATAATAATAAAATAAAAAAATGGAATCTTTTCCTGCTAATTTGCATTGAAATGTTATCCCTACTCGAGAAAACTAAGGCAACCCCAATGCTTTTTTTCCACACTGAACAGAATTGGTTAAAAGAAAAGGAAAAAAAAAAACCTCCACCCTATGTTATGAGAAGTTATGGATCCAAAAAAATGTTAGACATCAGAAATAAAGGACTTTTGAACCAATCAAATGAAATGCTGCTGCTTATTAAGAGAGAACCTCCTTATACAAAGGCCAACAAGCTTCCAGTCATAGGGAAACATTCAACATTTCTTCTTTATCTCTTTATTTAAAAGATGGAGGTAATTCTAGTTTTGTAGTTATTTGAACCACGACATGCAGATATCTTTCTTCATCCTACAAACCCTTTTCTTATCTCAAATAAGCAATTTCACATCTTTGAATTTTTCTTTTTCTTTCAAAGCATGTGCATGTTTGCACACGTGCATGTTAGTGTCTGTGTTAACTGAAGCACATGTTTCTCCTATAACTAAAATTGCCCACATGCACTACATAATAATCCACAGGGATGTTCCATATACAAGTCAACATCACCTTGCAATCTGGAGCAGCATGTTGCTCTAAAGCAGAAGCTTGAGCATTGTAAATTGATACATTTTTTGACATCACATCCTTTCTCTCCATACCTTCCTTCCTTGGGAATCCGCCAACCATTACCGCAATGTTGACACCTTTACAAGCTTCAACAACATCAGTGGTGGCAACAACACCTGTTGAACCATACAAAACATACTATTATCAAAACATCAGTAGCTAGAGACAATACAAATCTATTTAGAATTCACACCTTCGAGAAGAGGAAACGCGGCATCAATCAATTCCATCTTTACCCCTTTCAAGGCCTCGGCCGCAGGTTCAATATCAAGCATGTGTAGAATTACAGGTTGATCAGGACCTAGCATGGCCCCTCTAGCGATCATTGGAACAAGAGCATAGCCTATTTGCCCTGTGGAAAAAGTTCACATCAACCGTGAAAAGAAGCACCTATAGTTTGAAGCTATTGAGGAAAAATATTGAATGGCAACATGATACTGAACTCAGTAAAAAAGCATGAAATAGATTGCAGATTTTTCGAAGCTGGACACATATAATTGACTCACATCTATAGTTCTTAAATTAATATCCTTTCATCCTGTCTGTCAAATTCTCACGAATTTACCAATTTGATGTTATCACCCTAGAAACTTGTACAAATTTCATGATAGTTAGAAACAATGGTACTATTACAATGATCATTCATATGTTTCATTTCTACTGTTTTGTCAGCAAGTTTTAGCCATCCAAAGACCATGTAGAATAAGGAAAACTTAAAGGCTAGCAAGACAAATAATGGTTCTTAAATGTGTAATAGGATTGGAAAACCCAATCGGGAAATCATGACCAATTTTTCGATTTCCGAGTTCCATAGGATCCCTGGATCATACAGAGTATAATTTCATATTTAATATTGATCCCTATATATATATATAGTACAACTGGATTTATCTAGAAAGGGAAACATGATAAATCATCTAAAAGTGTATAAGTTTTTTTTTTTTTTTTTTTGGGGGGGGAGGGGGAGGGAGACTATTGTGACCAAAGGCCCGTTGGTCATCAATTAAAATTGAGGTAAATTAACTGTTTAATTGACTAGAATATTTGTACACTACCATAGTTAATAATAACAACCACAATATGCCATAGAATTTAGGGGATGGGGCTAGGGTTTATTCTAGCATAGAACAAATAAAAAGTAACAATAACAGACACAAAATTGATCATATTAGAGAAATAATCTAAGGACAAGAGGAAGAATATAATGAACATGCCTGCAGCACCAGTAACGAGTACTTTAATAGGCTCCTTCTCTATATTCGAGAAGCTCCATATGTATCTAATGATTTTCCATGACAAATACAAACAACTCAAAACAACAACAATCTTCTCAACCAATACCCAATTCTCCATTTCACACAATCAACCAAAATCTTGTACCATTCTGCTAGAAAAACAGAGATCATCTATATAACCACAATTCAGCAATAAACAACTCACACGGAGAATCCACACAAACACTTCATAACAAGGCAATCAAATACCAATACAAAACCCATAACCAATGCAAGAGCATAACATATCTTCGTTCCAAAGAAAAGAACCTGATCTCTATCCATGCATGTGTTTTTAGATGCATGTATGTGGCATATATGCAAACAAATAACAGATAGATTACCTGCGGCACCGGTGACGAGGACCCTGATGGGTTTTTTCGCCATAGATTCAGAGATGAAAAATGGAAGAGAATAAAGATTACAGTCTCTGTATAATAGATAAACAATAAGTGATGATTAGAAGCGGGAGGGTGGACGGTGGAATATATACAAGAGAGAGAGAGAGAGAGAGAGAGAAGGGTGCGAAGTTCGAGGGGTGATGATATTCGAGGAAGGTATAGAGATAAGAGTGACGAGGGAGCAACAGCTTTTGGTGTGTGCAATCCATGGAAGTTGGTTTTCATGGGATTTCCCATGTTGTTTCATTCATGGATAACTGTCTACGTTGCTAAAAAAAGTTTATGACATTAAGAAAAAGTTAAGGTATGCATGGTAATTAGCCTAATTATAAGAATTCATAACATTAGTTGAAATTTGGCCTACCAGTTTTGCCCAATAAAAATATATTGCATCGTAATATTCGTATCGTATGCAAATTTGATTTTTTTAATAGTTAGATCATATGAATTGATGAATTTTTCCTTTGACACGAAATCTCTTACATATTGCAATCCCACAATTTCTCCCTTGTTAAGTAAATCAAATATGTCGATGGGTTTTTGGCAAATTTTTTCTTAGTAGAATTAGATTCTCTTGCATAATTGGCGTGCAAATGAGTCATCACATACTCCAATTTGAATAATTGGATTTTTGTGAATTAGACGGGATCGGAATGCATTTTGTGAATTGATGAACCTTCCCTTGACACATAATAACCAACGCCTTGTAATTCATATTATCTCTCATGTTTTTATCTCACAATGTAGATCAAATTGGTCAACAAAATTTGGTAAATATTCATTAGTGGAAACACGCACACCTTTTTGTGCAATCTTGTTGGTCATCTTGTTTTTGATTACTACATGAAATTGGAGAATTAAAATCACAAATCACAATTATGATCAAGAATTGAATTAATATGACGTTAGAAATTCATACACAACTCAAATTACAAAGAAAATAACCTCAAAATCAACACCAATGAAATAAAATATCACAAACATCACACTTGAAAATCAAATCAAACTCATCACAATTGAAAAATATTGCATGCAACTATTGTGAAAACAAATAAATAAAGAAGCTCAAAGGTGCTCGAGTTATGTAAAAAAACGAGCGTTTAGTTAGGAAAGGCTAAACAAGTGCTTGTAGATAATGCATAGTAGTGGTGGAAGGTGGAAAGTGGGAGGTGGGAGGTGACGTGGTGGTGTGGGCAACAGTGGTATTAGTTGTAGTGATATGTATATATAGGTTTTTGATGTTAGAAATGTGAGGAATCATAATAATGGCGATGAAAAAAATGGAGTCAAAATAGAGATGACATAATATTGATAGCAAGATAAATGAGAGAGCGTATCAGAATGATGAAGAGATGAATGATTACTTCATACATGTACCAATAAAGCTAGACTTGCAAAATTTATATGTCAAATTTTTTATTTTAAATGATATGGCATAACCAATAAAGTTAATATTAATAGATTTTACGGTGATAAATGGATATATTAGTTACAATGAAAATAGGTATAAACATTGTTCTACATGTATTAGTATATATCTCTATATATATACATACAAATAATTAAACAAATAAGATATATTTTGAAATTATGTTTATGCATAAGTAATGCCATAAACACCCTTAACGGTTGGTTCATTTTGTAAAATTTAAGGGTGAAATTGATAAATTTGAAACTTTAAAGGTTACAAAGTGCTATCAGTGATCAATACTAGGGGTCATTAATGTAATTTAACCTTTTTTCGCCGATTGTGCGAATCTTCCCGTTATAATTCTTCAATAAATGACCGATTACGCGAATTTTGCCGTCACTTTCCTAATATCACGAGTGGGGACTCTGTGTGAGTGTGAATTGCCCTAGTTTTGCTAGAGAGATTTCTGAAGAAATCGCCTTCTAGGCGGAGATGCGAAGCTCCAAGTTAACACTCTTGCTGAGGCGTTGTATTCGCAATTCTGGCTTCATCGCTCAACAAAGAAGCCTTAGTTCTCAATTCGATCATGCCCTCGTTGATGATTCTGAGAATATAGTAAGTTCTCTCTTGACCTTTTATTTTATTTTATTTTGCCCAATCGTATATAAGCTCAAGCGACACACACTATCTGCATTGTTTCAGGTACTAGTTGAAGGCAAAGCCAGTTCTAGAACTGCAATTCTCAACAGACCCTCTTCTCTCAATGCCCTCAACACTTCAATGGCCTGTTTCTTGGACTCTATGTTTCTCCTTTTTGTCCACTTGCATGCGTATTTATTATGTATTCTCATATGGAGTGAAATTTAAAAGTGTTTGGTAAACACCTATTTAAGTATAACTAAGTGCTTATTTTGATTTCAACTCGGGATGACCCCAATTGAAAATTTAATCATCCGAGTCAATGCAGTTATGATGTTTCATGGATTGCATCAGATATAATCGTGTCTATAAGGATGTATATATTATTTTGTGGGTGAAAGTCTATTGTAGATATTTGGTTGGCAGCCGTTGCCAAAAGAGCACAAAAAAAGAAAGTGTTTACTTTGCTTTCAGTCTCAAAATGAGTTAATTTTTGATTTAGTCGTTGGATCATTGTGGTTCTGTTGTTTAGTTGAGGGCAGTCATACGTACATGTTCATGTGGTGATTATTTATGGTCTGCAGGGGGATAGGTTAACCAAGCTGTATAAAAGTTGGGAAGATAACCCTGATATTGGTTTCGTGGCGTTGAAGGTAATTTTTGTGTGTTGATTTCAATTTTTGTGTTCGCGCATTTCCTTGTTTTTTTCCCACTGGGTTTCTCTATGTCTCATATATTTTGATTGCTCAAGTTATGAAGCAACTCAGACAGTTTTGAACTTTTTGAAGGGCAGTGGCAGGGCATTTTGTGCCGGTGGTGATATTGTTGGTCTCTATCATTTGATAAATGAAGGTATAATTTGGCACAATTTTTTCCCTTAGGACTTAATGGGAAATTTCTTCATTTTCCACAATTGATGTTTTAACATGCGTTCGATACGGAATAAAGTTATCCAAGTTAATAGTAAGAAATTCGCTTTAGACAATTTGTTTTAGGGAGATGAAATAGGATTATGAGTTGACAGGTAGAGTCTAGTCGATGGAATTAAATGTAATGTTGTGGATTCTAAAGTTTTCAAGGGATAGAAGGTTAAGAAAAAAACATATGGTTGAAAAAGTAAGAATAGAAAATAGGGAACAATAAAAGAACGAGTATAAGATGCGAAAAGTGACTGCTTTTGGCATTTTGGATCAACCATTCTTGAAGGAGAGTCGAAATGAACATAATGAAAATAGCGCTGGTGCATGAAAGAATAAACTGGAGATAAATTTTCGTTTCCATTTTATTTTTCCTTGAAAAGCCATGTGTAATGCAATTGTAGAAAAGATGACAAAATATATCATATTTTTTTTCTTGTTTCCTACCAAAAAAAAAAGGGGGGAAAATATGTCTATAGATGGTTTGGTCATGCATACATAAAGCTAAAAACTGCAAACATGAGGATTTGTTTGATTCAAGTTTGATATGGCATGAAGATAAAGGGAGGCCAACAATGCAGGTTGATGTGAGGCAAGGCGCACAATGACCTTCAATGTAATGGTAGATGTGGCCATAAATGGAGTTATACATCGTCTACTTCGACAGCATAAGATTGAGGGATTATTGTTCTACTTTTTTTGCCCTTTCGGGTTCGTCTATTTTTGGGTTTGACCAAAATTTTTAATGTGCAATCTTCTTTTATTTCTAAAATTTTGCTTTGATTCAGTGTAAATAAAAGTAATTTAAATTACCACCCGCTGGTTTATCCGACTATTACATTTACAGGGACCTCTCCTTTTGATTTCAAGAATTTCACCTCTACTAGCATTGTCTATCCTTGTTTCAATCTAGAATAGCTGTTACCTTGGTAAATTGTATATACAGGTGGAGAGAGAGGTGTAATTTTTGAAGCTTATTGCGATGAATCTGCATATTTGATTGCTATTAGTAATGAACTAGGAAGGTCCTGTGAAAGCTATTATTGTCAACAAAACTAGAAGGGAGGTTCATTCAACTTTTGTCATAAAGCCACTGTCACAAAAAATATAAAATAGTCTGTGTCCTTTATTGTCTACTACCTTGTTTGGATTATTGTGGTTTAGCAAAAACTAGTATGAGTTTTGGCCTTGAGATTAGGGATCGTCAGTAGAGATAGAACACATCACAATTTCCTGCATTTTGCTCTCTAATTTAGCTTAATTATCGTGTTTGGTTGGATACTATTGCCATATTGTCTGATTTAAATATGTTGTTTATGGGTTTTGTGTGTTTTGGAATTTAATTGTTGTGTAACATTGTTCTGTTTGTCGATATTGTCTTTTCTTGAATATAAAAAATTTGTGTTGAAATATATACTTAAATTACACCCACTTTGACATTTAAAACTTTTGGAATAGATGATTGTTTAACATGGTATCAAAGGAAGATGTTCTGTGTTCGAATCTCGCCTCCACTCTTGTTATTAAAAGATTTTCACATGTTATGCCCAAATTTTAGCAGCACATAAAGGGCGTCTTGAAGTATAAATACTTAAGTTACACCCTCTCCTATCAATTTAATTTAAGCTTTTGGAGTAGATTGTTATTTAACAATTAACTTTATGAAAAATATTTGATATCCAAAGTTTGTGGTGTTTCGACTGTTGCTGATAGGCTGTCTAGTCACATATCTGGTGTTTCCGTCGTACCTTTGTTCATTTTACATTTGAAGCCATTATGCTGGTCACATGATTTTGTGTTTGTGTGCTAACTCTCTATGTCTGTGCTCTTAGTATGTAGCTGATGTGATACTTTTACATCTTACCTAAGCATTGCATGCTTTATTCTACTTGATTTTGTCCACTAATTCTATTTCATATCTGTTGACCAAAAATTGTTAGATGCTTTCTTTTACTTGACAAATTTGTCATATTTTTTATTATTATTAGATTTTATTATGATAATCCTAGAACCCTTTGCTCATTCTCTGTAGGGAACCTTGAAGATTGTAAGGAATTTTTCCAGACGTTATATAGTTTCATATACCTTTTAGGTACATATTTGAAGCCACATGTGAGTATTCATTAATTTGAGTTATTGAGGGTTAAAATATGCAGTTGACTGTGAAGTGTGCATTGTTATACAATTCATATTTGCTGATTCAATATGAGCATATGAGTTGATGTCCCATGCTTGTTGTAATGGGTTGATAAGTGATCGAAATCTTTCACTATGGTTGTGGGTCATTCTTCCATAGAAGTATTTTAATGATTACAACATGAATGGTGCACTACGAAAAAATGTTTAAAATAAATCTTGAGATGTAGTAAGTTTAATAACTCAAAAAAAACAGGAAGAGAGAAAAATAAGCATGTCACTAAACTAAAGGTTGGAATTATTATTAGGATGGTTTCACCTGTTGTGTCTTATCTAAGAAAGTGGGATAAGATGGTTGTCGTATGACCATGCTAGAGCAATTACTTTAACCTCTGAAATGTTCTCCTATAGCAGTACTTGAATCAGATTGTTCAAACATTTATATGCATCACATGATTACTTTGCTGGATCCCAGTTGATGATGCCTGAGGGTGACCTCTGATCTCCTGAGCTGATCGCTGGCTAAGTTTTCCCACCAATCGACTAAGGGGAGCTCCAGCAAAAGCAAGTCGAAGACCGGAAGGCTCTGGGGGTCGACCCTCCGATGTTTAAGTCAGAAAGGGAATGAGAAAAATAGAATATTAGGGTGATCTTGGATTGCTTACCTGTTTGATTTCTAGTCCTCTATTTTAGCAATCATGTTACCGTTGGAGGATGTTTATCTCCTTATTTGAATTGGGAATCATGGATTATCAATGGCGGAGTGGGAGTGGGAGTGGGAGTGGACTCCTTGTTCAAGTAGGAGTCTTAGGCTGAGCTGAATTGGTCAAATGCACACAGCTGGCGAGCTGGCACTCCATCGAGTTGTCAAGCTATCAAGCTCCTTAGCCGAGCTCATGCTTAAATTCCCATCATCAATTGCCCCTCATTTTAGCTTAGTCGCACGTGCCCCTCATTTAATGCAGTTTTCCATTAGTGCCTGGGGAAGTGGGATGTGAAACGTGCGAATGTAACTGCCAAAGACCCGTTGTGGGGGCCTGTATTTAAACGCTTCTTGTCTCCGGTGTCTAGCACGGCTCAAGAACCTTCAAGATCAAGGAGTGGAAGGACAAATTCTTCTTTGTTTCTAGGCTTGGATGGGAGTTTGGACCTTCAGAGGTCCTCTCTAGTAGGGTCCTTATGATTCCTCGTTTGTGGGGATCTCCTCCACCATCCATTCGTAAGTAATAAACTCTTTATCTGTTCCCTTGTTCTACCATTTTTGCTAATTGCTCCTTTCATGTTGGTAAATCGGGTCCTTCGTCCCCGAGTTCCAACAGAGAGTTGGAGAGCAACTGCTTATTCCACCAAAGACCTCTCTGAATTGGTGACTGACCAAGCTCTCTTCTATTGTAAATTAGGTCTAGCTCCTCCAGTAGTTGCTCTTCCACCTCCCATTTCCTCTCGTCCTAGCAGTAAAGCTCGATTTTTGTGGGTTTCTTGTCTTATTGTAGCTTAAACCAACTTTTCCTTGCCTTGGTGTAGTAATGGCTCCCAAGATTGACAAGAAATTACTTAAAGAACTCCGTGTGCGGAAGGCTTCGGAGGGCGATTCTTCTACTGAGGACACCACTGATAATCCGGGATTCAAATAAGGAGATAAACATCCTCCAAGGGATTTGCTTGAGAGTAGTCAAAGAAGGCGCTGCTGATTGACTGATTAAGTGCCCTTTAGTATTTGTTGCATCTTGCTCTAGGTATGTTCTATTTACCAAAGTAGCATTTGCAAAAGTAGTTTTGAGTAATCCATTTTGAGATGACGTGAAAATGTTATTATAGAGTGAGAGGAGCTTTCTTGCTTAGATGGCCAATAGTAAAGTTTCAATTTTGGCTTGAGTTCCAGCTGGCACTGCCAAGTTTCATGCTCGTGTGTGTGCGCACACAGACCCAAAAAAAAACTCATGCACACCTTCCATTTTTTAAGTTATCTGCAGTAGAAGTCATTCACATTGTCTGCTAGAAAAAGAATGCATTGAGTGGACAGAATGGTTTCTTGAGTTATTAATTCATGACTCTATCAAATTTACCGGGGAGAAAGAGTTATACTACAACTCAACTCAACAAAGCCTTGTCTCAACATTTTTGGGGTCGGCTATATGAATCCTATTTATTTATTTGTTGTTCTTGTTATCTGCAACGACCAACTCAGATTGAGAATTCCCATCAAGATCTTTTTGCTTTTTACTTTTTATTTTAAGTGGCTGCGAGGGGAAGAGGTTTAGGCAGAATAGTTTTTATCGGTCATTTGTCCTTTAATTAACAAGATGATGTTTAATGAGATGTATAGAGTGATATAGATGTAGTCATCGCAATTGCACTAGTTGATGGATCGCTATGCAGGTGGCTATTTTGAATGGGATTACCATGGGCGGTGGGGCTGGAGTTTCAATCCCAGGGACATTTCGGGTTGCAACTGACAAAACTGTATGAAGCAGACATATTTTCCTGCTGTTTCATTGTTTTCTCCCATTTTTTGTCCTATAATTAATGTGATCAGCATTCTCCATTTCTGTTTTACTTGAGAAAGTAGTTTAATTACTATGCAAAAGCATGCTAAATTTCATTTATATTATTTGTGACTTGATTGTTTCCTATGTTTGAGTTTTTATGCGTGCTTGTTAAGCCAACTATATCTAATACATTGTATAGTTGACTTGGGTTTTTACATATGCACTTGAGTCCTTGATGGAAGTAATTAACGAAAACCTCAGTCAGAGAAATAAAGTTTGATAAAAATTCAAGAATCTTAATAATGAGAAAGGACCAAGGAAGGTGATTAGTGTGATGTACTGTTTCAATCTTAGTTCAATTGGTTGAAGATTTATTAAGGAGGTCTTGCGCAAATAGAGGGACAGTGATCTGCAAGTCTGTTACCATCTGCTTCAAGCCTTTGTCTCTTGGGATTGCATACACGAATCCTTCTTCGCACATCTTGATTTAGAGGCATCTATTTTGTCAGATTCTCAGCCATGATGCATTTGTGCTTTTTCAGGCACATTGTCCTCTGAACATGGAGTAGAACACATCTATTTTGTCAGTTTTTTAGCCATGATGTGTTTATCAGCCCTAAATTATGTATGTCTCATGTTTACATAGATAAACTGTATAAGTTGATGTACAAGACATAATTATATGTGGCATGTCCTAGTCGTGTCTTTTTTAGGATTTGTTCGGTGTCAACGTTTCTATATCCCATGCCCGTGTCTATGCTTCATGGGGTGGGTAAGCTCGATTTCGACTGTTACTCTATTGGGAGATCGACACAAATGGCTGTAGTTGTTGAGAGATTGTGTTACATACTATTCACTGTGGGCTTGTCAAAGTGATGCTTTGAAGTTGATATCTTAAGTGTGCTTGAAGGTCTTAGACAAGCGATCTTTGGGGAGAGATAAATTCTTATTATTTTTTTGTGTGGTGGGCAGCCTTTGGTCATTAGAGATATATTTAGCATTATGATGCGTGATAACGTGACTTGGTGTGATGCCATGGGGTAGACTTAGTTGATACATATATATCTTGATCAATGTTGCTTGGGTCGCAGGTGGATTTGGTATGTGGTATGGCTATGAGTACGGGTACTGGATACGGGGTACGATAATTTCTCCTGTGGTACAATGAGAGTTGACTTACCTGGTACATTGTTATGGGTTGTGGTTTGCTTTGTACTTTATATAGAATTATACATCCATATACTCATACATAACTAATAATTATTTTATATTTCTAACAACAATTTAAAAACATATCACAATTCAAAGTAATGTACTGTCCAACGATCGTTAATAATAAATGCTAATTGTGCATATTTGTATTATGAAATAATTTCAAATCGCAACAAATCAAAAATATGTTTAAAAAACACCAAAATAAAAAAGTAACAAGTTAGAATTACGATTTGGGGTTAGAGCAATGATGTAGGATTACTTATATCGGTTTGAGTTATAATTTGGGTTTGGGACTTTAAGCAATTTGGATCGCGAACTCACCCCATTTTGGGTCGTGCGACCTCGGTTCGTGGAACACTAGGTGTATTTACGATCCTGATATCTATGATCTTGATAGCAAACAAAACTTTTATTTCATAAAAAAATTAAAGTGTACATAAATGGTGGATAAGAAATCTACCCAAAAAAGCAAAAAATACAATAATGAAGTAAGCAGAAAAAAAAAAAAAAAAAGAGTTATCAATTACAAACAACTTTCCAATTGCGTTGAAGAATTGATAATGGAGTGTCCTGAAACACATTAGATATCGCCCCTAAAGAGAAGCCAAGAGCTTCACTCTATCCTATAATAAATCTTTTTCCTCTTCCTTTCCTTCAAAATTCTGCGATTCCTCTTTGTCCACACCACCCAAAAGATGGCCAAAAAAGCACACTTCCATAAAATAGAAGCTTGTTTACCACACCCGAAACCATCAAAATGTACCACAAATAAAGAAGCACAATCACAACGTACATTCATGATTCATACACTTACCAGGTATATATATTCTACATTTTGAATTAAGTGTTCCAAAGAGAATAGTTATTCCAAACAATGTATTGGCTAATAGTTGTGAATAAGATAAGTTAATGGTTGAGTTGAAATCTCAAGATGTTAAGCTTTTAGGGTTTGGAATGTAAAACATGCAAAAAAGAAGAGGAGAGAAGGACGTGATTAGAGATTAGGGTTAAGGAGAGTGAGAGTTAACAACTCTCTCCCCTCATCACCCATATTTATATTAACTCATATTAAGTTGCAAATTACAATAATGCCCTCAATTAAAATAACCCGAAATTCTACAGGTTGCATATTTGCATCACAAAAAAAATTGAATCACAATAAATCAAAATATAAGATTACATATTGTAATTTGTTTTCTTCTTCTTTTATTCTATAATAAAATTCTTCTTTTATAAAAAAAAATAAAATATCAAAGTATCTAGGCTTGTGGACTTGTCCTCGTGCTTGCAGGCATGAATTTCTGAGATCGTTGTTCTTTTGTTGTTTTACGTCTTTTCTACCTTTGTGCTTCATTATTCACTTTCTATAAGCTTGTTATTTCTGGTAAAGGAAAAGTGCATATCCCTTTTGATAAAAGAAATTCATCCTCATTATGATAAATTTGCCTCGACTATTTCTTGCATAAATTTGGGTCTTTTGTTGCAATTATGCTCATGTCTTCGTTCCATATGATTTTGAAGTACTTCAGTTAGTTTTTGATTTCCACTCACTTCGGATGCATCCTTTGTGTCATATATAAAACCAACAGAAACTTTGTTGACTTACTGTGCACAAGTTGGACTTAGAATCAAGTAATTGATACTGTTTATGTTTCTTCCATTTTATGGTGGCGTTCTGGCTGAAACAGTGTCCATTTCTTTTGCCATTTTGTATTTGAATGTACTCTATTCCTTGACAAATGCAGTAATATTTTGTCTCAATGAATTATAGGTTTTTGCTACTCCTGAAACATTAATTGGCTTCCATCCTGATGCTGGCGCATCTTTTTACCTCTCTCATTTACCTGGTTATTTAGGTAATTTCAATGCGTACCTAATTTCTTTTAGTTTAGCATGCACAGCCATCTTGTTGTGACTCCCAAAGTTTGAAAATTAAGCTGAAGCTGTTCTTGGTTGGTTTGATCTGGAGACATAACTAGAATTCTTTCATATTCCTTTCACGAGTTTTTAGTTTTTTTATAGGATTAGAGTTGTTTAATGGGACCTCCTTCTCATTAATACATTTCCGAGCTCCTTTGCTGAAATATCTCGATTTGTTCTGATTTTCCATTTTCTGAGTTTGGAAGCCATGTCATGGAGCCTGCTTTTCTGCTGGAATGAACATGATGGTGTAAACACAGTGATTTGGCATGTGCTGATATTTCTTCTGACCTCTTTGTTAGCCGTGCCGTGCTTATCATTTCCCAAAAGGCA
Organism: Ilex aquifolium; assembly: GCA_951799425.1. NCBI lineage: Eukaryota > Viridiplantae > Streptophyta > Magnoliopsida > Aquifoliales > Aquifoliaceae > Ilex > Ilex aquifolium. The sequence continues at coordinate 4,534,292 of OX637395.1, forward strand.
TCCAACTTTCTTGGAACCTTGAATATTATTTTTTCAATCTGTTTTATTCCTCTTCTTTTTCTTTTAGATTCTTCTTTGTTTTTGAGGATCATGTGATTCTTGATGAACTCTAGTAACCAGCAAAAGTGATTTGTCCTTGAACTTACTGCAAGCACACGAAACATATGAGGAGGAATAAATAATCAGTACCAAGTGATTTCACAGCTCTTGATTGTTATGACCTTCATACATGAAGCTGGATTGGCAAACTCATGAAAATCTACATTGTGATACTAATGAGTCTTGTCCTCATGGTCCAGATTAGGTTCTCATTATGTAAAACTTGTGATTGCTTAGACCATGTGAAATGTCAGTTTATTCATTGACCTGTGGTGACCATATACACTACAGCTATTTGAGAACACGTAAGCCGTAATGCCGGATCATTTGGTACTGATTATTTTCAAGAGTAAGATTGTTAGGATTCAATCATTTCTCAACATTAAATCATGTTTGCTTATTATGGAAAATTGTGAACGTGGAAACAATGGATTCTGTTAACAAATGTAGTGACTTGGCTTTGGACCTAGCCAGGGTGACTGATTGATTAATGAGATTGATGTACAATAGATTCATGTTCCAGGAGAATACTTGGCTCTAACAGGAGACAAACTCAAGGGAGTGGAAATGATTGCTTGTGGACTAGCAACTCACTATTCACTTACTGCAGTCAGTTCTGTTGAACCTTCCTGCTTATTCTTGCTGTGTACATGTTTTCTTGCTGTGACGAATCATTTTTTTTTTTTTAATCCTCTCTCGCAGAGACTACCTTTAATTGAAGAACAACTTGGAAAGTTGGTAACTGATGATCCTTCTGTCATTGAAACTTCTCTAGAGAAATTTGGTGAAATTGCCCATCCTGATGATACGAGTGTAATTCGCAGGTACATTTTTGTTTTCTTGAGATTTTGCAGTGCTTAGAATCATTCGACTGAATTATAATCCTCATCATGGGGAAGATTAAAATTTCGTTTTGGTGCATAGTTTTGGTTACCTCGGAAACGAAAATGTTTCGGACCTATTTCGAGAACACTTAAAAAACAAAATGAAAACAGAGAAAAAATTCAAAAATTTGTTTTTGAAATATTTCGAAACATTGGTCGAAACTTACCTAAACATCTCGAAACATTGGTCGAAACTTACCTAACATCTCGAAACATTCTGAAATACCTCAAAACATATAAATTCCGTTATCGTTATAGTTTCCATGGTAATGGAAATCTTTTTCAGTCATTTCAGTGAAAATGAAACAAAATTTAGATCCTTGATCATGGGTCATTTTGTTATTGTGCACTTGGGAAAAAATTTATTGGATGTTTACAAGTGTTGAAGGCCGAAAAGAAATCCCACCCAGCTTTTGGATGCTGTTGCTTCCATCGTTGATGAGGGCTAGTTTCAATCGATCACTAGCCTAAGGATGGTGTAATGATCCCATGGGTGACATGATATCATTACTGGATGTTTATAACATGTCAAATAGGCAATTTTTTTTTTTTTTACATTCTATTTCTTTTTCACAGCACACAAAGTGGTATTAGTCTAAGAAATCTACATGGGCTCCCTTCCTGCCCCCTCCTCTCTTTGTTTGATAAGTAAGATTAACATAAAATCTACATGGATTCTTATATGATTTTCATTTATGGGTGGAAGTGTTGGGGAGCACAATTTTGTGATCATTGCCATGATTGAGTTAGTGGAGAAAGTTGTGAGATCTCATGTTGTACTATAAGCTTGGTACATATTAGGTGCAGTAGTTTCATGCTTCCAACTGAAAGTTATGTGTCGATGCATAGGAACCAAGGTAACTTAATTTGCTGAGAGCCTCAAGTGAGGCCCATCCTGCATTCACTGGGTCTGGCCTTCTTTTTCAAATGGTACCACCTGGTGGGTTTGCAATAGCCAAAGTGCGATGTGATCTTGTTATTTTGCACTTTGATTCACCAGGGGTTGCTTTTGGGTGTCTCCTGAAGTTGAAGCAATTCCAATGAATCTGACTGCCATCTTCATCTTGGAATTTAAAAAGTTTCAATCTGCTGTTAGGGACTTCTGGTAAAACCTTACAGAGGATTTGCGCACTTGTACATTATGGGACGTCTTTGTAGTGTGACCACTTTGTCCAGTCTTAAGAATTGTAGAAGAGAGAGTTAGGACTGCCCTTCATGTAAAAGATAGAATTAATTTCCCCTTCCAACTTTCTTGGCATTATAGATTGGGATGAATATGGTGAGTTGTTATATACAACGGTGCCAGCGTTTTATAAAGACAAGCTTCAGTAGGAGGCTTTCTCCATCACAAACCATCTAATTCTTCACTGAAAGGTTTGCCCAGTGACAAGTATCTCACTCCCAGAGGGAAATCAAAATTCAATTTCTATGTGACTGAAATCCAGAGAAACAAACATGAATCTCTTTTTCTTTGCATATCATCCATACACTATATATATATATATATATATATATATATATATATATTTATTTATTTATTTATTTATTTATTTTCTATACATCTGTGTATACATATGTGCTCAAGTGGTCTCTCACTGTCCAGAGAGAGAGTGAGAGAGAGTCTATAGAGGTGTAGATATGGGATCTGTGTCACCTTAGACAAAGGAGTTCTCTGACATTGCAGTTAAAATTTGCAGACTCTTTGATGGATTTCTCATAAACATGGCATTGTAGATTTTTATGAAGTCTCTAATTCTATCCACAACTCCTCAATGTGCTCTCCTTTGTGGTTGTAATATTTCTCATCCCTAATGTTACGATGAGTTCCTCTGATGTTATTTTATTGCTCACTGTACTCGACCCTGTCTCTTCAGGTTCTTACTGGATACTAACTAACCTCTTGTTTTTGCTAGGTCCAACCTCAACTTTTTTGAGGATTTATTGTTAGGCACAACTCTTTCTTATAATCTTATCCATCTTTTGGTGCTAGAAATATACCAAATGGCTAACTGAGCTGAGCCAGCAAGTCATTGCCGGTGAATTACATTTGGGGTTTGAGAGCATTTTTCTTTCGTGCGTAAATGAATGACAGCTCCTGAAACATAGATTACTTTGCAGTGACTTTCATTCAACACTGTCCTACATCGCACGTTTCCTAATTGGAGAATTCTTGCCAATTTTTTCGCAGCAAGCATAGGCTTATGAGGTGTTTAACAAGAGATCAAGGACTGTTGGGGTTTGAGAGCATTTTCCCTTTGTGCATAAATGAATGACAGCTCCTGAAACATATATTACTTTGCAGTGACTTTCATCCAACGCTGTACTTCTATATTGCATGTTTCCTAATTGGAGAATTCTTGCCATTTTTCCTGCAGCAAGCATAGGCTTATGATGTTTTACAACAGATCAAGGACGTCTTTTAGCTTCTTCCCTGATATGATTTTCATGAGAGAAGTTAGACAGGCATATAAAGTAAACAAGACAAAGACAAGCTTAGTTAACACCCCCCCCCCCCCCCCCCCCCCATCTCTCCCTCTCTACTTGTATATATGTGTGTGAAAGAAAAGGAAGAGGACGAACACAGGAAGAAGGGGGGGGATAGAATTGGCATTTCGTTTTTCTATTAAGTGTGTTAACGTCTTTTCACTTTGGTCTGAAAGCGAGAGGGGGTTGTCTGTCTATTTTTAACATGAGGAGAAAAATGTGTTCCAGGGCCTAACCACCTGGGGTAAAAAGTGAATTTACTTCAGTCAAAAACAACGTTATGTGCCTATTTATAAATATTGGGGAAGTATGCCTAACTATAGAGCGTGAAATGTTACTAATCTCAACGTTTTCTATATTGGCTCTACATTCCATTTTTATTGATGTGAGATATCAGCCATGATGCTATTTTATAAAGCTTTTTATTCTCCAATATTTCTGGACGAGGGATAAGTTGCTGTCCCTTTATATCCACTTCTTGCTTATTGAATGAACTACCCCTGCTCATTTCATTGATGTAACGACTCGAGCTGATGCTTTATCCGATTGATTGTCTAGGATTGAAACACTCAATAAATGTTTCAGCCATGACACGGTGGAGGAAATTGTTGATGCATTGGTAAGCATATATTGTGTTTATTGGTTTAGAAAATGATGCCCTATGCATTTAATTTGATACGCATTTGATACACACATATATCTTAGATATACCATTAAACTTTACTACAAGGAATCCACCGCATGAATGGATAACAAGTAGCAAAAGAAACATGGCATTGTCTCCATTTGTCAATAATATTGAGAAGTTAATTCGTTCCATAAGCAGTTGTCGTAGAGCTTAATAGTATGTTCGGATAGCTTTTAGCTACTTTGTAGTTGTTTAAATGGAAAATGAGCTTTTCTTGCTAAGTAGTGTCTCTTGCAAGGGACTTCTCCTTTAGATTGAAATTTCTGGAGGCAAATATTCAGACTAAAATTGATACCATTAAATCCTTCTATCGCTTTCCTTATATGCATGCTGCCCACACTGTGAATCAATCTGATAAGTTTTGATCTTCTTGTTCATGGGGAATTGTTGGGGTTTGTTATGTTTTTCCGGAATTTTGTAAAGAAACCTGATGAAGGAAAAAGGAAATCATGTGAAATCATATCGTGGAAGAATTTTGAGGGAAAGACGTTTGTCATGCTTCCAAAACATAATTTTCTCAGGAAAGCGAAGCAGCCAAAACACATGATGCATGGTGCATTTCAACTCTGAAGAAACTAAAAGATGCCTCACCATTGAGCTTGAAGGTTTCGCTAAGATCTGTAAGTTCCTTCAGGATTTTAACTCCGTTTGGTTCCTCAAACCAAGCTGCTTCTTGGGCTGACCCTCTGTTGTTTAGATACGTGATGGTAGATTTCAGACTCTTGATCAGTGCCTGGCTCGTGAATATCGTATGTCCCTACAAGGATTCTCAAAGCAGATTTCCAATGATTTCTGTGAGGTAGAAGCTCTCTGAATCTTTATTTCACTGGTGCAAATTTCAATGATCTTTGTCACTGTCTTTATTCTTGTGTCATCATTAGGGGGTTCGGGCACGGATGGTGGATAAAGATTTTGCACCAAAGGTATAGACAACAGACTATATTATGATGCCTTTTCTGATCTAATAAGATACTAGTGCCCTGGAAATAATGGTTTTTCTTTTTCATCAGTTTGTCAAATTTCTTTGTGGCAATTTTGCTAGCATTTTCAATTATCTGTAATGAGATTCAGTATTGTCATTCTTTCGGTCTCATGTACTTGTGATTTTTGCAACAATGCAGTGGGATCCTCCAAGCTTGGAGAAAGTATCGAAAGACATGGTGGACCAGTATTTTTCTCCCCTTAGTGAATTTGAGCCTGAATTAGAGCTCCCCGTAAAGCAGAGAGAAGCATTTGCATAGATAGGGAAAAATGCATGTTGCCCCAGTTCTTTCGAATTGATCTGAGGCTGTCACAGTCCCAAGCAAACCCCTGCACAAGATTTTTCATTCGTGGAGAACTTTATAAGTTGCAACACCCCTTCTCCCGAAGTTATGGGGTCATTTTGCCAAGTTCCTTCGACATGGTTCTCTCAAGCGCCCTAGTATACTCTACTTGTTCACCTTTGTGGTTTGATTTCGTTTCCTTTTTCTTTTGAATTAAACCCCACCCCCAAAAGAAAAAGGGGAGAATATTTTTCTTTTCAACTTCCACAGATAACCTTGGGTGCAGGAGTAAGGGGGATGGATCAGAGGAAATTCTTGAGTTGGGATCATTTGACTTCTGGAAAATTACAGAGTTAAGTGCATGAGCTTGGACAATAATATTTGCTTGCTGAGGGCAGCTTATTTGAACACTTCTTTTGCAATGAAATTTAGCTTTGGCACATCTTTTATGTACATGTATTGGTTTTTTTGTTTTTGTCAGACTTTCTAGAGTAAATTACATAGATAGCCTTCAAACTATGACTTTTGTGTTAATTAAGCCCTTGAAATTTGTGTCAATTGAGTCCCTAGATTCTCTAATTGTATTAATTGAGTCTTTTTGTCAGCTTTCGTTGGATTTTGGATTTTGGAAAGTGGTAAAGTGTGTCACTTATGTGACACAAATGATTAGAGTAAATTATATACACAATCCTCAAACTATGATTCTTTCATTCTAATGGAGACAGAAGAACTCAATTGACACAATTAGAGAGTTCAATGATTCAATTGAAAAAAAAAAAATTAGAAGCTTAATAGATACAAATGTTATAATTTGAGGATTATATATGTAATTTACTCTACTTTCCAACTGAGAAATGGGGTACACTTGGCTTGAAGCTCATTAATAGCTAAATGGACACACATCAAGTTGTATGGAAGCTCGTAACTAATAACTACCTTTTACATTGCACATTTAACTCTAAATAACGTCATAAATACAAGTCATCGAGTATTATCGTCAGTTTTAAATAAGAAACCACACCCCATTGCAAAATGGATAACATTAATTCCACCAGAAAATCCTATAAAAACTTACCAAAGTGGGCTTTTCAGCATTTGAACCATAGATTCATCACTTCTGCTCAGAAGAATCACCAAAAGAAAGCACCCCATTGTCCATCAACCTTCATAAACAAATGGCAGTGATTTTGTAATCTTAACTGGCCTGCAAATGGGAAAACAAAATATCTCATCTTCATCTGCTTCCTTGGACTTAAATTTATAGCAAGATGTATAAACAAGCCTCCATTGAGTTAGCAGCAGGACACTAGTCAACATCTATGGAGGTGACATCCTTCTGCACAATCTGCCATTACAAACCCACCTTTCGGTCATTATAATGCAAATGGGTTACAAAAAAAATAAGCATAAACAGATATTTATAAGTTTCAAAACATCTTCCTAGGTCACAAACTGCCAGTTTGTCCCCATGTCACTGGGGGTGTCAAAACAACACTGTGATGACATTTAGCTTTGCGAAAATAATAAAGAAAAAGACCCAATGAAATGGGGAAATAAGTGATGAAAATGAAATCAGCCAAATTGTTGCCATTCATCTAGACAACAGAGTGTGGTATACTAACAACCTAGCCAGAAGCCTTGGAAACTGCATACATTAAACAGTTTATTCCACTACAAAAAGTTTCTGTAATTAATAATTTAATATCATCGGCTGACATAACCAAGTTTGTTTGAGCATAGCCGTCATAATATTGTCTTTTCAATAACTGATTAAGGAAACTCAATGGCAGATAAAAAAAATCCCCAAGGAGATACATTCACTGGAAAAAAGTTAAGTCTATCAATCATTCCCTTGAACAAGATGGAAATTTTGAACAGCTAAACAGAACTCATTCTGTAGGCAAAGGAACAATGAAGCGAGCAGGAACCAGATATATGGACCACTTAATTACTAAACGTACTATAAATAAACCCTAAAGCAAGAGAGAACCAAATCATTGCACACTTAATTACCATACACGAAAGAGTACCTTTGATATATATTCCTTAATTCTGTCTCCAACTGTTGCATCTAAAGCTCTCTCAGCAAGCTCATAAAACAAGGTATTACCTTCGGGGCCATGAACTTTATCCTTCTGCAGATATCTACAAACAAGAAAAGGGTAGGATCAGAAAGTAGTTCCATGTGTGACTTTATCAAGAGCCCAAGAAATGAACAGTCCATAATTTGACAATTTCAACCTTTGCTGGACAAGTGCTTCCAATGCCTCCTTAATGTTTCCAAGAACTGGATGGTTTTCATTACTTGCAGACAATCCCAACCGCTTTAAATGATGCCAAAGATTTTCTTGCATAATGAACAATAAACTCCATCACAATAGATTATCCTCCCAAAAAAATGCAACATTAGACAAAGAACAAATTAAATTGGAAAAAGATTTCCCCAAAAAATTAGGCAAGAATCTTAGGTGAAAATCATCATAAGCTGGTGAAACCCATCTGTGTTAGGTCAGGTCCATCAGGTGATTGTAAATAAGAATCCATAAGGGTCAATGCTAGGTGCAATGGTAAAATGCTCAGTATCTCAAGAGTGAGAATGCAGATAATAGTCTAAGAACAGTCATTGCATGCATATGATACCAAAGATTAGGCCTACATCCGGTCTACCCTTCCTATCATCCTGCATAGTGAGACCAATAATAACTATATCTTGGTAAAATTTAACATATAGTCATCATCTCAATTTTCAAAACTATTAGAATTAAAAAAGAAATATTTGTCTAGGCAAAAGAACACTTGTTCCGAGCCCAAAGCATTTGCCATCGACATACTTTCACAAAATTATTCCGAAAAATAAAGAAACAATCATTTAAGAGCATACCTTCAGCAATTTTCCCTCCTGCAAGATGTACAATACTAATGACAACAAACGTAAAACCAGTCACATGTGATGTATTCACATCTTCAACATATTTTCTGTAGATATTAGCAGGTAGCTGGCTTATGATAATATACGACTTTGCATCTGTAACACCTGGAAATATACATAGTGGAAACCATAATTACAGCCAATACTCGAAAAACGAAAAATATGAGCTATGAAAACATGTCTTGGCACTGCACTGTATAACAGAAGCAGAACCCAACTAATCCATTTGCCAACACAACGCTTGATTCCTGAATTTACTAATTGAAATGATTTAATAAAGTTGCTCTAGATCATTGGGATAATAATCAAAGTTACTAATTCCGCTCCATCTGATGCTAAGCATGCTAATACCCTATGTAATTTATGATGCCTAAGCATGCTAATCTATGCATGACATTACTGAGGCACATGTGGCATAAATTCAGCCCCCATCCTGTTCAAAAGAGGCCATTCCCTTGATTATCCCATTCCAAACATGTATCATAACCGTTAACCTATGAATCAAGCAAAAAGAGCATCACAACCTTTGGACCATTTATTTTACAAGTATACTAAATCATAGTTGGAGTTCAATATTTTGGACCCAAAAAAAAAATTACCCCATCTCAAATATTACATAAACATAGATACTCCATACTAGATTGATTCATGTTTGAACCCAACTGTGTTTAATCAACCAAAACTAGGTTAAAGTTTCCACTTTGCATTATTAAAATTGATTTGAACCAAACTATATCTGTGCACTTGGAATAGTATGACAAACATAGAACATGCTTCCCTTGAGGGAAGGGAACTCAACAAATCTAAATGGCGGCAATGTGTGACTTGGATCTCAATTGTATGTTTTTAATTTCAAAATCAGTCAGTCAAATCATAGGGCAAAGACAGTAATCAGAAAAGCAATCGCAACCTCCTAAGTCGGGTCCTCAATCAAAAGGTCCACATACAGACTGGCAATCACTACAGCTGCCCACGTTATACAACTCACATTTATGCCATGTAAGTGAAGTCATGAAGCATGAATGCAACAACTAAAAGTTGATTACAGCATTGTGCTTGTCAATCAACTTTTGTTCATCATAAAAAGAAGAATGGATATATTTGGTGCAATGCAATGCCTATGCAATGGTTGCATCCTGTAAGATATACTCTTTTCTATCTAAGCTAGTGTTACTAAAAGGTTCTCACTACTCTGTTGTGAAGGACGACCCTGATTTGTTGATGAAGGGCGAGAACGTTGAAGCTCCCTCATTTCATACCCAAAAATGTTTGAGAGCTTTGATCTGGCCTCATTGATCACAAAAGCAGGGAGAGACCTTTGACGATAGTTTTTAGTAACTAGTTGAGTGAGCTCATCCCTCTTAATTGGACATCCTGAATTCTGGTGGGTTTTAAAGAGAACATAACGAATCACTTCTGCGACAAGCTTGTTCTTCTCCTGCAGCAAGAACATTTTCTGAATCAGAACACATGGACTATTCAGTCCATATTTGAAACACAAACGTTGAAACACGCTGTGTCAGTATACCCACCTCTTCTGAGATATCAAATTGAGATAAATCTTCAACAGCACTTGCCATCCTGAGGAAAAGAAAAAGAATTCAATAGTATTCATTCTATCCTTTAAGACAAAGGTATATTTTGTATTAAGCATAGTTTTAAAACCCAGCCTGAACATCAACCGGGTAAAGAGACCGGATCACTGGTTTGGTCACTGGTCGGACCAGTCATATAATAAAAAAATGATTATTAATGATAATAAATGGGCTAAAAAATCACAATAATTATGAAAATAGCATGCTTAATGTATATTAGATGAAACAAAAGCCCCAAATCATCAAACATGCATCCACTTTGTTCTCTATTGTTTTTAGTTTTTCAGTATTTAATTTATTTGTGGGGGAGGGGTTACAAATCATTCTGAATTATGGGAAAATATGAGAAACACATAAACCAACCTACTAAAAGCAGGCATTGAACCCACATCAACATATAGCATACATTTCAAAGCAAAACTTTGCAGCAAACTAAAAATGAAAACCCACCCACACAGAATAATTGAGGATCTACCAATCTAGAGCATGCAGCCATTATCTGAACTATTAAATACTTAAACTAGAGCATCTCCACAAATCCACAAGGCAGAAATGCTGAGAGAGAGAGAGAGGATGTACCTGCTGTGCTGTGTGCGGTTTCAAACTTGAGGGAAGGAAACGCCCAGGATATGGAAATCGTCGTTGGAGCTCTGGCCAGTGAGTCCCTCCTGCCGCGACTACGAAGTTCGTCGTTCGAACTTCGCCTTCGACTTCGACGCAGCGCGCAGAGAGAGAGTAACTGCTGAGCAGTCTCGGATTTCGAAGAGAGAGTGGTGACCGGTTATGAGGCTCTTGACTTTTCCCGCCAGTTTGTGACTCCGTTAACCCTCGAATCTCATCTCAATTAGGGATTCGGTTTCGTGGAGCGCTGAGAATTGGGCTTCTTGATGTGGTTTATGGTCTCAGGCCCATTTTCACAAGATCTCTTTTGGAAAATCAATATGCTCCATGGGTCGATTGACCCATTCGTCATAGACCCAACGTATAAAATGTCAAAATATAAAACATTCCGTTAACACAATATGAAATTAAAAAAGTTTGAATCTCGTTTAAACCATCCATTTCGTACACATGTAGACCCAACACGACACGATTAATAAATAAATTATGTATGAGTGAAGCCAATAAAAAAAAAATATATATATATATATATATTTATATTTTACTCATTTATATACAATTCATTAGATACGAATTAATAAACAAATCGGATATAAATAAAATATTTTTCTACACAAACCTGTGAAGAATTAACTTGAACTTACCTCATCCAATACAATTGACAAATCTATTTGATAAAAAATAAAAATGCAATACCAAAAAGTTACTTCTTCAATACACAGTAACTAGACCCAAAAAAATTGAGACTCACAAGTTGAAATATTTATTAAAGGGTCTACCCAGAGGCTCCCGTTATTTCAGGGTCTGAAAAAAGTTAAATATATGCAGCTTTAACTTTGCAAGCAACTTAACTTTGCAAGCAGAAAAACCGTTTCCACAACTCACACCCATGACCTCTAGATCACAATAGAACAACCTTATTGTTGCGCCAAGACCCGCCCTCACAAGTTGGAATTTATTCAACAACAAAATTTGATGGAGTCACCACCATTGACGAAGTACAGCGAGAAACAAAAATGTATAAAAATAAGATCTCACTTCAAGTTGCATTACAAAATCTCATCACCAGTTTAATCTGTTGAAAAATAAACTTGTTTTAGAGTTTATTATAATATTAAGGTGTGTTAATTAAGTGTATGTTAGTGGGCAAAGAATATGCAAGTAGTGGAAGACAAGAGTATTAGTGGGGTGTTAATTCACAAATAATGGTGTTTTAATATTATAGAGGTTACTAGAGTTAGTGGGTGTAATGGTACCTTAATGTAATATTATGGATTATATGTATGACCTATATAAATAGGGTACATGACCTAGAGTTTCAAGTAAGTAGAGTTGAGTAGATATTGAAGAGTCCAAGTTGAGTGTGTGATTGTAATCAACTTGTATGAAATTATTTTTTCTTTGAGTTTCATATCCTCTTCTACTTCCTTCCATTTTATTTCTAGTCCTCTTGACTCCAACAAGGTGGTATCAGAGTGATTTTCTTGTTATAGTAATATTGGAGTAATTCCAACAAATTGGTATCAGAGCCAACACCGATCCTGGAAGATAACTCTCATTCAGAGCCAACTTTTGATTCTGGAAGTCTAGAAAACTCTCCATCAGAGCCAAGTTTATAATCTTGGAAATCTAGATAGCTCACCTTCAGAGCTAGTACAATATTTGAAGTCTTGATAGATCGTCGCGATTGATGATCATGGAAGATTCACCAAATATGTATTTTTGGTGTGAAAAGATGATGTTCTCTAATTACAAGAGAATGAAAATTACTCTACCCTCTTATCTCAAAACATGTGATTTATGGGATGTGATTGAAGAAAAGCCAAGAAATGGCTTGCCTAGAAGAATCCGAGAGAAGAAAGAGGAAAAGACACTTGGAGTTCTTAAGAAGACGATTCATCCTGAGATTTGGAAACTTGTAGGAGATTCAAGTTCTCCAAATCATGTTTGGAAAATGATTGAGAGTGCAGTGTCCAAACATGAAGGTGAATTTTTACCCAAGGAGTATTGGGTACAATGCTTTGAAGAAGATGAGTATGTAAAAGAAGGGTGTGATTTTAAAGACACACTAATGGAGGATCAAGAAGAGCATCATCTTGATAAAGTGAAAGAAGTTGAAAAAGTTAAAGTTGAAGTTCAAGAGACTAGAGAGGATGTCGAAAACGATGATGTCGAAGAAGTAACTCAAGAAATGGAAGAAAAAAAATTTGTAAAGCATGGAGAAGAAATCAAGGATCCTTATATGATTAAGGATGTTAAAGTGGGATCTTATGTAGTAGTGACCATGGAAAATACTTTTGCAATCAAGCATGAAAGTAAATGTCATCTTGTTGAGAACCATGTTCAAGGTAATCTATTTCTTGAAAATTTCACTAATTGTTACTTACAAATTGGTGTAGAAAATGTTCTAAGTGACACAGGTTGGGTAAATATGGAGGAATTTTTCAGTTCAAAAGAGTCACCCCAAGGAAAATTCAAGAAATGTGAGAAGTTCAAGAAGAATGAATGCAAATGCAGAAATGCGAAGAAGACAATGAACAAATTAAAGATAATGTATGACCATATGCAAATTGATCATAAGCCCTACACTGCAAAGGAGATGACTTTGATGATTCTTGCTATTGAAGGAGGTGGTACTCAAGTTCAAGAAGTTTCCAATAATTCCATGAAGCTCCTCAACCATGAAGAGATTTGCAAGATAAGGACTTGGAGGTGCAAAATCAAGTTTATGAGGGGGTGTTGAAAAATAAACTTGTTTTAGAGTTTATTATAATATTAAGGTGTGTTAATTAAGTGTGTGTTAGTGGGCAAAGAATATGCAAGTAGTGGAAGACAAGAGTATTAGTGGGGTGTTAATTCACAAATAATGGTGTTTTAATATTATAGAGGTTACTAGAGTTAGTGGGTGTAATGGTACCTTAATGTAATATTATGGATTATATGTATGACCTATATAAATAGGGTACATGACCTAGAGTTTCAAGTAAGTAGAGTTGAGTAGATATTGAAGAGTCCAAGTTGAGTGTGTGATTGTAATCAACTTGTATGAAATTATTTTTTCTTTGAGTTTCATATCCTCTTCTACTTCCTTCCATTTTATTTCTAGTCCTCTTGACTCCAACAAGGTGGTATCAGAGTGATTTTCTTGTTATAATAATATTGGAGTAATTCCAACATAATCACGGCTCTAAAGCATTATGCTAAAAAACTCCTAGATTCCGACAGTAATAGGGTTCCATGCCTAACACTATTATGAACTCATAGTAGAGAGCTTGACTGAAACAACAAGCTAGTAGTTGTAAACTAGTGTTCTACAAAATCAACAAACTAGTGGTTTCAAACTCAGCGATATCGGCGAAGAGAGAGGGTGTTGTTCCTTTTCCAAGTTGCCCTTCGTGAAGGCCTTGCCTTGTGGTTCAAGTGACCCCTTCCGCGAAGACCCCTATATTTCTTTCCTGCAGATGTCAGACCACGTAGCTCTGTGTGTTTGTGAACAGGATTGCAGACCCAGTTGATCCTTGGATCGTTTCTATTTGCCGCATGGGCAGGATCAACCAGAATTATCTCATCATAGTATTTGTAGGTAGAATCCTGATTGGAAGACAAATCAGTGGCATTAGTTTCACATCAGAACCACGATAGATTTTGGGCGCCAAAACAACAGAATTTAATGGTCGGTGAACTTATGCCCAACGTCAAGTAGATATTTTTCGTTCCAAAATATGAGGCTTGTTCCTCCTAGCAGTTCTATTTAGAAAATGGCCCTCATGCTTATGTCGCTGCGCTCCAAGATAACATAGCAGGACTTGAAGCACAAAATGTACTACTTTAAAACGAAGATAATTAATGGAAGAAACTTTTAGTGCAAACCTCATTGATCCAGTAGGAGTTGAGAACTCTTAGTCCACCCAACTTCCAACCAGCACGTTCTTCAGCAACTGACCTCTTACTATGTTGGAACTTCAGCTGGGTGACACCTTGGTTTGTGGGCTTCCCCCATAAACAATACCCTTAGGAACAGGCCTCTTACGACCACCACGCCTTACGCGAACACGATAAATCACGTACCCCTGAAAGTAGAGTCCATCTTTAACAGAGATGTACCACATAATTGTAGGATTCAAATGCAAACATACACAATCCCAAATTGGATTCCAAGGTAGATACATTCATGGTATTTTGGCAAAATCTGAGTGTAGTACCTGATAATTTGTCATTACCTTGAATGTTTAAGGACCTAAAAAATCCTAACATTTAGAGATAACCCCCAACCACAATGTTATTAGATCCCAGCCAGATAAGCAGCTCCACTTGCACCTACATGTGGAGGTAATTTCATTGTTCCTTCTATCGTGCCACTTTAAAAAAAAAAGGATAAAAAAATTGTTCAGTGTCTATTTTTTTTTTTATTATTAGCAACATTCAAACAAGCAAT
This sequence comes from Ilex aquifolium, assembly GCA_951799425.1. NCBI lineage: Eukaryota > Viridiplantae > Streptophyta > Magnoliopsida > Aquifoliales > Aquifoliaceae > Ilex > Ilex aquifolium. Next base: position 4,549,292 of record OX637395.1, read on the forward strand.
CACAAACTTAAACAAACTGTTTTCTGTACCATATTTTAATTTTGTCATCTTGACATCCATTAACAATCACGACCTGACAAAAAAATTGACAGCAGTCAATATCAAAATTTAGTTTCGGTGCATTTTCAGTCACTACAGAACATGTGAATCATTGGTTGAGATATATCGAAACATGTCGAAATACCTTGAACCACTCCAAAATATATCAAAACGTAAGAATTTTGATATTATTTGTTTTGATTTTAATCGAAACGTTTTAGCCATTTCGAAACAACATTTTCATTCTTGAACCCAGCCAGCCAAATATGACTATCCCATAAGAATTGGTTCTTATTACATTATAATCCATCAAACACACCTTTCACCACTCCTCTTAGTCTTAAAATAATGACACTCTCTCCTATTCTCTTGTTCCACAATCATTTTAATCTCGTTTCAATACCCTTAAATCTCAAAAAAAAAAAAACAAAAAACAAATATAAATACCAGGAAACCCACGATCAATAACCTTAATCCCATGGTTAAACATAAACCATTTTTATTATTAACACATAGTTCATGCATAAATAGAAAAACCATACACAAATGCAACTGAAACCTCCGTTGGGTGGCTGAGAAACTGCAGGAAAATTACACAGAAACTAGTATGACAACGATTATATACTACTAACTTACCCATGACTCTTCTCCCTCTCTCTCTCTCTCTTCGCTGTCGATCTGGCCTCCTGCTTATTAGAGCAACTCCAAAGGGAGTTGTAAGGGAGCTGTCATTTTGGGTGCCAAATCACGATATTCCCTAATTATAAATCTGCTCCGATGACAGGTGCTAAAATGGGGTGTCATTTTAATATTTTTTATTAAAAAGTATAATTAAACTTAATATTTAATATTCTTTACAACTATTTTAATATTTTAATATTCTTTGCAGCCTCTCCTTTTCTCTCTCCAGAGTTTGAAAAATTATCACCCCAAGAACATTATTGTCATTTTTCAACCCTTGATGCCACTCCCTTAAAATGAAAAATTTTGAATTCGAGATGACATTTTGACAGTTATGAGACTCCTGATGCCACTCCCCCTTAGAGTTGAGGTATGAATTTTGCCCTAAATGGTTTGTAAGGAGGAATCTCACTTGCTACCCCGAAAGATTTAAAAAAAAAATATTTTGTATTCTCAAATATTAAAATTTTCATATTGTGCATATAAATATGTAATATATTAAAAGTATTGTAATATAGGTCTTCTGTTAGTTTTCGTCAAAAATCACTCAAACGTTAAAGAAATGAATAACAAAAACTAACGAAATGATTACATTAGAATATTTTTAACACATTTAGGGTATAATGTAAAAAATTTTAATCTTTAAAATTATAAAATAAAAATTCTTAAATTTTTTGGGGTATAAAATGCAATTCAACCTTTGTAAGAGTGTATAAACATTTACAAGAGAAAGATCCCAGCCGTTTAGATATATGGATAGTTTGATCTTGGGTTTCCTTGTTGGGTTCGGGCTTGGGCTTGGGCTCTTTACTTAGGATGCTTTCGGTTGGAGTCGGACCAAAAATGAGACGCTGATCCGATTGGGCTAATTTATCACAAGGGTGAGGTTATTTTCACTCCATAAATCTTCATTTTCATTGCATTTTAATTTCTCATCATCAAACTACAAAGTTCACCCCTTCTACACCCACCTCATTAGTAACTAAGCTCACCTCATACTATATAAGCTCACTCATTCTATGTACACCCTTTTAATAAAAAGAAGTCATCGTAAGAAAAAAATAATGAAAGAAGACAATTAGTTTGAATGCATAAATATATTTACGAAACAAGAAAAAAAAACCAAACAAAACTGAAATAAGAAAAAAAAACCATAAACGAAATAAGAAAAAAAAATAAAGCATGCAGAAACCAAAAAAAAAAAGAACGAAATAAGAAAAAAAGAAAGAAAGAAAGAAGAAAACGAAAAAAGGAAAAACAAAAATAAATAAGCAAATTAAAACAAGAAGGAAAAAAAATCAAGTAAAGATTAAATGAACAAGTAGAACTACATGACACAAAATCGAATATGAAAAAAATAAAATAAGCTTCAAGCACAGACACAAAATTGAGCAAGAAAAAACAATAACAAGTATAGATGTAAAACCTTAACAAAATAAAAAAGAACAAATAATCTAAAAACAAACATATATATACACACACATAAATTATAAATAATTTTTTTTTAAACTTAACAAAGATATCAAAATATACCGAAAGTAATAAAAATTCATATAACAAACATGAAATCAAACATATAATTAAATTGAGAAGTAATATTAACTTATATCTCACTGAAAAAAGTTCATATTGAAAAAGTGTTTTTGTGAGTGCATGAGATGAGATAAAGAATGAAACCCTAATTATGATAAAATATAAGTGAGTTTACTTGCTAAAAGGGGTGAATGTAGCATGGGGTGAGTTTAGTACTAATGAAGTGGGTATAGAAGATGTAGACTTAGTAGTTTGATAATGAGAAATAAAATGAGGTAAGAATGAAGATTTGTGGGATGGGATTAAACTCACCCTTATCACAATTGGATCCAAGTTTTAGATGATTGGTGATTGTGTCATAATATCATATCTATAATAATAAAACCGAGCATTTTACTTAAGCTGTTTAAGTTCCTCACTTAGGTGATGTTCGATAAAATTGAAAGTTGAATGTTGAATTTTAAGTACTGAATTTTTTAATTTAAAGAATGTTTGGTATCTATTGAAATTTAAGTATTGAATTGAATCAAACTGTTTGACAAATATAAGGAGCTGAAATTTAAAAATTATTATTATTTTAATTTTGTTCTTTCTTTTAATCATTTCACCGCAAATTCCTTAATCCTACCACCATTATCACAATAGTGATGGTGGGTATTAAAAAGTTAAAAGTGTAAAATATTTTGAAGGTATATTTGTCAATTATGAGGAACTTATAAAATTCGTATTGATTAATATTTTCAGCATTAAGTGATAAGTAGGTGATGGACTACTTAAAATTTTAACCTAATTTTAAGAACCATTTAAAATATTCATTAAGTGCTCAAAGGATTCAATTTTAAGCATTAAATAGTGTTATCAAACAGTTCCTTAAAAAAGTACAACAACAGTTCAGATTGTTTAGATCCTACGATTTATATTACATTTAATATTTTAATCTTTTAAGTATATTAATTCATTTAAATTTTAACTTACAATTATCTCTCCTACGGATGCATAAATTTAATTCTCTCTACATCATGAATCGCTTTCCACCCTAATTATTTTTTTCCCTAATCAATTCACTGTAGGCCCCCTTACTATTATTAATTACTTTGTAGGCGTAACCAAAACTCCTCCTACCTCTATTGGTGTTTTGTTTTTGCTTTTCAACACCCACACACTCTCTCTCTCTCTCTCTCTCTCTCTCTCTCTCTCTCTCTAGCTTTTGGTGGGTGATGTATGGTCTTTTTTCACACTAGGTGGAGGCGTGGGTTCCTCTCCCTAATATACTACCTTATCTCCATCGTCAGATCTCTTTCCCATTTACTATGGTTCAGCTTACATTTTACACCCACCTATATCCTCTGTAGAAATTTTGGGTATAAAAAATCAGTCTTCATACCAACCAAAGCATGATACCACGATCAGTAGCTTTTATAAAAAAGATTATATTTTTAATTAAAGCCACTTAAAATTGAGTATCAAGTAAACAATTGGGTGTAAAAATCTATATAATAAAATAGTTTACAATTCAAATCTCAAAAGATAAACAAAATGACTTTAGCTATTCGCGGTTGAGATCACTTTAAATTTTACTTTAAAGTTAATCTAACGGTTAATATTAACACCCTAAATTTAATAGGAAAAATAGGTCCATAAGGGTGTGTTTGGAGTAATTTTTTAAAGTACTTCTAGAAATTATTTCTCATAAATACTTTAAAAAAAATAATAGTACTTGAAACCGCCCTACCACCACCAACACCACTGCCACTGCAACCTTCGCTGGCATCACCACCACCACCACCGCCACTACTGCCATCGCCGTCGCCACCATCTCCGTCGCCGCCACCACCGCCGTTGCCGCCACCCCCCACCACCACCACCACCCCTACCACCCCACCCCGTCACCACTACCGCCCCCACCGCCACCACCACCGCCGTCGCCGCTACCACCACCGCCCCCACCGTTACCACCACCACCACCACCTCATCCCCCACCACCACCAAACCCACCGCCCCCAATACCACCACCGCCCCCACCGCCACCACCACCACCACTACTGTCACCACCATTGCCGCCACTATCACCGCCACATCCACCACCACCATCGTCGTCGCCGCCACCACCACCACCACCACCACCGTCATTGCCACCCACCACAACCATCACCGTCTCCTACCACTACCACTGCCGCCCACCACCTCTCACCCCTACTACAAAATCGATGCTTAAATTCTTTTATCTCTTCTCTATGTTTGTGATTTGATTTTGGATATGAATACAAATATGTTTATTGTTTACAATTTTTTATTACACTGTGTCTTCTGACACATACAATAACTAGTATAATTATATGACAAATACAATCAAAAAAATTATCATAAAAGACAAGGAACATATGATTTTTGACTATAGTGGTATATTTTTATAATTTTAATCTTTTTAAGAAATAAATTGAGAATTTAAGAATCATTTAAACAACAAAATGTCATTGACCCTCTACATAATTACTTGGGAATCACAATTTTTTAAGGTAAATAAAATTCATATTTTAATCTTTCCACTGGATATATCTCACAGTTGAGTGTAATGTACAGTGAAAAACAGGTGAGAGCCAATAGATCATATCAGAAGAAGAATAAAAGAAGAAGAAAGAACAAGAAAGAAGAAGAATCATGGGTGGGGAAGCCATGTTAAAACCAGTTGCAGGTGCAGTGGGTGGGACTCCAAACCCTCAACCCTGTCCAAAAGCCACCATGACCACCAAACCTCATCTTTATCCTCCCTCTTCTTCCTCTCTCAAACTTTCTGTATCATCCAATTCCTCTGCACCCTTTGGAAAATCTTCTGCTAAGTGTTCATACGTTGGTGAATCAAGCACAAACAAATTGGGTTCTGTTGAAGGAAGAGAAGATAAAAGAGCAAGTGGGTCTAAATATGAACATGTTTTTGGGGCTGTTCCATCTAGATCTGAAGTGGAAAAAGCCCTGTCTGATCTTCTAAGGTGAGTGATCGTTTTAGAATTCTTTTGGGGTATGTCACCCAATTACTTGTTGTATGTGGGTTTTCCTGGTCAGATATGAAGTGCTTAAATTTAATTCTGATATTGATTATGCTATTGATTGTATGAATTGAGCTGTGGTTAATAATGCTCAATTGCTCATGCAAGTTAAGGGCCTAAAATTACTATGTTGCTTCTGTGTAGTTTTGTCCTCTTCTCCCAAATTGATGTGGCACTGAACATAAATTGCCCAGACTGAAAATGTTGTCTGAGTTTTTTTTTTTTGGGGTTGGGGGGGGGGTATAACTAATTGAAATATTTATAGAAGCCTATAGAAAAAGGAAATACTCATCGAAAAAGGGATACCAGATTAAGTTGACATATATTAAATGATTATTTGTACAAATATGCTACATGAAAAAAAGGATTTCTAAAGGTGGTGCTGTAGTTTGAAACTACAGGTGTTTGGTAAGTCTGGTCCTAAGACAATTACATTATAATTTTTTTTAGCTGCTGTCATTTATTGGTTCATAAGTTCAAGTTCCTGAGAAGTTCTATCTAATTGTTCTTCTATAGAAAAGTTGTGGGTGACTTGGTGAGGATGATAATATGTTTAGGCCACTTTCTTAACTTCTTTGCCTAGCTAGCTTAGTCCAGGCATAAACACAATAAGATTATTCTGCTCATAGTATTTATATCGGTTCTGCATCTAAATCAGAAATTAACAGGTTTCAGCGGATGTTGAACCATCATGATCCAAGAATGTTGCAGTCTCCTGGATATGGAAGAATTCATGATGCTTTTCATATGCTGCAAACAGACCCATCAGTTCAGGTGCCATGTGTTTCTCATACTTTAGGCTGTTTTAAAATGTGATTTTGCTCTGGAATTGAAGGTATTGTTGTCATTTCAGACAAATATTGAATCCCGTATCATGTTCTGCAGGCCATTCTAATTAGAGTAAACATAAGGGAAAACAAAACATCAAATGCTCAAATAAAAATGAAGTGATCATAGAGAATAAAATAGTGACTACTTGGCCTTGTCCAAGTCTCTTTTCACATGCTGAGTTCTACCTGCAGTTCAATTTTGTATTCTTGTGTTTCTTTATTCTTAGCTTCTGTATGCTTCAATTATGCCATACATGGGGTTGTTTCTCACCATATAATGTATAGCTCTTATTTTTTAGCTATTTATATGACAGAGTACAACAGTTTAAATTTGGGTAAGTTACAAAAGTTTAAACTGAGGTTATATGTAAATACATTTACAATTGTTATCTGAAAAAATGATACTTTGTATGCAGAAAATGGTCATCTCAATATCAAGTGATAAAGCTGTATGGGATGCCATCATGAAAAACAAGGCAATTCAGGATATCCAGGGCTTACTGTGCGCAGGTTTCATGGAACTGCATCTTTTCCTGTTTTCACTTTTTCGTTGAACTTTAAGAATTGATCCCCAGACGAAGTTTACACCTTTAGATGTCTTTAATACCGCCCTGGTCGAATTTTTTTTAACTTCTCATAAACCCTTCAGAAAGAGAAGTATTTTTTTTTTTTGAACAGAGAAAGAGAAAGAGAAAGAGAAGTATTGAAGGTGGTTGTTTTTTGGCTGATTTTTTTGTCATGTATCTCCACCCATAAAGGGTAGTCCTTGGACCAGAGCTCTTCTTGCCTGAGCTCAATCAAACTGAGCTCAAGTTGTCGAGCTCATTAATCTTCCTGCAGAGCTCTTTAGTCGATCTGTTTCACTTAGTCTATTTTTTTTTTCATCAAAGGTTAAATCCTGAAATATTCGTATTTTCTATTATACCAGTCAAATTCAATTCCAAGTTATGTATTAAACCCAAAAAACTAAAAGAAGAAGTGGGCCTGAGTCCTTGGGTCGTTAATATATCCATTATTTTGGGGATAAGATCCATATATAGATATGTAGTAGCTCCCAATGGCCTCCAAATCTTGAATCCTGATTTTCCTCAATTTTTGATTTTTTTATTGTTTAAAAATGCTATGTGGTATCCTCTTATTGGTTCCTACTTAATTTTATGTCTTTTTAATACTTGGATAAAAATCTGACTATTCCTACTCAAACCAGAAAACATTGATTGACCGTTCCCATCATGACCCAGTTCCTTTGTTTGTGCGTGTTGCCTGTTCAAAATACGAGGTGAAAGAGAGACGACTTTTAGACAAGGGGATTCATATAGGCCAAAAACCCCTTAACATCTAGGGCTTTTTTTTTTTGGTCAAAACATCTAGGGCTTATTGAAGCCCTATTATGTATATTTAGGAACGGGGCTATCAAATGGTCGACTGGGAAACCGTCAGGGTTATAAATTCGCCAAAGTTAACTATCAACTTTGTGTGCACTGTTATATTTTGTGTGTTCTCACATGATGTTGCTATTGTCTCTTCCTTCCCTGCTTGATGTCCAAAACCAGTATGGATCCTCTATATTCAGTTATCTTTTGATTATTGATCAAGCCCAATCATGTTTCGTCTTGCAATATTAGGAAAAATATAACTAACTCACATCAATATCTATTTGACTCAAAAACCACTTCCCTCATCCATGATGTTTTGGGTCCACTATATTTTTTGGTACTCTACCTCCTATTTTTCATCACTCAAATCATAAGATGTACACGGGAGTTTTCCTGCAATGAATTGAGATAGCGATCCTCTCGATGATGAACCTGAAACAACCAAAAGGTCAGAAAAGGGGCCGGGTGAACACCTGACTTATCCCCTCCGAAGTTTAAGTCAGTAGGAGTTTGGAGGCTTTAGCACAGTGTATTTCCCTTTTCTCCGTTTCGTTTCCGTACCTTTGTTTATGTTTCTGAGGAGTATTTATACTTGGATTAGCAATGAGTGCAAGGGGTTGGAGTCCCATCTCGACACTTAATGACTTGCACTCTTAACCATGCGTAATGAGTGTTCTCTACTCAGATTCTCGCGACTAATTCACTCGGGCAATAGGATGACCGCTCGGAACATGCCGAGCACTTATGACCCTACCCCCGATCATTTAAGTACGTCTGATCGGCGCTTGACACCTACTCCCGAGTGTTAAATGCTCGGTGAACAGTACCTCGGCGCAATAGCCATTAATGCTCTGTAATCATAACTGTCAATTTTGGGTCTCGAGGATGGAGGGGCTCATTAATAACCCTGTCACAGTCACTCAAGTCTTCATTAATGAGCTGTCAAGTCTTCTTAAATGCTGGTGTCAATATATATACTCGGCTCCTCTGAGCCATTACTCAAATGGCGCGAGGAGAGTAGAGGCTTGTGGGTCAGGGCCTTGGGGGGCAAGGCCTTTTGGCTCGTGAGATCGTTGAGTTGGTGGAAAAGCGGATGAGAGACCGCTTTAAGCAACTTGAGAAGGATAATGCCAAGATACAGGATCGGCTCGATGATTTCGAGCAGTCGGGGAGTGCCAGTTGGCGAAGCAGCAAGTGGGATGACCGAAGTCCCAGTCGAGGCTATTCCATGGGCGCTAGGTTGGGTGCCCCCGGGAGGAGCTTGGGCAGGCGCACGGCCGAGAAGCGTAACCCACGAAGTTGGGGAAGGCCTGTTCCCGAGGAAAGATCGGAGTGGGATCACCACAAGGCAAGCCTGTCCCGGTGGGATCTCCGCCATGGACTGTCAGGGGTTACCCCAGCAACCGAATCCCGTACGGAGTCCACTGCAAGGGGGCCTAGAAAAGTAAGGCCCCGAGAAGACCTCCGAGCGCGTTTGGATGCCAAGCGCTGAAGACCCAACCCCGAGGAGGATGAAGAGGACGAGCAAATCATCTCCCCGTTCGTACGAGCGATCCGGGAGACTGAGATGCCAAAGAAGTTCACCGTTCCCCGATTCAAGGTTTATGATGGAAGAATAGATTCCGAGAGCCATCTGCGACAATACAAACAGCTGATGTCTATTTATGACACTGATAAAAAATTGTTGTGCCGAGTTTTTCTCACGAGCTTGGGGGACACCGCCATGAAGTGGTACGAGCATAGTTGTTAGTATCGTATGATACGCGATACGTATCGTACGATACGTTACGATATGGAGGCAAAACGATACAGATCGTAGTTATGTATCGTTTTTGCGTTGTCTCGTCCGATATACGATACGTTTTTACGATACGATACGTATCGATACGATACGAACGATACACGCAAACCTGTTTAAAATTTTTTTTTTTGGATGGAACGATGTCGTTTTGTTTAAATAAGAGACTGATTTTTTTTTCCCTGCCACTGAAAACGATGTCGTTTTGGCTAGGGTTTACAAAAAAAAAAAATTCCTCTTTTCCTCTCCTCTTCGGTGTTCGTTGTCTTCCTTGGACCTGGGTGTTCTTACAACGAAGATGATGAAGCACATAACAGCCTTCGATGACATTCTTTAGACTTCACGACGACGAAACATAGCAGATTTCTCTGTTCCGATGAAGTCTAGCCCCTCTCTCTCTTCTCTCTGTTGTTGAGGACGACGAACCCAGTCTAGCCCCTCTCTCTCTTCTCTCTTCTCTCCGTCTTCTCTCTCTTCTCCCTGTTCTTCATCGACGAAGGCAACAAAATTTGAGAAGCCATCGATATGAGGCAGCAAAATTTGAGAAGCTTGGATCTGCAGCTGCAGCTGCCTTTTTCTTCCTTCTCCAGCTACTCCAGCTACTCCAGCTAAACCTGTGCAGTGTAAGAAATTCTGTTAATTTATTTACAAAGTCAAATAATTTTTATTTTTTTTTGTATAAAATTTTTTGAATTAGAAGTCTCTTTGGTGTTTGAAGTTTGAATTAGTGAACTATGGTTGTGAACTTTGCATTATAATATTAGTGAACTATGTTGATGACTTGAATAGTTGGTGGAGTATTAATGAAATGCTATGTTTTTACGAGTGTATGATTTTTTTTCAAAGGTATATATATTTTATTATTATTTATTTAAAATTGCACTGTATCTTACGATACACGATACGATATACTATTTTTAAAAAATGATACGCCTTCCGATACACGATTTGATAACTATGGGTACTAGAACTTGGCCCCTGATAGTATCAAATCATGGAAGCAAATGACCGAGTTCTTTGTGGCTCGGTTCATCACCAGTAGCAAAAGGCCAAAAGATATCGGTGCGTTGCTGACTCTCAGACAAAGGAGTGGAGAATCCATTCGGCAGTATGCGATTAGGTACTGGGTAGAAGTTAATGAGGTCGAGGCCTGCTCAGAAGCAATGGCTGCAGCGACATTTCGGCTGGGATTGTCCCGAGACACCGACCTCTACAGGTCTCTTACTAAGAGAGCCCCGGGAGATATGCAGGACCTGATGGCTCGGATAAATAAGTATGCTAGGGTGGAAGAAGAGTCCATGATGCCCGAGACTAGGGTCCTAGTACCAAGGAAAAGGGAGAGGGAAGCGCCTACAAGGAAAGGGGCATCAACCTCGGCGCCAAGCCAATTGTCCTTTCAAGGGGTAAACACGGTCTTCAAAGAACCCATCTATAAGATGCTGCACAAGATAAATGAGAAGTCTTTCTTTAAGTGGCCGCCAAAGATGCAGGGAGACCCATCATCGAGGGATTCGACATCTCGGTGTTCTTATCACCGGGATGTCGGACACTTAACTGAGGATTGTAGAGTGTATAAGTCATTCTTGGAGCAATTGGTCCGAGATGGGCATCTCGGAGAGTTCATTGAGTAGCCCGCCAGGGGGTCAGCGGGGGGAGGTCCCACCGTATGTCAGGAAGCGGCAGCCGTGATTGAGGTAATACACGATTGCACAATTGAAAGACCAACATATAAGTCCCTCCGGGCCGACCTCCAAAGGGTCTTACAAGCAATCAAAGTGGACGAGAGTGAAGAGCAGCCGTCTCAAAGGCCTCGGACTAACACCGAGGTCATCCGCTTTTTCGATGCCGACCTAGGAAGGTTAGTACTCCCGCATGAAGATGCTTTGGTGATCATCCTCCGAGTTGACAAGTTTGATGTCAGGAGGATCTTAGTGGACTCGGGTAGCTCGTCCGATGTTATGTATGACAATCTCTTCCGAAAAAATGGGTTTTGCCCAGAAAGATTTGAAGCAGGTGAGGACCCCTTCATAGGTTTCAACGGTTCTAGCGCCCTTCCACTCGGAAAGATCACCCTCATGGTCAGCACCGGGGTCGTCACCGTCCTAGTCGAATTCGTGGTGATAGACTTCGATTCACCATATAATGTCATCATGGGCAGGACGTGGTTACATGCAATGAGGGCAGTGCATTCGTCCTATCACTAGAAGATTAAGTTCCCCACTTCGAGGGGAGTCATGGAGGTTCATGGCGATCAGACGGCATCGAAAAGCTGTTTTTACGTCGTTGTAAAGACTGGGGTCAGCAGTCGAGCTCAGGAACGTGATCCCGAGGCGGTAGTGACTAAATAGCAATCACAGTTTGGTCGGCCTGGTGTGGACGACCCCATTATAGAACCAGTCGATCGATCAACGAAGGCCCTGGTCAAAGTGTTTTTAAATCCCAGGGACAAAGAGAGGTACTTTTTAATAGGGGCGTCATTAGGCGGCGCTGAGAAGTCTGACATGATATTGTTCTTGCGCCAAAACGCCGACGTCTTTGCGTGGACCCAAGCCGAGATGACGGGTAAAAGTGCCGATGTAATGACTCATCGGCTTCATGTAGACCCATCCTTCAAACCCGTGAGGCAGAAAGCTCGAAGAACGACACCTCATCACGCAAAGGCAGTGGATGAAGAAGTGGATAAGCTGTTAGGGGCAGGCTCCATCAGAGAAGTACAGTTTTCCCAATGGTTATCCAACACGGTGTGCGCAAAGAAAAAAAAAGGGAAATTGCGAGTTTGTGTGGATTTCACGGACTTGAATAAAACATGCCCCAAGGACAAATACCCATTACCTAAGGTCGATCAACTCATAGATGCGACCGCGGGCCACGAGCGTATCTCCTTCATGGATGCTGGGGTAGGTTATCATCAAATTCTCTTGCATGAATCAGATCAGGAGAAGACAACAATCATTACGCCCCGAGAGATCTATTACTACATGGTAATACCGTTCGGGTTGAAAAATGTTGGTGCCACTTATCAGCGCCTGATGAACAAGATTTTTAAGCAACAGTTTGGCGTCACTATGGAAGTATATATAGATAACATGCTAGTTAAAAGCCGGAAGGGTTCTGATCATCTCCGGGACCTTGGGGCCACGTTTGCCATACTCCGAAGATACGGTCCGAAGCGTAATGCCTCAAAGTGCGCTTTCGGAGTAAGCTCGGACAAATTCTTGGGGTACTTGGTCACCCATATAGGCATTGAAGTCAACCCTGAGCAAGTGCAGGCCGTGTAAAAGTCAACTGATTGACCGGAATGCTAGCGGCCCTCAACTGATTCATCTTCAAGTCTTCGGAAAGGTGCAAGCCATTCTTCGCCATGCTTAAGGGGGCGACAAAGGGAACTTGAGACGAGGAATGTGGTCGAGCGCTTGATGGGATTAAAGAGTACATGAGGTCCCCCCCGACCTTGTCTGTTTCGACAGATGGAGAAGTGCTGAACCTCTACCTGTCTGTGTTAGAAGGAGCAGTAAGTGGGGCCCTGGTTAGAGAACATGAGGGGGTGCAAAAGTCCATTTACTTTGTGAGTAAGACCTTGCTTGACGCAGAGACCAGGTACTTGTCGATGGAAAAGCTCATACTGGCACTAATAGTCTCGGCGAGGAAACTCAGACACTATTTTCAGGCACACATCATAGAAGTCTTGACCGATCGGCCACTCAAGCCTATTATTTATAAAGCCGACATGTGAGGAAGGGTTGTCAAATGGGCTGTGGAACTCGGAGAGTTCGAAATTAGGTACAAACCCGTATTTCCATCAAAGGAAAGATCCTTGCCAATTTTATAGTTGAGTTTTCTGCGTCCGAGCCTCCACCAGAACAGTTGACTTTTGACGACGTTTGGAGCCTACATGTAGATGGATCCTCGAACGCGAGGGGGGCAGGAGTAGGTGTAGTATTGACCAGTTCCGGAGGATTCACAGTGGAGCGAGCTATCATATTGGGATTCAAAGTATCTAATAATGAGGCCGAGTACGAGGTGCTGTCGGCAGGACTTGATATCGCGAACTCGATTGGGGTCAGACGACTCCACATTTTCTGCGACTCCCAGTTGGTAGTAAACCAAATCAATGGCGATTTTGAGGTTCGGGATGGCAGGATGAAGACATATCATCAGAAGGCAAAATCAGGGCTCAAGAAATTGGAAAAGGTAGAAGTATCCCAAATTTCAAGGGATCATAATGCCCATGCCGATGCCCTAGCCTGTCTTGCCTCAGCATTGGTCTCAGAGGTCACTCGGCGTATCATTATTGAAAATCGGGAAAGTCCGAGCATAAAAGACACAAAGGCCGAGCAGGTACTGCCGACACAAGTCCAAGCAACGCCACCGGGTTGGATGGACCCCTTAATCAAATATTTGATGGAAGGAATACTCCCTGAAGACATTAAAGAAGTTAGGAAGATCAAACTCAAGGCTCCTAGGTTTTGGATATCTGCCGATTACAAGTTATATAGGAGATCCTTCTTGGGGTCACATTTGCTGTGCGTTCCCGAGGATAAAGTTGAACCCTTGCTCTACGGGGTTCATGAGGGTATATGTGGGAGTCATACAGGAGGAAGATCCCTCGCACACCGAGCGATGTCTTAGGGGTATTGGTGGTCGTATATGTAGAAAGATGTCAAGAGCTACGTTCGAAAATGTGATAAGTGTCAGAAATTCGCTCCCATCATCCGACAACCAGCTAGAGATTTGAACTTATTAACAAGTCCATGACCATTCTCTCAGTGGGGCATGGATATTGTAGGGCCCCTGATTACTTCACAAAGTGGATCGAAGCCGAGTCTCTGAACCGTATTCGGGATGTCGAAACAAAGAAGTTTGTATGGCAGAACATTATTACTCGGTTCGGAGTCCCTCGGGCCATCATCTCGGACAATGACACTCAATTTAACAGTGGTCCTTTCTGGGAGTTTTGTTCGGGATACCCGCAATGTAATGGACATGCTGAGGTTTCAAATAAGACCGTCCTTACCGGAATCAAGAAGAGGCTGGAGAAGGCAAAGGGTAAATGGACCGAGGAGTTGCTCAACGTGTTATGGGCCTATAGAACGACGCCGAGGACTTCAACAGGCGAAACGCCGTTTGCTCTGACGTATAGGGTCGAGGCCATCATTCCTTTGGAAATAGGGCTGCCAACAATAAGAAGTCAAGCCTTTGAGTTGGGAAACAATGATCACACACTTGCCAGGGATCTTGATTTGGCTGAGGAGAAAAAAGAATTGGCATCCATCAGGCTAGCAAAATACCAAGGAGAGCTGTCAAGACAATACCAGAAGAAGGTCCGGACGAGGAATTTCCAAGTAGGAGACTTGGTGCTACGCAAAGTTGTGGGCACTACTCGGGAACCCACTGATGGGAAATTCGGCCCCAATTGGGAAGGCCCTTACAAAGTAATCGTTGTTAGGGGTACAGAGGCATATAGACTACGAGATATGAATGTCAATGATGTAAACCGATCTTGGAATATATCGAATTTGAAGAGATATTACTACTAAGTTGAATCCTAGCCTTGGGCTCGGTCGTTAGGGGCACTGCTCCGAGGGGTGTAAGACTCCATCCTTGGAACAACGCCCTCAAATGTTTAACACGAGCCTTGGGCTCGATCGTTAGGGGCACGGCCCCGAGGGGTGTAAGACTCCATCTTTGGAGCAACGCCCTCAAAAGTTTAACACGAGCCTTAGGCTCGGTCGTTAGGGACATGGCCTCGAGGGGTGTAAGACTCCACCCTTGGAGCATCGCCCTCAAAAGTTTAACACGAGCCTTGGGCTCGATCGTTAGGGGCATGGTCCCGAGGAGAATTAGACTCCATCCTTGGAGCATCGCCCTCAAAAACTAACACGAGCCTAGGGCTCGGTCGTTAGAGGCACGACCCTGAGGGATATAAGACCCAAATACTTGTACATTTTCATGATTTTACGAGCTTGGAGTACGAGGAACAATTCAACAGAATGAAATACATTTAACAAAATAAAAGAAGATCATAATGAAAAGAAAGTTTCATTGATCAAAAGAAAGAAAAAAGGGGGCTATGCATCCCCCGAGGCATACAAGAGAATGAAAAATCAAAAACCCGAAAAATGGCTAAGTCCTAGGGCCTTCGGGGTCCACCGGCTCCTCCGGGTTTCCGCCGACGTCTTCACCGCCGAGCACTCCCCTTGGCTTGAGCGAGTCCTCACCCACGCCAAGTATTGCGTCCAGCTCGGCCTCGGTCCCCACATGATGAAAGGCGGGAGTATCGGGAGGGGGGAAGATCGCCGCTGCGGCTTGCAGGAGTAGGAGAAGGAAGCTGAGGAGAGGAATTCTGATCGGAACCGTCACTCAGAGTGATTGATGCGTTCTGGGCCTCGGTCCCCCCAGCCCCTTCGACTGGTCCAGAAGCTAGCTCGGATTGTTGTTGTGCCTCGGGAACGTCAGTGACTTCGGGTTCCCAGAGCACACTATGCATTGCAAAAAGAGGCGAGCCAACTTTGACCCTGGCGACGTGCAGGGCCCCGTCCCAGCCATCCTTAACATCAATCTTCTTTGCTTCGTCGAAGGCTGGGACCATCTGATCTTGGAATTGGTTGTAGAGGTCCGTGCACGCCTTCCGGGTCCTCTCGGACTCCCCCGCCTTCTCTACCTCCAAAGCCTCCACCTTGGTTGTCAACTCATTGACGAGGGCCTCGACATCAATCAACTTGACGTTGGAGGCAGAAACCCGGAGCTCGAGCTCCTCCATTCTCTTTGTGGCCGCGGCCTCGGCTGCCTTTGTCTTGTCCAGCTCAGCAGTGAGGGCCTCGGCCTTGCGGATCAGGTCGGCAATATGCTTGGTTTGGTCGCCGACCGTCCTCTCCTAGCCTCGAATGTGCTCATCTTTCCTGGCCAGTGCGGCCCGGGCGTCCCTCGCCATTTGCTTGTACTCCCAAAAACAGTCAATTATAACCCCCATTTGCTGGCAGGCTTGAGGGGAAAGAAAAAAATTCAGAAAAGAAGTCAGGAATGACCAAATAATCAAGACAATCAAGACAAAAGAAACTAAAGCAATCGGCGCACTCACCATTAGATTGGGCTGTACAACTCCTTGCAAGAGCCTATTGTCCCCATAGTCCCGATAGACGGCCATGTCGGCGTCGAAGTGGAAACTCCCGCTGACAGCCAAGGCAACATCAGGGGAGTGGATGATGGAGTCAGACTCCAAAACAGGTTGTCCCCTCCTGGTGATGGCTCGAGGAGCCCACTCAGTGGGGACATTGGGCGCCGGGGTGTCGTGTTGCCACTTTACTCGGCGTTCATTGGAAGACTCGGGCTCTCGGCGTGGCCGGTCTCTCCTCGGCTCGTCGGACGGGTCCGAAAGTGGACCTTGGTGCCGCCGCCGGAGCTGATCTCCCGAAGGGATCACTGGATCCTGCTACTGTTGTTCTGGTGGTGGGGGTGGTTGTTGGTGCGGTGGGGGAGGCGGAGGTATCACGGCCGGCGTGGTCCCGGACGGCTCGCCCGCTCCCGAGAGCCTCTGTTGCCTTGCTTTAGAGGTGGCTTCCAGATTCTCCCTGGTTATAACCGGGAAGTTGAACATGTCGGCAGGGGAGGGAGTGCGCTCGGTGTCTCTGTCTGGGTCAGTCTCGAGGTTCCCTTCTTCTTCCTCTTCAGAGGAGTGGTCCGCCCAGATTGAAGGATCGAACGGCGGCGAGACTTGTGAGAATCTAGTGTAAGTCGGGTGATAGCCGAGTAGTATGTGTGTTGCTCGGGCGAAAGGGTCAGCCAGGTTGTGGGACCAGACTTTCAGTAAGTCCTCAAAGTTGACTTGGGACTTTAAGGGTTGAGCAGCGTCGACCTTGTATTTGTATGCAAAGAGAAACCAGCAATGAGGTCAGAGACAATAGTGAGAGCCGAACAATCTAAGAATATGTGCAATACACATCTGGATCCCTCGACACTTTGGGACAGTATAATACATCATACTCGGGCCCATCTCCTTTCTCCCAACTGCCGCCGAGCATGATCAGATCCTGGACATACCCCTTGTCTGAATCAGGCATGTGGGTCACCAGGTACATGGAACTGTCCCTAGCCTGAAGGTAGTACCTGCCCCCGGCGACTAATTTTAAGTCGTAGTAGAACAAGATTTCATCTACCCCAAGTTCACCCACAGCCGAGCATTTAGGGCGACTACGCCCATGACCAGTCTAAAGAAGTTGACGCCACATTGAAGGGGGAAAAACTTCAAATGCATTAGCATCCTTAGCAAGAGGGGATGGAGAGGGAACGTAAACCCCCCTTCCATAATGGCCTTGATGTAGAAGGGCATAAACTCTACGCACCCGATATCACGCCTGTGGAAAGCAGGATCAAAGGAAAAGGTAAAGACAGGCTCGGGAATGTGGTGTCTATCCCTAAAGGCTTGGATGTTGTCCTCTGTTACTTCGGTTCTCCTCAACCTACGGTTGTCCCTAGTCCTGACAGGTGCCATCACCACCGTTCTACGTATTCTAGCCATGGATGGAGTCTAGGAGAAATGTAGGAGAAGAATGAAAAAATGAGAAAGAGAGTCGAAAAGGGAAAGTACTTACAGGTTGAAGATCTCCAAAGACGAGAGCTCAAGGGATTGAGAATGGGTGCTCGGGAGATAAAAGAAGAGTGCTCGGGAGTTGATTGCTCAGAGGAAGTTCGAAGATGCAAAGTCTGCAAATGGCTAAACGATCTCCTATTTATACCCTACAGTAGGAGCGGGAATCGAAGAGGCTGATCATCATTTGGAAATTTGAAAAGTATGGCGCCAGACGTGCAAGTAACCGCCCCTATAAACCAGGCGTGTTCAGCAAGCCTCCACTCTCCTCGCACCACTTGTCTCACGTTGCAAGGGAAATGAAGGCTAGGGGACAGTTGACGGGACTTTAAGCAGCTCAGCAGTCCCCAAATCGACACGTGGAAAGGTGTAGCCGTTATGGAACTTGAAAGGCGCCAAGAGGAGGCGCTAACGTGTAAAGTGTTTTATATTTTATAATTTTACTTTACTTATTATTTTCAAGATCAATTTTCACAAACAAATAAACACAAGATTTACGGTTAGGACTTAGGACCCATGTTTCAATATGATACCCACATTTTTTTTTGCGGGTACTGTAGTCTTATCCACAAATTTTTGAAACCCTCTTGACTTGAGCTTCTGCAAACAAGGAAATATATCCATATCCTTCATGGGAGTTTTTATTCCGAAACTCAACAGTGTATGTATTTGGTTCCAATCCTAACTTTTTGGGTATATTTATTGTTACAACAAGCTTTTGGTTGCTTAAGAAGGATGCATTTGGTTCTAATAAACTGCGAGACAAATATAATTTTAACATGTCTTTGAAAACCTATATCAAAATTGAAACAGATAGTAATTGCTTTTAACATGTCATTTTGTTTGGTGTTGAGAGAGAAAAAAATCAGCAAAATGACATAGTTTGTAACTTAGTTTGGTCACTTGCTGTGCATTTGCAAGGGGTACTGCTAGTACAATAGATATGAATGTGAAACAATTGATCCTTTCTGTAATATTTCAGTTTCATATCTTTCTAATCCACAAGATTCTACCAATATTCTGGCTTTGTATCATCTAATTTTCACTATTTTATGATATCGATCCATGCAGCTAAAGAGGAAAGGTCTCAGAGCTCAGTTGAAGAACCAGACTTGGCAAACTTCATCTTCAAATGGATTCTCAGCACCATTAAGTCAACAATCCTGGAACTGCTCCAGAGCTTGGGACTGCTGGTTAAAGAGGTTTTTAAACGTCTTGAGAAGGAAAGCCCCGCTTCAGAACTCACCGACATTATGGAACAGAAAGTTAGATCTTCATTCGTCCTCTCAATAATGACGCTACTGATTGTGGTTGTCACTCGGAGCCATGGGGGCTGATCATCGTTGTGTAAAATGGTACCCAACAATTCACTTCATTGTGAAACAATGAGTGCAGCAACTACTGGTACTAGGTAAATATTTAGTAATAAAGATTGATGTGTGTAATCCTAGAATGCATTTGAGACATAGATCAGTTCATGTCTCAAGTGTTGATAGTCTTGTGAAGCGGCTTTGTTGCCCAGACAGTTCTCGTGTCCCACGGTGTTTGATTCGGGTATAACATGGGTAAGATTGGACAATGGATTTTAATCCATTTCACATTAATGCTAAGAATTGTTGTATCATTTATCATTTCCTATGTTTACCATGCTTGGATCAAGGTTGGATTACGATGTGAGTGCATTGTTGTTGTATCAATTCCATTTTTGGATTAGCTAATGATGTTATTGTCTTACATTAAACATGACAAAATACTCTTGCGTCCAATTCTATTTACAATGAAGTTAGAGGGTACTTTTTTTCATTTTCAATCTTAATACTAAGAGAGAATTACACTCAGACTCCTTGAGATTTATTACTTAATCACTCAAACCTCTTGATATTTAAAATGTTACACACAGGCCCCTTGAAGTTTATATGCGCGTAACACTTAGTCTTCTGTTGTAAATATTTTTATTAATAAATTATACTTAGACCCCTTGAAGTTTGTAGGCATATAATATTTAGACCATTTAAATTTAAAATATTATACTTAGACAAAAAATACTCCAATCAAAAATAAAATATCAAATATTTTAAATTTTACAACCAAAATTTATGTTCTACTGCATCATTTATTGAAATAAAATCAAAAATAAAAATTTAATTTTTTCTTAAAAAATAGTAATTAATATAAAATTATACTATCTATTGGAATAAAATTAAAAAATCAAATAAAGGGTCTAAATCATTCATAATAGAACATGAATTTCAGAGAGTCTGAGTGTAAGGGGTCTAAGTTAGGAGGTTTGAGTGATTAAGTGACAAATTTCAGAGAGTCTGAGTATAATTCTCAATAATACTAATTAAGATGAATTTCATATCATCTATTATCACACGATATGTTTATACCATTTATGTGGTGTTATTTTTATATTGTAGTAATAGAACGGTACCAATTCATTTCATGAGACCGAACCCTATAATATGCTCCAAACACATTTAAAGTTTCCATCGGACCAATTTAGTTCAAATTCACCTTTTAATACTCGAGTCAAACACACTCAGGCTGTTTGGTATGAGGATTTAGGAGGGGTTTGGATTGTGAGTTGAGGAATAAAAACCTTAAACCTATGTTTGGTAACTCATTTTTAGCCTAGAGTTTGGAAACCCAGTCCGTTGGATGGCCCGATCATAAAACCCACATACTTGGGTTTCATGAAATCTAAGAGGAGGGGGGGGTCTATATGGGGGTTAAGGGGTTTAACATACAAATGACATTTATATCTCCATATATCATATATACCTCATATATACAAATTGGTTAAGGGGTAAGATAATCATTTATATACAAATATATTATCATAATAATTATATATCCCTGCGCATACCAAACATGGGTATAGACATCATTGAATATTGAATCCTATGCAAGAGTAAATTCATTTCGAGCTACCATAATCCCTCCGGCCTCATCACTTCGCCAAGAAAGACACTTCTTATTGGATGAAGGAAGCACTACAAACCTATGCTTGTTCCTACGCAAGAATCTCCAACTTTTTGGCCGTGTCTAGCTCCTTTCTTTTGCCTTCTTTTGCCTCTAGCGAGCGTTGCCAAGTCTATTCCTGCCAAAAAACTATTTTTTAAAATTCAAACTTTCTTCATCCCTTTTTTATACCCTTACAAAAGCAGCTCACACATCATCATTATAAGAAAGAGCCCCTCCGCTTTAAGTGCTATGGAGCCCATGAGTTTTTCTCTGCTAAGGTACGTCTCCAAGGTCCCATGCACTAAGAAAGGTTCATCTTCAATAATTTTACAAAGTAGATTTTGGCAAATAAAACTAAGTGTTACATGAATAAAAATAGATGTACAATAAAACAAAAAAAAGATAGAATAAAAATAGATGTACCATACTATTACATCTCCAAATGGGTGGTTAATCTGTTCAGTTTTATAGAATTACATTTCTTGAGCCGGGAAACAGAACATAGATTTGACAACTCTTTTTTTCATTTACTAGACTTACTTGCTTTGTCAGTAGGAATAAAACTTGGAAAAAGTTGGTGTACATAATGTCATCCAGTCAACCAGAACTTTGTGCCCATCAATTCACGATCCGAGTCAGAACCTTGGCTTGCAAGCTTCTGAATACGTGAGGAGAATTCTTCAGCCTGAGAAAATTAAGCCTGAAGTCAGCCTTCCAGCAGTAGAACTGGAAGCACAACACTTACAAATAAAAGAGGATTATTTTGCATGCAGTTGAAAAACGACTACATTCATGAACCTCATACATTACCAAATTACGATTCTGAGAAGATTAACCAGATTCCATCAATAAAATGTATAACATCTAGAAAGAAAAGGAAAGGTAATTTGAAATGCAGAAAAGACGATTCTATCCCACAACAGCATAGTTCATGCAAACGAATTAATCCTCTCATTCTCTCACTCTTGCATAAACACCCACACAGTCGGTGAAAAAACATGAATGTTCTACGTGACAGGCATTGACATGGTACCAGACGACTTTGAAAGTACATCAAATGACCAATTATACATATAGGACTCATTTGGTTGTCGTATTAGAAATGGATAGATTAGATAGAGTAATCCAATATAATACAATACAGAAGGACAAAAAACAAGATTAAATAAGGTATTAGAATAATATGTAATTTTATCTAGTGTTTGACGATACACAACATAAACGTTGGATAGTAATTATTTAATCTAATCAGTTGTTTGGTTATGAAATTATTTCATCGTATTAATATTGAATTAACAAAAATATCATCAATCAGTATTTGTTACATTGATGACAACTTGATTTTATCAGTTAGGGGGTTATAATAGTAAATGTGTAGAATAATACGCTTGAACTGGATTATAATACCACCTTTCTTGGTGGTATTAAAATACCTTCATAATACTGGTCTATCGTATAACAAATATACTATAAGTATATGATTAGTATACGTTTTTTAAATTAATACGGTATCAAATTTGATTACCAAACAAAGTATTAGGCCCGATTAAATAAAAAATAGTACAATCCAATATTAATCCCCTCATAATACGTCTACCAAACAAGCTCATAGTAGATAAAGTGACAACCCTTGCTCAAAAGCTATAGGAGTACATGAACCATGCATACTGAACTTAGGGCTCCACAATAATAATTTACTTTTTAAGAACTAACAAACCAGAAATTATTGCAACGCAAAGATAAACAAACAACCCTTCCGAAAGCTTCAAACTAACAAAACAAGAGTAAGCCAAAAATAAAAACACTACTAATAAAGTGAGTGACAGATAAAACTTCCAAGCAATTGTTGTTATATTGTACTACAAAAGCCTATCACCCACTGCGGAAAAAGAACTGGATCAATATCAGACTTTTTTCATTAAGCCAAAAATATTCTATCTAATTGTCCAAGTACTCTGACAATTAGACAAAACATTTTTTTTGAGAAGTGCTATGCAATAATTAAGCCATATTTTAGGTTTCAAAAAAATAAACACTCCTCATATTAGTACAATTGGCCAACCACAGAACAGGAACTCATACACAAGGATTTTGTAATATTCCACAACGGCAACACTCATCCACTAAAGAAACTAGCAATGGTCCTACATCTGAAGAAATGATGAAAAGAATGCCAAACAAAATCCTAACCTTTTCATCAATCCACATCAGTGAACTTAGTTGATTGTTTAAGATCCGCACAACAACATCCAGTGGACTCATTCCATCAGTTGCCTCAAGTTCTCCACCCTAAATGAAATAGAAGTGTAAGTAACATCCACCAAAAGGCTAATGCACAGGAGTGAATAATTAAAAGCAGAGGCACCCACTTGGTTAGCATTAAGAGTCTCAATAATTGATTTGATCTGCTCTGTCATATGTTCCAGTTCTCTCTCTATTAATTCGGCCTGCTCGTACCTGAAATTATACCAAGAGAAATAATGAATGAAATGCTATCAGCATACATGGGTAAAACAACTTTCCTCATTCTAATTGCAAATTTCCTTCTTTTTTCTTCTTTAACTGAGATCCATCTCAAAACTACCCTCTTTGGACTCATTCATGCTTACATGCAAACTCCAAATGCGTGCAATCACCCCCAAACCACAAGCATCAAGTACTGTCTTCCAAGATTCAACCTTTGGACTTCGAGGTAGCATCACCCCTGAAGTCTTCCCATCTGAGCTTTCCAAGCTTTCCTGACGGGTAGGTTCATGTGCAAATTTTTTTAAGGGTATATAAAAGCATGCATGCCATACTAGACCACGAGAGATCAATTCAGATCCTTTACAATATATCCATCCATACTTTGGATCTGAGTGCAAAAAGAGTATGGCAACAACAGTACAACACAGGAAAACAATCTCTTATAAACACATTTACAACATATTCATTTGTACTCTGGGTCTGAATCCGAAAAGTGTACAACATCAACATTAAAATACAGGGAAACAAGTTCTATCCATCAAGCAAAAGGAAAAAATCAAAAGAGGAACGAATAGTAAGTCGTCCAATCAATTCTAATGACTATAATTAAGAAGGTATTTGACATGACTTTATGCATCCATCTCAGTGAGAATATCAGGCCAAGTCACAATTCAGCTTCAAAGAATGCATGATTGGTAAGATGATGAACCAAAACATTCCAATAATGTGAAAAAAATAAGCTAGAAATCAATTTGGAAGGAATGTGATTATAACCCTCTCACATATTAAATAATAGGCAATAAATCTTGTTATGCTAGTATTTCATGATACAGCGATCCCCTGCATCTCCAACCTTTATTGGTTTGGGTTTTCTGTTAAGATGTGTGATAAAACCAAAAATGATAAAATTAGGAGTGTGCATATTGGTGAAACTGTGAAAGTAGCACTAATGGGAAAACAAATTAAGAGAGAACCGACTTAGATAATTTAGACATGTTTTTAGAAGACCTAGTACTACATTAGAGAAAAGAAATTTTGATACATTTCGAAAGTAATGCGAAAGGTAGAAGTAGGCCAAAATAACTCTGAATGATATAGTAAAATATGGCAACTTATGACATAACCGGAATGATGGCCCTTGATAGAGCACAATAGAGAAACAAGATTCATATAGCCGACTCCAAATAGTTAGACTAAAGGCTTTATCGAATTGGGTTGTTCAAGTTAGTATTTGTGGAGTATTGAAAAACTGAGACTAATCATCCTATTCTTTCAATAATAGAACTGGAACTGTCAGGAGTAACATTGCAACCCACTTGAATAATTTTGTAACTATCATCATCACACTTGCGAATAACAACCACCGACGCATTGTCAAAAGTAAATTCCAATATAGGACACACACATCAAACAACTAAAATGACAAGAATGCAGAGAAGAATATAATGCAAAAAAGGTGCAAAGGAGAATTTAAGTTAGCCACTTGAAACTATTTAAAGTGAGCCGAAATAACAAACTGTGTACTCACATTGCATCTCTTGTAGATGCAGCTTCGTCATCAAGAAGTAATCCACGCTCTTTTTTGTATATCTGCTCAGCTTCTTCTTCCATACTTTGCAAAGCCTTATCAACCTAATAACGTAAACAAAGAAAGGGAATTAAATCTTTCGCAAAAAGTCATGCTGATATGTGAACATACTGATATACTTCTCAATAGCATAACTTACAATAGGAAAATGAAATTGGTGACTAGAGAAAAAATGTGCAATTAAACAGTCATCTAACCATCTGACTTAAGTACTATTAGAACAACAATTACATAACAACCAAATTTCTAAAGATACAAGTTGGTAACATATACAACTTCTACTAGTTAAATACCTCTTGTTGATGAGTCTCAATTAGCTCCAGTTGTCGCTCCAAGTTAGCTTGGGTCTCAACCACTTTTGCAACTTCAGTCTGATTTAAAATTTAAGCATTCAGCATCAGGTAAGACAGCTTATAAAACACAAATGGCAGGCAATAATTTTAATTAAACATCATGGAATTCACATTCATTTGGAAATAGTACACCATTCACATAGGAAATTCAGAAAGCAAGCAACAAAAGACAGTGATCTAAGTAATACATCGGATGCCTAGTTCTTCTCCCCAAACTATACCTCAATCCTCAACTAAACGAGAAGCCATGATTTGAGAATAATGAATCGTTAAACCTAAGTTAATCGCAGGATAGGTGATAGCAATGTCTCATTCAAAATCTTAACTATAAAAGAACAATAAGAAACAAAAACACAAAACCATACAAGGTAAACATATATAATAGAATTCAAAGTTTGACAAAGTCTTGCATAGCAAATATTCATAAGAGTGCATGATGAATCACCTCAAGCTTAAGAAGTACATTACGATTCTGCAAGACCCTCCTGTCCCACTCAGCTATGGCATTAGCCTGCTTTCGAAATTTCCCAGTGCGCTCTTGTAGCTCAGTATTCCACTCCTTAATGATCTTTATATAAGAAGACGAAATCATCACATGAAAAACTTAACAACAATTCACATAAATCTCAGTCATTTAGCCAACGAGTGTGGGAGGTGGCAAGAAAGAGTGAAATCGGGGCAATATCTTAATAATGCCATACGAAAAGGCAATCAAAGCTTAAACCCCAACAACCAATATATAGAGCAGGAAAAACATTACGTCAAATATTGTAAGTTGCCCTTTGGCCAGCAGAATGTTTAGGCACATTTATTTCTCCGGAACTATAGTTGCACAATAATTTTTATGTGTTTGCAGGGTAGAGCAAGTCAAATATGTGATGATCATCGCATGCCAAGGAAACATCCACCATAACTTGAACCAAGTGTTACTAAGCAAGGAGAGAATGTGATATGACCTCATGCATAGAATGTCTATACATATAAATTACCTCTTCTACAGTTTTCCCAGTAATTTCAGATGGTAAATTTGGTGCAGAGGCCACAGCTGTGCTAACAGTTGAAGTGGTCCTACACAACAAGCAGAACAGAAAAATCTAAGTATGATCTGATACCTCCAATTTTTCTCGACATATATGAATATCAATGTCCTTACTTGCATGGAGTACAAGGATCAAAATTAATTTTGGTGCAAAGTTGTCAGTTCAGACACAAAAACGTTTTGAAAATGTTTCATAAACATTTCTGGTAGATAAGAAATCTTAAAATTTATTTCCGAAATATAGATTAAAATATCTTGAAAAATCTCAAAAACATAAGAATTTCAATATTCAATCAACAATTCATTTCGGTTATTTTTTGGTGGAAATGAAACAAAATTTTGATCTTTGACGGAGTATTTAATTTAGCAAAATTAAGGGCAAAGAGACAGGGAGAAGAGCTGCTTATTTAACCATTAATTCTAATGAAGGATTTTGCAAAAAATTGTTCAAAGAATGAAAAAAAATGGAAGATCATAATTAATAGGGAGATAATAAACAATGTGCAACAGGCCCTGCTTTTGTGTTGGTGTGAGATTGAGATTATGACCAATCTTTTTCTTTTCTTACAGAGAGAGGGGAAGGTGGGGTAAGGGTTAGATATGTATAGTGTTTGAGCCAAGACTTGTGGGTAGTAGTCCTGTTCATCATAGTACCGTGATCAATATTCAGAAAATAAAAAACAGAACATTGTTCCAAGAACTAAGGATTTTGTCTCCCCAACAAGTACTGTAGAGGGATGACTACTTTGGTTTTTTCCCCATTCTCAAGGGGACTCAAATGAAGCTCAAAGTTTTAGCTATAGTTAGGCCATCGAGAAGTATACAGACCCACTACTGGAAGCTACAACAAGGGATGATGATGTCTGGGCAGCAGTCGAACTGGAACTTGGTATTGTTGCAGCTGTAGCTGCAGAAGTTGAAGCTGGGACACCTGCGTAACAAAAAAACATACACGTGACATAACGTATGGCTCAAGTCTGAAACTACAGGTGACATCTTGACATTTCAGGGATGAAGTTATTACTGGAATAATTTAAAAAGTACATGGCATTTTAATTACAAAAATAACAAACTAGAAAATTTATGATAATGACAAAAAATGTTTGACTAATATGCATACATAGAAAAAGGCAGTCAACCTCTTCACACAATCCCATTTTAAGCTACTAATCATTTGTTTCTAATGCATATAGCACACCTCTTACCATTCCATATAATGAATGGCATAATAACTAAAAACCAGGCTTAAAACATATTTATGTGCATGTTATGTCAATTGAAACAGCTGTTAAAAACTTTCCTATGGCAAATATAAACAAATCCAAACCAAAATACATATCTAAAGAGCCATTTAACACTCATAAACATAAGGCAAGCAGTATTTTCCATGAGCCACAAGCTTTAATAGAGTAACTGAGGAGCCAAGAATAAGCATAAATGTTAAAAAATAAAACTCGTTTACAACAAGACAACTAGTTTTGAAAACACTGTTAGACAACCATCTCCTCCAAAAATTTTAGCTATTGGAGAGGGTGTAATTATTTATACTTCAAGACGTTCCCTCACATGCAGGTTAGATTTTGAGCTTAATACGTGAAAATCTTTCTAATAATTAGGGTGACAACGAGATTTGAACACAGAACCACCTGTTCAGATATCATGTTAAACAACCATCTACTCCAAAAACTTAAGATATAGGAGATGGTGTAGCTTAAATATTTCTACTTCAACAAACACCATCCCATCTGTCTTTATAACATTTGTCACTGGAAATATTGAAACACAGGAGTCTAGTCATGAAGAGTTAGATACTGCAGGAAGAATTAGTTTAAAAGCCACTCAAGGTTATCAGAACTACTGCACTTGAGATACACAATAACTCTAAAACTCCTACAACGAAGAAACCAAGTATGTAAAGCATGGAAAAGGTGAATGAACCGACCAAACAGAGACGACGCAGCTGTTGAGTGTGGTTGAGATGATGAGGCAGCACCCGTTGGTTTGGTGGACAGTGAAAAACCTGTAAAAGAACTGGTGGTGCCCAAGGAACCCACGGCACCGGTGGCACCAAACCCAGTAAAAGAAACAGTACTAGCTGTTGAAGCGACTGTACCAGTTGCTGCAGCTGTTGAAGCTGTAGTCGATGAAGAACTCGCACCAAAAGCAGGGAAGCCCAGAGTCGAAACCAAACCAGTAGTAGAAGCAGCAGAGGATGAAGTAATAGTGGCAGGAGTTGAAGCACCAGTGGTCGCGACAGTTGAAAATAGAGTCGAAGCAGTGCCAAAACCTACAGAAGCGGGCTTCACAGCCGGCATACTAGAAACAGCAGGAGCGGAGGCAGAACTAGTAGTACTAGAAGATACATTTCCAAACCCCAGAGAAGATTGAAACCCAGAAGAGGTTGGAGTCCCGAAGGACAAACTCGATGAGCTCGATGAAAATGATGTCAAAGACGGCATTGCAGAAGAGACAGTTGTTGAAGCAGAACTTGCCGTCCCCTTTGAAAGCGAAAACGCTGGCGCCGAGGATGTGGCAAATGGCGAAGACGAGGCGGAACTCAAGCTAGAACTGGTGTTGAACGAAAATGGTGAGGCCAAAGAAGAAGCCGAAATCGAGCTTGAACCACTGGGGAACGAAAATGCGGGAGCTGAGGAAGCCGAACTTGAGCTTGAAGTGGTCGAGAAGGCCAATGCAGGGGTCGACACAGCCGAAAATGGCGAAGAGGAACTTGAACTCGATGAAGAAGATCCGAACAAACTGGGGAATGAAGGCGCAGTTGAAGCCGAGAACGACGATGAAGAAAATGGCGAAGCTGTAGTAGTAGTAGTACCAGAAGCAACTGAACCGGATGAAGAAAACCCAAACGGCGACGAAGCAGCACTAGACGGCTTAGTTCCAAAAAGCGGTGAAGAACCACCAGACGGCGTCGTTCCGGAGAGCGGCGAACTGGTAGCCGATGCCGACGATGCAGAAGAACCGAATCCGAAGGAAAATGACGTGGCAGAAGCAGCGGAAGAAGCCAGAGCCGGAGACGAATTGGCGAATCCGATGCCGAAAGGAGATGAAGATGAGGAGGAAGTTGATGGTGGTGCGCCGAAGCTAGTGTTAGAGTTTGAGAAAGAGAAAGGCGAGGAAGAAGAGGGTTGCGAAGAGCCGAAAAGGGATGGTCCAGAAGAGGATGATGAGCTAGGGTTTGAAGAGAGAGAGAAGGGAGAGGTTGAGAAAGATGACGGGGCAGAAGCAGCGGAAGAAGCCAGAGCCGGAGACGAATTGGCGAATCCGATGCCGAAAGGAGATGAAGATGAGGAGGAAGTTGATGATGGTGGTGCGCCGAAGCTAGGGTTAGGGTTTGAGAAAGAGAAAGGCGAGGAAGAAGAGGGTTGCGAAGACCCGAAAAGGGATGGTCCTGAAGAGGATGATGAACTAGGGTTTGAAGAGAGAGAGAAGGGAGAGGTTGAGGAAGATGAAGATGAGGATGCGAATGAGAATGGTGATGAAGAGGATGGGTTGGTAGAGAATGAGAAGCCTGACATTGTGATTGATTGTTTCTCTCTCCAAATCCTGGGTTTGTGATTTGCAGGTAGAAATTGTGTGTGTGTGTGTGTGAGACAGAGAGATGGGGGTTTTGGGAGGAAGGAGGTGGTGAGAAGGGTTTAAATTTTGGGGTTTTTGGGGGTGGAGCGGTTCTGTTCAGTGGTGGATCTGAGAGTTAAACCGGTGGTCCTAAATTTTCAATTATTTCAATTTAAGATTCGTTTCGTTCGTATTTTTGTTTCATGTTTTTATTTCTATTTTTTTTTTAAATACAAAAACAAAAAACAGAAACATTCCAAATGCACCAATTGTTTTTGTTTTCATTTTATAGCAAAAAAAAAAGAAAAAAAGGCATTTGGGAGTTATTTTCATTTTTTTTTACTAATTCGTTTTGAAAATATCCAAAAAAAACAAAACAGACTAAAGGGGCTAGAACACCTTTAATGAGGTCCAACTTTCAAGTTTTGTTAACAGCAACAGCAAGCAAACGATTTTTATTACTTGAACATAAAAAGTTAAAAACTCTTCTTTTCCCTTTCTCTTTCCCTTTTTCATCTATGTGCCTCTCGTCTATCTGTCTCTCTCTCCTTCTCTTTCTCGTTGGTGCGCACTACGTGCTGAAAGAGGGGGTTTTAAGTGGTTGTTGGTAATAGGTTTCGGTGGGGGTGTTGGGTGTGGGTTTCAGGGATTTCGAGGGATGGTGGGTGGCAGGTTTCGAGGGTGTTGGGGGTATGTTTTCAAGGGGGTGGGTTTCAGATAGGGGTGTCAAACATGTCGGGTTAAGCGGTTACGTGTCAGGTTAAACGGTTACGTGTCGGGTTAAACGGGTGATAGGTGAAAAACATGTAAATTCGTACACGACACGTTTAATAAACGGGTAAAAAACCTAAACACGAACACGAACCGTTTAATAAATGGGTAACACGACACGACTCGTTTAACCCGTTTAATTTTATTAAAATTATTCTATTAAAATTTTAACCCGCAACAAAAAAACTATCCTATTAAAATTTTAAACTCCATTAATTACCCACACCAATTGTACTCTCTTAATTAAAAAATTTCCGGCTGGCTGTCACTTGCAAAAGCAAAATGAGAAGGTTAATGATTAAAGGAAGGGGTTGCATCATTTTATAGGCATGGAAGGTCTCCTTCATTTGAATTTGTCAATGTAGGATTCAAGCCAAAAGTTTTTACTGTGTGTTCGTTCAGCTCCTTCTCAGCACTCTCTCTGATTGCAGCATTCACTTCCTCCGCAAATGTTTTCTTCTCCACCTGAACGACAAGGTCCACGACTGAGATGTTAGGTGTGGGCACACGGAGGGCAATGCCATTGAGCTTTCCTTTGAGGGTGGGTAGAACAAGGGCCACTGTTTTTGCAGCACCAATTGAAGTTGGAACTATGTTGAGAGCTGCAGCTCGTGCACGTCTAAGGTCCCTATGGCTTGTGGAGGGACTTTAGGCGGCTCAGTAATCCCCAGACTGACACGTGTAAAAGTGTAGCCGTTATGAAGGCTAGGAGTCGCCGAGGAGTGGCGTCGAGGAGAGACGGCTCGGAGGAGCCGAGTGCACCTATTGACACCCACATTTATGACGATATGATAGTGCATTTATGATGATATGACAACGCATTTATGGCGATGTGAGTGACGCAGACAACTATTAATGAGCGTCTGCACCCTCAAGACCTGAGCCTACAAGTCATGATTGCTTGGCATTAATGGCTGTGGTGCCGAGTACCTTATCTCAGCATGCCCCGAGGTACTATTCCCCCGAGCATTGAATGCCCGGGAGTAGGTGTCAGGTTGATCAGAGGAGCTCTGACCCCTTGGGGATAGTTGTAAGTGCTCGGCGTGGAGCTTTGCACTTGTCCTATCGCCCGAGCATTAAAGACGTGAAGACTTGAGTGGAGAACACTCGTTGCGCGTGGGTAAGAGGATCTGACATTAAATGCTGAGATGAGACTAAAAGTCTTTACACTCATTACCTTTTCAGGTATAAATACACCTCGGAAAAGGAGACAAAGGTACGCAAGAAAAAAACAATGAGATAGAATATATCGTGCTGGAGCCTCCAATCTCTTACTGACTTGAGCTTCGGAGGGGATAAGTCGGGTGTTCACCTGGCCCCTTTTCTGACCATTTGGATTGTTTCAGGTTCATCATACGGGCAATCGCTATCTCAAACTATTGCAGGAAATCTCTCGTGCAGCTTGCATCAAGAAGCCTCTGGTCTCCAGTGTAAGAGTGAGTTGTAGTCATTGTTCCCTTTATGATGCCTACCATATTCATACATAACACATCAACATTCAATCAGTGTCTATAAACCCACAAAGAAAGAAGAAAAAAACTCATATCAAGCTCAGATCTCTCATCTGCAGAAGCCAGAAAGAGAGAAGAAAGAAACGTGTCTTATTAATTCCCACATCGAGCTCTACAAAGGGGGGTAAGTGAGTAATCTATATTTAATTTTTCTGAAGTAAGATTTTTTGTTACTCATTTACCATATATTTATATATAATATTTTAATTTTGACTAATTTTTTTAAAATAATTATTAATTTATTTTTTAAAACGGATAAACGGGTTTATTAAACGTGTCTTACGGGTTAACCCGTTTATCACTCGAACTCGTTAAGGTCTCACCCAAACCCGTTTAATTCGTGTCGATTCGTGTCGTGTAGGATTTTAACAGGCCTAGTTTTAGAGGTTTCAAGTGGTGGATTGAAGGGGGTTTGGGGTTGGGTGGTTTTCGGTGGGGGTGGGTGGTTGTTGGTGGTGGGTTTAGGTGATGTTGTGTGGTAGATTTTGGGTAAAATGTCAAACATGTTTTTTATTTTTGTTTTTATATTTTTTTAAAAATAAATGACTATCAAATATGCTTTCTATTTTTTAATTTTTATCACAGAAAAACAAAAACTAGTTTTGTTTTTTTTATAAAAAAAAAAATTAAAACGTTACCAAACGCACTTAATAATTAAGTCATTTCATCAATTCTAGCTTTTAGAACAAACAGAGATAAGTTATGTGTTTGTTGCGACACAGTCTATGTCATGTGTCAACGTTTGTTTTAATGGTTGAAATTGATGAAAGGATTTAATTGAGACAAAATTAACAATTGAGATACTAAATTGAAACAATTAAAGTTCAGAAATCAATTTAAAACTGCAGACAAAATTTAAGGACTATGTAGCTCCTTTATGGAAGATAGATAAACTCGTAGATCTAAGATGTGAACAAAATTTAGAGGAAAAAGTGCTACACATAACATCTATGTCAAATTTTTGTTTGAATACAATCAAAATGACTTACTTTCTAGAAGATTTCTCTAGAAACAGGTAATTAAAACAATCTTTCTAGTTACTTCGTTTTCTATTTCTATTTGTAAGAATTTTGAGGAAAAGAATTTTGTTTCCATCATTGTGTTGGCAAAGCCAACATCTTGGGTTGCAGACGGATAAAAGTGGACGTGGGGACTCGGATCGGGCGCAACGTAACTAAGAGAGCCATTCCATTTAGGATGAGACAAAATAGGTGGGCACGGGCGGTCTGGTGTCCGAACCAATTGATCAGACGACGACTACTTTCCTAATTTGAACATTCTGTTCAATTAGTCTAAAAATATACATGCCTCTCACATGATTGTATATATTTTTGGTGTCCAAATTTGATAATTAGATGTAGTATTATTGGCTCGTATTCTACAAGAAAGATAAGTAAATTAGAGATGCCACTGATGAAAGATCCTTCGATGCTTAAATTAACATCTAGATTCAATCTTACAACATAAAGGAAGTGAAGAGAGCATAGAGTTGTTACCAAGAGGATTTTTTTTTTGTTCAACGGTTAAAAGTGTTCAGATCAACTTACGCGCACCCCGACTAATTCAAGAGGATCCTTTATATAGATAATTCCCCTCCATCCTATCTCAACTAATCAAACTCAATAATGGTCACATATTTGATTTTGTAATTGTTATTTTGTGATTTATTCGAAAAAAGTTTATGGTATCACATTGCCCCAATTATAGAGATTTGAAAACATGTATTTTGTAACACATTTAGACATTTTTTTTTATCTACAACATGATAGACACTTGGTTTTGGGAAACGCAAAATCAATTCAAATAGTTTAGGGGCAATGTGAAAAACTCAATAATTGTAAGAATAAAATGAGATTAGAATCATAGTTAAGATGGCAAAGTGTAAATTTTTCTCGAGATTTCACATTTGTAATGCAGTAGAATCACCTTTCATTATTATTGACGATAGAAATTTGAGCACAAGCTCGGCATAAGGAGATTGACAGCTCGGTAGAGCTCTAACTCGCCAGCTCATCCATTTTCAGCCCGACATAGTCTTATCTCCCCACAACTTGACTAATCCAACTCAATTGAGATTTTCACTCAAACAAGAGTCTAACTCAACTACGTCACTAGTACTACCTCAATTCAAATAAGAGAGAAGAATTCCCCAACGGCATAACTAATTCACCTATAAAAATAGAAAAATGGAGATCAACCAAGTAAACGATTTCAACTCCAGTTTGATATTCTTCTTCCTTAATTCCTTTCTGACTTGAGCATTGGAAGGTCAAACCCCCAGATCCCCTCCGATCTTCGACTTACTATTTCAGGTGCTCTCCGATCAACCATGTGCGTGGAGCTTGGAGGTCAATTTCTGGCATCATCAATTACAAATGTGTATGCAATATTTGATCAAATGGAGCATATCTGTTGAACTAACAGGCAAAGAGTTTGTTGAGGCAAGTTTTCCTTTCTATTTCTTTTTCTTTTTTTGAGGGTGAGGGGGAGGGGGAGGGAGAGGGGGGGATTTAAGAACTAGGAAGTCAACAAATTTTCCGGCGAAAGTAGATGCCTCGTTGTCCTATGGGTCGTCTCTTTTTGCAGACGTGTAAATGTATCATTTGTTCAAGCAGTATGTTTACATTTACCTATCATTTACCTCACTTTTATTTCATTACATACGAAGGTTTTGCATATTGAATATGACATTTTTTAACAATGTTTACAGTAAAGAAAAAGGAAAAAAAAAGGGAGTTCTAGACCATACATATGAGTTTAGTCTTAGAGAACATGGTGATGGGCAAATGAAGTTCTCAACATCTGTAAAAAGAAAAAGAACGAACGGATCTTGTACGAGTTGCCAATCGGCAATCGCCAAATTATGGCCCAAATTGCAACTTTTGTCATGGGCATTGAATCCAGAATTCTACACAACTGAAGGAATATCGTCTACAATTCACACTTGGGCAAAGACAACTGACCAGAGCACGAACATATTTTCGCTATTTCGGGTTCTTATTAAGCATAGCGAAATCAAGGTTTATGATAAAGTCAGAGAAGTTTATATGGTGTTCTACCTTTGCGTAGTCTCAGTCCATATGAATAAGACTAAATACATTTGCATTTCAAGATTGTGCTAATTGTTTCCAAGAAGACAGTTGCTTGGGGCCCAAAAGCCATGAAAGCCAAGAGGAAAATTCAAGTGTCTTGGTACTTCAAGTCTTGCAACAAGTGCATTGGTCTCTCCCATCCGTTTAGAATCCAAAACCACAAGATAGCACTTCTGTTTTGAAACTGCATACTACACAAATATAACAAAACACAATGTGTAAGTGCAATGTTTCCCTTCAAACGAAACAACAAAAGAAGGAAGGAACAAATCTAAGAATTTGACTAAGGAAAGAAGAGAGGGAGCAATTTTCTAAAATTTGGATAAATTACACTTTGACCCATAATTCATATCGCCCGTATAACTATCATGTTTCTCACATTCCATTTTCAATTATGATTATTGATTTCACATTACCCTAGTTATAGATGCACTTTAGTAATCTCAAACCAGAATAATGTTACTCCCCCATTAACTATGTAACTTCGATTTACTTTGACTCCAAACCTAAAAGCGTGAAAATATTTTTCATCCGGAGGATCTCGGACAATGATTTTGGGACACTGACAGACCAATTTGAGTAATTGAGGGAGTAATATGAGAAACAAAATAGTAGAAAGATGAACCAAAATTTAAGGATTTTGTTGAAAAGTCGATACTATTGGGATATAACTTGGGGGACCTAATGCAAGGGGTCAGTATCAATCCAGCAACAAAAGTGCAGTAGATTCTGAAATCCCCCAAGATCCATCATTTCCT
The DNA here is from genome assembly GCA_951799425.1 of Ilex aquifolium. Lineage (NCBI taxonomy): Eukaryota > Viridiplantae > Streptophyta > Magnoliopsida > Aquifoliales > Aquifoliaceae > Ilex > Ilex aquifolium. The sequence continues at coordinate 4,585,295 of OX637395.1, forward strand.
ATTCAAAAAGCTCATTCATAGTGAAAGAAATTTAAAGATTATAGCAAATACTATACTTGAGTGAAGAGTTAATGAACTAATTTCTCACCTCTACTACAAGAAGGTACCCATCATCTTCCTCTGTTCCTTTGGGTACAAAAATGGGCTCACCAATGAAACGTCTGTTGCCAACAGACCATGTATGGGTGGACTTGTTTGAAGTGTTGAGTTTCACCACTGTATCAAAGGGGAAATATGGGAGAGCTTGACGAGAACCAGAAGAAGTTGCTGCATATATATACTTGTTCTTGCTGCCTGAATACTCTGGATTGATAATGGGGAAGTCTGATGATTTACTCCACTGTTTTATGGGATTGACAGAGCATTTTTGGCAGTTCCCTTGTGTATCCAAGTTGATTGATACCTGCATTGTATCGCATGACCATTTAATACCATTTTAGTCAAATAATAAAGGAACTTCTCATCGTTCATGCCGTCCTTAAGGATGGATTTCGTCCTTTGGAGAACTAATCTCGGTGCACCAGAGCAATAGCGTGAACCCACCAGGATACACCAATCACTTCTCACAAACAGGCACATAGTTAATAATAAAGGAACTTCTCTTTGTTGGTGATGGTGAGTAATATATATAAGAACCTAACCAACTGAGGCATGAGAAATCACAGCCCTTGGAGCACTAATCTCCGTGCAGTAGATCAATAGCGTCTCTAATTGGGCTCGTGCACGTGATTGTACCACCACATCCTAGCTCACAATTGCTAAGGCTTTGTATTGCGATATTATATAGGGCGCAAAAAAATCCATTTCTTAATCGATGTGGGATAGGAGTAAAAGAGAAAGCTTACCATAAGAGTGTTCAACTCTAATGTCTACAAGACAAAGGGACCTTTTACAAGAATTACAAAAGGGCCTTCAAATTTCATTCTTCAAAAATGCTTTGAATAGAGGAAAATGAAATTTAGATTCCCCTTGTATATTATGCCTCAATTTTTTTCGATGATAAATTACTCATTGTATATTAGTAGAGGATTCTGCTTAAATATAATAGGTCCCACTTGAATTTATAGCATGTGTATTTATGGGGCCCAACATATACATAGTGAGTCCCACTTAAATTCATAATATGGGACCAACAATTGAAAATCTGTTCTCTTCCTCACTCCAGATTCTCTTGAACCTTTTCCTCTAACATATATTGATTGTTTCAACGTATTCAACTAGAATCATAAGCCAATGCTTGTGAGATAGGGAGAGAGAGAACCTGAACAAGGTGAGGCAATAACTTCTCTTCACCTTCTTTTACATTCATGATGGATGGGTCTAATTTTCCACTTTGCCAATCATATCCTGTCAAAACAAGCAAGAATAAGTTCTCACAGCACCCAAATCATCAAGATTTGGTACAAATGCATAGCTCTATTTTTCACTCCCCAAAAAAAAAACCACTTACGAATCAGCACCATCCAAAGACATTAGGCTAAATTACGATCAAAGTGTTATGAGCTAATTACCAAACAATTTCTGGAAATTGAACCATTGGTAAGAGCAAGCACTGGCTTGTATTTGAATTTCCACACTCCCATTCTCATCTCTCTTTTCAAAAGCATTTGCAACATGTAGTGTCCACATCTGTGAAGGAGCTTCAATAGGAACTCTCCAATCTCTCTCCTCCCCTCTGGATTCATTTGGGAACCGGGGAAGCACATATATCGGCGATGTTTGCTTGCTTGGATTCACCGATAACGCCGATATCATCGGCGATAGCCCACACACCGCTGCCATTGATCCTGCACAATGCACATTGAAACAAAAAAAAACAGAGTACTTAATGGCAACCCCCTATTTTTCTTGCTATAACAAAAAGTTTACAACTAACCCGTGATAAACTATTCTCAAATTCGATTTGTTTTGAGTTTAACTCAAATCGGTCCTTTTAAAAAACGAATCGAATTTGTATAATTTTTAGTTTTGTTTAAAAAATAAGTTCGATAAGTACGACTCATTTTAGGCTCGATTTGAATTCGGTTAGTTTTGACTTCGACTTAAACTCGTTCTTTTAGACAATAAATCGAGTTCAAATAATATTTTAGTCTTGTTTAGAAAACAAGTCTCATAAGTACGACTCGTTTTGAGCTCGAGCTCGTAAAGTTTGGGTTAATTTTATGTAAAATAGTCAAATTATTCAGACTCGACTTATTTTGGGTTTGACTTAAATTTATTGTAAACACTTTTTAAGCTCGTTTTAAAAAATGAGATCGTCAAGTCCAAAGTCGTTCATTCTTCCCGTTTACCACCTCTACTAATGGTTGCTCCATTTCTCTACGAATGTTAAACGAACTGAGCTCTTTTTGATTCGATTTTGACCTCATTTGTGTTGTAAAATGAGTTGAATGTGTTCAAATTTTGAAATTTGATCAACATTCAAGATGAACCAGCCAAATTCGAGCTCGAGCTTAGGCCCGAGCACAAATTCAAGCTCTTAACACAAAATCTAGTAAAATTGGACCAAACTATACGATCTTAGACTATAGATCTAGATTAAGAGGTCACTTACCAGCCACATCAAGCTTGATGCGATTGCCAAACAAGATGTAATGAGTGCCCGTAAATGCCCAATCATGAATCATAAGGTGATCAGGTATGTTGAATTCTTGACTTTGCAACAGCTTGAAATTTGAGTCAAATTCTGCATATACGAACAAATAAATTCATAAGTTATAATTTAATTAGAGGCAACTCGTGCATGAAGGTATGGTGCAACGTAAATTATAAGTGATGGATTTAGAGGGATGAAAAATTCAATTTGAATGGTTTTGAGAGAGATATTAATAGCCGTTGGATGAGTCTAGTTGAGACCGTCGGATGAACTTATTGAAGCTTGTCATATTCTATATTATAGATAAAACGAAAAATATATTTTTTTTCTCGTTGTCAAAATTTGTGTCACTCTGGTCCGATTAAAAACGACGGTCTAAGGTAGTGTTTGGTAACCGGTGGTTTTTGTTTTCATTTTATGGTAAAAAAAAAAACATGATTGGTGAATGTTTTTGTTTTTTTTTTTAATTGCTATGTTTTGAAAACAAGGCTAAAATATGAAAACATCCAAAAGGATGTTTTTGAAAACATCAAAAAAAAAAAAAAAAACAAACGCGCGATTGATAAAAGGGATTTAATGAGGTCTTGACTTCGATCCTCCTTAGCAACAAAATATGAATTTCTTTGCTTTGAGTATAAAAGCCCATCTCTCTTTGTCTTTCACCCCTCTCAGTCGTCTCTCTCTCTCAGATGCCAAAGACTGAAGATGAAGCGAAGCCATCGCCATCGAGATTGCCCCTCTCAGTTCTCTCTGTCTCTCGATGCCAAAGACGAAGTCGAAGCTATCGCCATCATCCCTCTCAGTCGTCTCTCTCTCTCTCTCGATGCCAAAGAGAAAGATGAAGACGAAGACGAAGCGAAAAAGGGGGGAAAACATGTCATCGCCCCTCTCAGTCATCTGGTAACGCCGTAGATCTATGTATATTGTCTATATATTTAGGTGGGTGGTGGATTTCGGGGGTTTGGGGTGATGGATTTCGGGGGTTTGGGGGTGGGTTTTCAGGGGTGGGGTTGGGTGGTGGTTCTCGGTGTTCAGTGGGGTGGTTGTGCTGGTGGTTTTCAGTGGTGGGGGGTGGGTTGTTGGTTTCGGTGGTGGGGTTGGGGGTGGGTTTTCAGGGGTGGGGATGGGTGGTGGTTTTCGATAATCAGTGGGGTGGTTGTGCTGGTGGTTTTCAGTGGTGGGGGGTGAGTTGTTGGTTTCGGTGGTGGGGTTGGGGGTGGGTTTCGGTGGTGGGTTGGGTGGTCAGTGGAGTTGGGTGGTGGTTTTGGGTGGTTAGAATGGTTGGGTGGTGAGGTTTGGATGATGAATTTTTGGTATAATACCAAACATATTTTTTATTTTTGTTTTTACAATTTTTTAAATATAAATGACTACCAAACATGTTTTATATTTTTAATTTTTATCACAAAAAAACAAAAAAACAAAACTTAGTTCTGTTTTTTTTAAAAAAAAAAATATAAAAACGAAAACGTTACCAAACGCACCATAAATTAACTAACGAAGATGATCATGTGCATCTCAGATGACCAAAATTGATGAGGGCCCTTTTTCAAAATGTAAAAGACTAAATGTACATAAATTATAAATTTGAATGATCAAAATGACACATATTATAAACTTGAGAGATCGAAGCGACTTTTAAGTGTAAAGTGCATACTTTAGGGAATGTTGCTATATTGTAGTACCTTACAATAAATATGTCCTTTCTAATAATATGTTGTGGCATTTAAACTTATTTAAGAAATTACTTTTACTACCCTATAAATTTTAATAATTCTTTATCTAACTTTTAAATATAAGCATAAGAAAGGGAGAATGTTTAAGAAAAAATAACAAAAAAAAAAAAAAGGTTATAAATCCCACGCACGTGTGGGACCACTAGTTAAGCTATAATTTGAATTCATTAATGTTTGTTCACCATCATCCACCATTGCTTGTTTGCTTTGTCTTGATCTCTTCTTGTTTTGCTACAAATCTATATAATAAAGTAGAGCGAAGTTTGAATCCAAAAGATAAAGAGAGGTCCAGATCGTTTTGAAACAAAACATAAACAAATCTAATGGACAACGTAATCCCAACATAAAAGACGGTTCAGATCCTCTAAAAATTTTTGATCCGACGGTCTACAGATAATCTTAATTTTTTTTTTCCCGCCCATAAAGAAGCGTATCTCTCACGCGTCTCTCTCCCAATCTCTCACGCCTCTATCCCTGCTTTTCAAACTCATCCCCAAAATCTCTCACAGAATCCATCTCAATCTCACTTCTGTCTCTCTCTCCCAATCTCAAATTTTTTGTCAATCTCAATTCCTAATCCCCTATAATCTCTCTCTCTCTCTCTGTCCTTCAACAATGTGGCGACCATAATCGCCACCACAGCCACCACCGAACAACACCCCACACCCCCACAACATTATCGAAAGCCTCCCTCAGCCGCCAACGACCACCAAAAAAAGAGGGTGTGGCCTGCTATGAACGACAAAAACACCCCCACACCCTTTTTTTTTGTCCTGCTATGGAGCTCCTGCTTTGCTGAAGAAGAAGACGTTAGAGATTCGACAAGTACCCAGGTTGCAATTCCTCTCGGTATGCACTGATTCAATTTTTTAATTTATTTTTTGTATCTAAGCTTTGTGCTATTGTTTCAAAATCCGTCTTTTGTTTGTTTGGAAGTCTGGATGTTTTTTTGTTGATTTGGCATTTTCTGAAAATAGTGAAATAACAAACGGAATGCCACCAATTACCACCATCGACGAGGTATGTTCCCTCTCCCTTTGCAATCTGGTGAAATTAGTGCGATTGAATGTGAAATTATTGCGATTGAATGTGAAATTATTGTCATTTTCTGCGATCTCCCTCTCTATCGCACAAACGGTCTTTCTTTCAAAATTGAAACCCTAGAAATTCTGTCCAGAGACTATGAATCAGTACCATATCTATGAAGCCATTGGCCGTGGCAAATACTCGGTAGGCTCTTCTATCTTGAACTGATTTTCTCGGGTTTGTTTTTAGAATCTAATTGTGTACCTCTATGTGTGTGAATTTGTCGTGTAGACTGTGTATAAAGGGGGGAAGAAGAAAACGATTGAGTATTTTGCGGTAAAGAGCGTTATAAATCGCAGAAAAACAATGTTCTCCAGGAAGTACGCTTGAATTCTTTTTACTATTACTTCTGTTTGTGTATTTGTGAACCTATGTTTGATTTGTTGTGTTCTTTTGAGGTGGTTTAAAGTTTAACTGTCATTAATTTTTGTTTATTTAGGGAGAATTGAATGATTTAAGGAACTTTGGTTTTGCCTTTCAATCATATAGGTCTCACTGGCTTTGCTCGCGCTTCTTATGTGCTAGGAATAAACAGGGGCTAGGAATAACATTTCAACTTTTTTTTCAATAAGATTTCAAATTTTTTTTCAAATCCCAGCCCCTGTTTATGTGCATGGATTGCTTCTTCTTTTTTTTAATTGTTGTAATTTATTCTGAACTATTGTTTTTGTTTGTGACATTCATTGCAGGCTAAGTCGGTTGGTCAATTTGGCTTTCAATGTGGTAATTATATGCGTACTTTGATTCGGTTTAGCAATAAATGGGTTTCACGAGTTTTTTCAGTTTTTAATTTTCTAACGGCAAAGGAGCCTCACCCCAGTTTTCGTGGTATTATCTTTAGAATTGTTTTCTTCATCCTCTAGCACTAGCTGAAAATTTTATGCCAAACTTAAAACTTCTCAGACTCATTGTGATTCTTTTTTTTGTTTTTATAACTTTGGTAAATTCAAAATAGAGAGCTTGAAACCTTGACAACATAGATGAACAAGTAGGAGAAATCTAGGTACAGTAAAGGAATACTGACAAGGAAAATAAAAAAAATTATATAGAACAGTTATGAAAAATGGTTTCTTGAACTTATTATCTACCACAATCATTTTCTGCAAAAGAAATCGGAGTTATCTTAAAATTGGTCCATGTTAGTGGCAGAGTTGTTCATTGTAACCATGGATGTTTCATTAACTTTGATTTGATCTGTATGTCTTTTTAGTGAGATAGAGTGATTACTTCTTACTACTGCAAGTTTCATGATATACCTCATGTGATCAAGTCCTGAGATATGTTGATACTTTCTGGCAGATATCTTCATGAGCCACTGGAGTCTCTTGACTTAGTAGTGATATTTTGGTTGAATAAGAAAGGCGTTAGATACATTTCATTGGCCACTGGAGTCTTGACTTAGTAGTGATATAGTTGTCCATCCTTTTCTATGGTCATTCTGTTCAGTGTGTTTGAAATTCAATGTATAGTCCTGTGTGATTAAAAGCAGATAGTCACAAAGGGAATTTTAGTGTTAGCTTTGCTTGCTTTCCTATTGAAACTGTGTGGGAAGGGCTGGGACTTTTTGATAATACTATTGCAGGAACTTCTTAAGCTATCCAAATATTGGTGTTTGAAAATTTTATCCTATGGTTGCTCTTGGTTTCAAATGCGAGGTAATCCCCCCATTCATTCACACAAATTTGGTTATGATGCCGTTAACCCCATAGAAAATCTCCAATCGAACCCATAAACTCTACTTATGATATTTTAGTAAGTTGGTTCTTTAGGGTGTTGTTGATGGCTCTTTCTGGTTCTTTAGGTTGTTGCTGGTTGCGATATATTTGAATTAATTGGAACTATAGGTTGTTGCTGATGCCTTTCTCTCTGTCAAAAATTGATCCCATTGTGATATTTGAGCTTTGACTAGGTGATCAGGGACATTTTTACTGCCTGTTTACTCATGGCAATAGATCGAGCTTCACATCCTTTTATCATAGGAATTCATTTTGGGAAACATTTGCTCCTTGAAATATTTGTATGCAAATGAAAATATTTGTATTAAATGATTAATGTTTGATTTTGTGTTGTACAATGTCTTTAGGTATGAGTTTGGTCCATTTTGTTAAAAAAAGTGGTGGTTGCAGTTTGATATATTGGCTTGATTCTTGGGGGTGCTTGATTTTTATGGAATGTTTTGAATGGTTCATCGTTATGGGCGAAGGTGTTTAAATGCAAATTTTTTAGAGGAAAACATATGTTAAGATGTGTGGATTAAATGGGAACCTCCCCCTGTTAGGACTTTGAAACTCAATGTTGATGGTGCTGCTAAGGGTTTAATAGGGATGTCGGGAGGTGGTATGGTGATTAGAGACTCAGAAGGTCATGTGGTTGCAGCTGCAGCTGCATTTTATAGTAGAGGGTCGAATATGCAGGCAGAATGCAAAGCATTGTTGGATGGTGTTAACTTGGCCTTGCATTACAGTCTGGATGATAAACAGATTTTCATTGAATCTGATTCACAGGTTCTGGTATATATGATTTTGGGGAAAACAGCTGTTCCTTGGAGGTGTAAGTTTCTTTTAGATCAGATTTGGGGTTTGTTTAGGAGGCTTAATGTCAGGATTCGACATGTATATAGGGAAGCAAATACCCTTGCTGATTTTCTGGCTTCCCATGTTGTGCAAATAGGTGGTTGTATTGACTTTTCTGTCTCTGGATCATTGCCTGTGGCTGGGAAATTGGTATTGCACCAAGATCAGAGATCACTGCCTGTATTAAGGAAGAAGCAGTTTTTGGTATTAAGGCGAGAAGGTGGACCTTCTGGGAACAATAGAAATGGACTGGCCTCTTGAAGGATTAAAGCCAGCTTCCATGTTCAATTTTGTATTCTTTGTTTTGTTTAACTTTTGCTACAAAATTTTCTACTGAGCAGTCACATGCTTGGCATACTGAATTGATGAGAGATTATGTTGCACTGCCGTTGTATTGTGGAAGGCTTTTTGGAGGGTGTATGCTGTTGTGCAGATTGCTCTGCGCTGGACTGCACTGACTAAATTGGTCTGATGCAGCAACAGTGGCTGGGTGGCATTTGCTTATTCTAAGAAGAAGGAAGATTGTGATGCTGGGTCCTGCTGCAGCTTTTGAGCTGTGTGCTGCTGCTGTGCACTGTTGCTGCTGCGTTGCACTGTGCTGCTGCGCTGCACTGTGCTGTTGCTGCACTGTGCTGGTCTGGATCACAGGAAATGCTACAGATGGGACCAATATGCACTGTGTTGTGTGTTGTGAACAGTGCGTTGTGTGTGCTGTGATCAGTGCATAGTGCTGTGTTGGCAGGTTTGGTTGACTGTGGCTTCTGGAATGTTGCAGCTGGAACAAAAATGCATTGTACTTCACTGATCAGCTGGACTGTGAACACTGTGCTGCAATTTTGTAGTAAGTTGTATTGATGAATTTTTTATATTTTTATATGGTGCATTCAAACACAAGTCTTAATGCTTTGTGGGGTACTATGCAATTTATGATATATGGGTTGAAAGCAAATTAGATTTATTTATATAATTGATTTGTTTATATATGTAAAATTTCAATTCATAGTTCAGATTTGAACACACACGCATCAAATCCCATTACATGTTTTATTTTGTTTGAATTATTTTATTGAATTGGTTATGGAATGGTATTACGAGTATGACTGTAGCGTGACTTGATATAAGTTGTGTTTCTTTAATTAAATGTTTGGTTATATAAGTTATGTGCACACGATGATATTGTTCGGGGGTCATATTTTTAAGGAAAATTTTGTCAATTTTATTTTTGAAAAATGGCTCATATTGGTTTACGATTTTTCTCAATTTTTCTTGATCAGTTATTGTGTAATACAGAATATTGGGGCGTGGACAATTCCTTTCGATTTTTTTTATAAGTTATATAGTGTTGTAGATGACATTTTGTCAATTTTTTTTATATTGATTAACACTTTTTCTCAGTTTTTTTATTGACGATTTTTTGTATAATGTTGGCTCATATTGATTGGAGATTTTTCTCAGTTTTTTTGATTGACAAATTTTCGTATTATATAGTGTCTCGAGTATGGGTAATTACTTGCGATTTTTTAATTTGTTACAAAGTGCCTTCAGACACGGGCAATTACTAGTATATATATATATTCCTTGTAAACATCGACATCTATCTACATTAAATCTAATACAAGTCATAATTAAAGGGTGTTGGGTAATTTATGAATAAATATCTAATATGATAGTTGCATCATGTCAGAAGTGTTACGTGGTATAACCATCTAATAAAAAAATAAATAAAGTGGACCCATTTTCTTTACAAGAAAGTGGTTTTTTTGAATAAAATGGACCCCTTTTCTTTTCTTTTCATAGCAAAAGTGTTTAGTCGGACTGCAATATAATGTTGGGCAAAACATATTCAAAATATATATGCATGTATATCTTCCCCATGTACATATATTTTTATTCAAAAAAAAAAAAACTTATAATGCATTAAAAAATTATCTGTGAAGATGTCAAACTCACCATAGAAGATGAAGTTACTGCGTGGAAGCAACATATCTTCTGCATTGCACGATAAGACCAGAAGTCTATTTCTCTCAACATCGATCTTATAATGAGACAACAGCCGCTTTGGAGGCATCTTGAATACTCCTGTGTATGGACATCCAAAGTGAACAATATCTTGACAATTTGAGTGAATCATTACACATGAGCCTGTATAAAAAAATTGTCTAATTCTTGTAGTGATTATTCTATTTTTTTCTTCTTCTCGAACAAATATTTCAAGTTCAGATACAACTTATATATGCAAACAATGCAGCAATATACATAGAGCAATGCTATAGGGACCTTATTTGGGGACCTAAAATGGGAACCTAATGATGTGGCTTCAATGCAACCATTGGATTAGTTGTGAGTTCCAATGTTAGATGGAGCCCACAACCAATCCAATGGTTGTACATTATTAGGTCCTTAGATTAGGTCCCCAAATTAGGTTCAAATAGCATTTCCCATATACATATGCATATACTTATACATACATATACATATATATATGTGTGTGTGTGTGTGTGTTATGTTTTACTGTAACTTTACAATTTAGAGGAAGGGAATAAAACTGTACTTTTGAAATATTCATATTTACTGAGTCCTAATTTATCAAGTTAAAAGTTATACGTACTATACAATAATGGCTTCAACACCTCTGCAGCCAAACCCCAAACACCTCCTTTAAACCTTTCGTCCTCCAGCGACGATTTTCGATCATCATCGTCGATGATATCAGACCTCCCAATGGTTTCCAAAGTTGTAGATTCAATCTCATAAGGGTCTCCACCTTCCCACAAGCAAAACAACCTCTCATTCCACCTTAATACACTAGTGTTTGAAACATTTTTCATCACCTCAGTGTTTCCCACCTTTTTACCACCTTTTAGAACCGAAAACGGTCCCCGGTGGGTGAACCGCCACCGGCCGGTCATCGGATCATGTTCCTCCACCTGAGCCTCAGTCTTTATGTACCTAGCCATGAACTTGACCTGTCCTTTGGCACCATCAATTGTAAATGCCCTAAGATAGCCATGACCATCAAGAGGGTGCACAGTTGAGCCATGGTCATCGGAGAGTCCCGGTCCGGTGAGATAATAGGTTCCGATCGGGAAGTCTTTCGGTATTGCGCCATCAATGATACTAAGGGTAACTGGCTCAGTCGTTTCTGATCTTTGGGACACGAAGAGAAATTGGTAGTCCCAGAAGGCGGCGACTGAGTCATCTACCTCGGGGATTGAAACTTGAGAACTCGGGATAGTAATCGAGACTGCTCGTGGAACATTGGGCGGCAATGAAATGTTGCGTAGTGGTGGTAGCCTTACTGGTGGCGGAATTTTGGGTGGTGTAATATGGTGTGGTTTGGCCTGCATTTGTCTTTGTTTTGGAACAAAGTGAGGCCTTTTGGTTATGAAGGTGATAGCAATGCAATTGAAGGTGGCGAGGCATGGCATGGTATTTTATATAGACAGACAACATACACAAAAACTTGGTGAGCTGGATCATTGCTATGAATATTTGGCTTTTTGTTTTTTTTGTCAACTATGACGGGTGTCTGGGTCAGCTTAAGTACACTTCGATTAATTATCTCCCCGACCTGGTTAAAGGCAAGTCATCCACACTAAGATTAGAGTATTCATGAGACATAAATCTATCATGGGCTGGCCCCAAAGGGTTGTCAGTCACTCAATCTTCTCTTAAAATGAAAGTATATGTATTAAAATTTTGGATTAATAGTATTTTTAGTTCCTAAAGTACGTATTTTTTTTCAGTTTAGTCATCACTGTATTAATTTTTTTAATTTGATCTATAAAGTATTCAATTCGTGTCATTTTGTCTCTACATAGACGGACCGTTAAATTTTTGATGGAATGATCAGGTGTTAGACACATGATACCATCTAAAAAAATGATACGTAATCACTTCTGTCAAAAAATTTGACGGATTGTCTTATTAGATATCAAAATGATATGAATTGAATATTTTAGGGATCAAATTGATAAAATTAATACAATGAAGACTAAACTGACAAAAAATTATTCCTTAACAAAGAGAAATACTATTAACACAATTACTTTGTGGGCATACACAGACATATATATTAATTTGCTAATATTAAACTAGTGCACTGAAAAACAATCATCATTGCTTAGATACCAGTGTGTTGGTGTTGATTCTACCACCATGAAGACAAGGAAGAGTCATATTCCCTACTTGGCCGTCTAATATGGAATCTGGTGATCTCATCTTCAACTCTACCTTATTGGCCACTTTCCAAGTTGTATTAAAAAGGAACAAATTACACTTCTTACACCCTTAGTTTGTGGGTTATTTTTGTGAGTTATCCTAATGCTTATAAAATATATACTCTCTCTCTCTCTCTCGGTTTGGGTTTATGCTTCACAGTTATCCTTCATGATAATTGAATTTACTAATGATAGCACTTTTTCTCATAAATATCTATTTTATTAACAAATTTAAAGAAACTAAGATGAAAAATAGTAAATTTATTTGTCTAATGAAAAGTTTAGGGCATCACTATCCCCTAACTAGAACCACCACCAACCACCCCCTTCAAAAGAAAAAGAGACAACACATGGAATCGTCACTAGTCACAACCATACAGAACCACCACTTAAACACTACTGAGCGTTTGGTTCAATGGGTAAAAACTCAGTTTTCCTTGTTCAATGCTTAAGTTTGAGTTTTCACAGCTACGACAACTCGGAGGGGACGTTAGCTTTGGCCCCTATATAGGTGCGGTGGAGTCTTCTACAGATAGTTGGTGTAGTGTTGAAAGACAATACTTCTTAACGAATATGTGAAATGGTCTATCTGTGTACCCATTTTATCTACCAACAAAAATAAAAATTTGATGTCCCAAACTATCTTTTTTCGGATTGTTTAAAAAAAATTTAAGGCCCCAATTTTAATAAGTTTTTTTGTTTTTGTTTTTTTGTCTTGTCTAATTTTTATATAGTATAGAAACACACATGTAATTTCTCAATACAATACTTTTGAGGTCTTATAATTAGGATCAATTAACTAATTAATTATATATATATATCTAATTGTTGTGAATTATAACTTTTTTGTTAGATTAAGTTCAAGGTTCTTGTTATCAGGGTTGAATTTTGATTGCTTGATTATTATTTTTTGCAAAACACAAAATTACCAGGAAATAGATCGAATAGCTACATAGATATATTCACCGGTTATGATGGGCATGGCACTAACAAATGCATAACTTTAGCCATTTTGTTCAAGACCTTATTGATGACAATTGGATCAACATCTAACAGTGCTCCATTGAACCTAATATTAGTGCTAGATAAATATATAAATTTTTTATTACAACATTATCACCACACAAATTTTTTTTTTCTTCAAAACACGTTTTTTTTGTGACGATGAATACTGCCCCAGTAAAAAATTTGTCTAATACTTGTAGTGATTATTCTATTTTTTTCTTCTTCTCTAACAAATATTTCAAGTTCAGATACAACTTATATATGCAAACAAAGCAGCAATATACATACATATATACATATATATATATGTGTGTGTGTGTGTGTGTTATGTTCTACTGTAACTTTACAATTTAGAGGAAGGGACTAAAACTGTATTTTTGAAATATTCATATTTACTGAGTCTTAATTTATCAAGTTAAAAGTTATACGTACCATACAATAATGGCTTCAACACCTCTGCAGCCAAACCCCAAACACCTTCTTTAAACCTTCCGTCCTCCAGCGGCGATTTCCGATCATCATCGTCGATGATATCAGACCTCCCAATGGTTTCCAAAGTTGTAGATTCAATCTCATAAGGGTCTCCACCTTCCCACAAGCAAAACAACCTCTCATTCCACCTTAATACACTAGTGTTTGCAACATTTTTCATCACCTTAGTGTTTCCCACCTTTTTACCACCTTTTAGAACGGAAAACGGTCCCCGGTGGGTGAACCGCCACCGGCCGGTCATCGGATCATGTTCCTCCACCTGAGCCTCAGTCTTTATGTACCTAGCCATGAACTTGACCTGTCCTTTGGCACCATCAATTGTAAATGCCCTAAGATAGCCATGACCATCAAGAGGGTGCACAGTTGAGCCATGGTCATCGGAGAAGAGTCCCGGTCCGGTGAGATAATATGTTCCAGCCGGGAAGTCCGCTGGTATTGCGCCATCAATGACACTAAGGGTAACTGGCTCAGTCGTTTCTGATCTTTGGGACACGAAGAGAAATTGGTAGTCCCAGAAGGCGGCGACTGAGTCATCTACCTCTGGGATTGAAACTTGAGAACTCGGGATAGTAATCGAGACTGCTCGTGGAACATTGGCCGGCAATGAAATGTTGCGTAGTGGTGATAGCCTTACTGGTGGCGGAATTTTGGGTGGTGTAATATGGTGTGGTTTGGCCTGCATTTGTCTTTCTTTTGGAACAAAGTGAGGCCTTTTGGTTATGAGGGTGATAGCAATGCAATTGAAGGTGGCATGGCATGGCATGGTATTTTATATATAAAGACAACATACACAAAAACTTGGTGAGCTGGATCATTGCTATGAATATTTGGTTTTTTGTTTTTTTTTAACTGTGATGGGTGTCTGGTCAATTTAAATACACCTCGATTAATCCTCTTCCCGCTCTGGTTAAAGTCAAGTCATCCACACCAAGACTAGGGTATTTATGAGAGATAAACCCCTCATGAGCTGGCCTCAAGGGGTTGCTAGATTCGAACTTAGGACATCTGAATTTATAGTGTATTCATGTTATCACTTGAACTACCCCTTAAAGTTAATATTTGAGTTTTGGTCACGAGAATCATTATATTCACGTGTTTTTTTGAACTCATGACTATAACGTAAATTTTAGATGCTCGTAATTACCCATTAACCACATAGATCAATTATGTCTAACTTTTAAGTCAAAAAAATATTTAAACTCAAAATTTGTGAGTTTACATCTTGCTATTTGTTAGATCGATGAACCAACTTGTGGGGTTATGAATATTTGTTATCATTTGTCCATTACACTTTTATAATAATTTTTTTTTATATTAATTGTACTTTCAATGTGTGTGGTGGGGGCTTGGTCACCTTGTTGGGTAGTGTAAATTTGCCTCAACTAGGTGGTGGGACAACTATGCCATACACTTTGCTCAAAAATGGAAGACAGGGTCATGCTTGCTCATTAGAAGGCAGACAAGTTGGTTTTTTTTCCTTCATGCAAAATGCCACCTCTATTTGCAAAATATCATTGGTGGTTAAAATTCGGTCCAATAACCTTTAATTAGTAGTTGAAATTTGTCGACAGTCAATTTATAAAAAAATATGTCAAAGATTATGTTTGTATCTAATTTATTTCTTCTTATACCCTCGTTAATTGATGAAATTTCAGCTTAGCAACATATTTGGAGTACTTTGACTCAAGTTGCCCACTAACTTAGATGGAAAGATCTCAAAGTTTTTTTTTTCAAAAGTCATGGGTGTTCAGATCAGTTTATGCGCATCTCGATTAATCCCCTTTCCGGTCCGGTCAAAAACAGACCATCCACGTCGAGATTAGGGTATTCATGAGGGATAAATCTCTCATAATCTGACCCTAAAAAATTGTTAAGAAATTTGCCATCTCGAAAAGTTAAGTTCAACTCTTGTCTTGATTCGATCAATTCATTACTTAGTTTGTGAGTAATTGTGTCAATTCAAAATTTCAGTTATAACTCTAAGTTCAAATTTTAAGTGTCTGGTATAATTGGCCTTAATGCGATTTCAGTGCGGTAGACTGCTTCGTCAAACAATTTTTCTTTTACACTCTAAAAAGGGGAAGTCACTCGATCTTCTCTTAAAATGAAAGTATATGAATTAAAATTTTGGATTAATAGTATTTTTAATCACTAAAGTACGTATTTTTTATCAGTTTAGTTCTCATTGTATCAATTTTTTTAATTTGGTCCATAAAGTATTCAATTCGTGTTATTTTGGTCTCTACATAGACGGACCGTTAAGTTTTTGATAGAATGATCAGGTATTAAGCACGTGATACCATCTAAAAAAATGATACGTAATCACTTATGTCAAAAAAATTGACGGATTGTCTTATTAGAAACCAAAATGACATGAATTGAATATTTTAGAGATCAAATTAATAAAATTGATACATTAAAAACTAAATTGACAAAAAAATTATACTTTAATAATAAAAATCCTATTAGTGCTAAAATTTTAGTCCACCTTGTACAATTTTAATAATTACTTTGTGGGCATACGCAGACATATATTAATTTGCTAATATTAAACTAGTGCACTGAAAAACAATCATCATTGCTTTGATACCAGTGTGTGTTGGTGTTGATTCTACCACCATGAAGACAAGGAAGAGTCATATTCCCTACTTGGCCGGCTAATATGGAATCTGGTGATCTCATCTTCAACTCAACCTTATTGGCCACTTTCCAAGTTGTATTAAAAAGGAACAAATTACACTTCTTACACCCTTAGTTTGTGGGTTATGTTTGTGAGTTATCCTTGTGCTTATAAAATATATAGTTTCTCTCTCTCTCTCTCTCTCTCTCTCTCTCTCTCTCTCTCTCTCTCTATTTGGGTTTATGCTTCACAGTTATCCTTCATGATAATTGAATTTACTAATTGATGATGCACAAATTGGTTTTGCACACCTCCTGTCAAGTATGAATGATAAATGCAGTAATTAAAGTAGAGAGAAGACAAGAATTATAGTGGTTCGGTCAATGTGACCTACGTCCACTTCTGAATGACTAGGGTCGCCGGGTCTTTTATTAACTCAAGTGTGCAAGGAGCATAGAGTTACAAGCTGAGAGGGAGAGGAGAGAGGTATGCTCTGTTGAGTGTCATCTGATCCGCTCTGCCCCCCAAGTGTTGGTGGGGCTTACAATTTATAGTCGTCTCCTAACAGATCGAAGCGACTTAATAGCAACTATTCTGGTGGAGCTGGCGACTTTTTCTCAACGGGCGAGACAGTTGCGGTGCTCTCCATGAGACTCGGTCAAATGATAAGGTGAGGGGTTGACTCTTTTCACGGCGGCTTGGATGAGGCTCTTGAGATGACCCTTACTCCAGGGTGGTAAGGAGGAGGGCTGGGCGCCTGAGGAGGAGGGCTGGGTGCCTGAAGAGGAGACCTGGGCGCCTGGCGTGATGGGCTGGGCGCCTGGGATGGTTTGGACGCCCAGTTTGGGCGCCAGGGGGTCCTTGGATGACCTTGTGTGCTCCCTGCTAGTGTAACTCCTTGAGCTTTATGAGCTTGACCGGATTGACCACATTGGGCTGGATTTGCTGGATCTCTTGGAGTCGGGCTATAAACTCGGACCGGGCTTATAACATGAGTTGGGCCTTTGGGCTCGACCCATCATTTGCCCCCCAATGCCCTATGTCCAATGGAACTTGGAAAGGAGGGCATTCGGTTGAATTTGAATTTTCGACTGACCGGCATAACTGGAAAAACTTCGGGAGGCCAAAACTTGTGTTTTTAGGCTTTTTTTGAGCTTTCAATAGCATCAGTCATAGCCATAGGCTATGTGTCTTGTGGGGCTCGCTGAGAGCTTCGATTTGATATATTATAAGCCTCATTTGGAGCAACGGAGCAAAAGTTACGGTCAAAATTTGAGCAGAGAGGTGGGCTAGCGGTTTGGGCGAGCAAGACACTGTTTGGGGGAGCAGAGCACTGTCCTGGGCGAGCAGCATTGTTCTGGCGCAAGAAGAAATTTTTTTTTTTTTTTTGAAAAAACTTCGGGAGGCCAAAACAACTGTTTCTGAGTTTTTTTTGGACTTTTTACAGCATCAATCATAGCCAAAGGCTATGAGTTTTGTAGAGCTCGTCAAGAGCTTTGATTTGATATATTATAAGCCTCATTTCGAGCACCTTGGGCGAGCCTGGGCTGGCTTGGGCGAGCCGGAGTTGCCTTGGGCGAGCCTAGGGCTGCCTTGGGCATCTTGGGCGAGCAAAGGGGGTCTGCTCCTCTCCAGGCGCTAGGCTGGCTCATTTGGGTGAGCAAAGGGAGTCTGCTCTTCTCCAAGCACTGGTTTGAGGAGCTTGGGCGAGCAGGAGGCCTTGGGCGCTAGGCTGGGCTGCCTGGGCACCAGGCTGGGAGCCAGATGATGTCTGGGCACCAGAGAGAGATGCCTGGGTGCCAGAGGGAGGTAGCTGGACACCAGCTTGGGCGCCTGGGGATGTTGTCTGGGCGCTAGTCTAGGCGCCTGAGGGGGTCTAGGCGCCTGAGGATGTTGTCTCGTCGCCAGTCTGGGCGCCTGAATGTTCTGAGAGATGCTGGGAGCCTGTGTTGGAGATGTCAAAAACAATGTTATTCCAAACATTAAATTATCTAACATAATTACCTGGAGAGAGAGGTAGGCTACTTGCGCGAGAGCAAATACAGAGTTTGAGGATTGCTTGTGAGAGAGCTACACCTTTTGAGACTGAGTTTTTAGTGACCCATGAGAGAGTCCTTAAGCTTGAGGTATAGGCTTCCTGTTTGAGAACAGTGCAGAGGTAGGTGGGCTGCCTGGTTGAGAGCAGTGCAGAGGTAGGCTGCCTGCTTAAGAGCAGAGCAGAGATATGCTAGGCTTTTTTGGCGACCCGCGAGAGAGCCGCTAAGTTGGAGATAGGCTGCCTACTTAAGAGCAGTGCAGAGATAGGCTGCCTGCTTAAGAGCATAGTAGGGATATGCCAAACTTTTTTGGCGACCCACAAGAAAGTCGATAACCTGGAGATAGGCTGCCTGTTTGAGAACAGTGCAGAGGCCAAGCTTTTTTGGCGACCCGCGAGAGAGCCGCTAAGTTGGAGATAAGCTGCGTGTTTGAGAACAGTGCAAAAGCAGGTCAAGCTTTTGGCGATCCGTGAGATGATTCACCTCGCCTAGACCTGTTGATTTTCTCAGCATTCATATATTTGTGAGCTTTTGCCAATAATTCTAGCATGCTCTTTGGTGGTCGTTTCATCACAGAGAATAGGAAGCTCGATGATTGGAGGCCTCCCAGGAATGCGGTCATGCTGACTTTTTCATTGGGCTCTTCGACCTGAGGGACCCCCTCGTTAAAACAAGTGAGGTAGCTTCTCAAGCTCTCATCTTGGTCCTGTTTTATGTTGAGCAGATGGGTGACAGGCTTCTGCTGGCGGCGTCCACCAATGAACTGTGTCACAAAGGATCTGCTCAATTCGGTGAAGGAGCCTATGGAGGTCGGGGTGAGTTTGGCGAACATTGTCACGCTGATCCCTTCAAGGTGGTCGGGAACGCTCTGCACATGATTTCATCAGGGACGTTGTGCAGCTGCATCAAAGTCTTGTAAGTTTCCAGATGGTCCAGTGGATCCTTCGTACCATCAAAGGTCTCCACGGATGGCATTTTAAATTTTTGAGGAAGGGGGTAGTTCGCCACGTCTGGCTTGAAAGGTGTGTATGTTCGCCTTATGAGGTAGTCCACTGTCTCGGGTCTCTGCGCCTTCATGGCTTTGAAGACGTCACCCATTTGATTTTGTACCTCCTTAATTTTCTCATCCCAATAGTTGGGAGCTCCTCTGGAATGATCATGGGAATGGCTCCCCTGCTCCATGTTTTGGTTTTCACCCTCATCCTCTTGGAGACAAGGGTCTTCACCATGTGGTGCAGGAGCTGGAGGAGGAGGAGGTGGAGGTCCCTCATGGGTAGCTCTCCCATGCTGGGTGCCCAAGGGGGCTCCCATGGGTGGGGCGCCCAAATGGGCTCCAAAGGTGGCGCCCAGAGGGGGAGCACCCGTGTGGGGAGCTCCTTGACGCGCAAGGCGTGGAGCTCCTCTCACTTGAGGTCCAGGTTGTGCTCCTCCTTGCACAACGAGCATTAGTTGAAGGATCTGCTGGTTCTGGGCCACAAGCTCCTGCATGGTCTCCAGCATCTACTGCGTACTTGGGACAGGATTGGTTGGGGGAGGAGCAACTTCCTCTTCTCTTATTTGGTTATCCTCAGGTTGATTCATCGATCTGGTGGTGATCGTCATAGGTTCAACAGAGGGAGTGATTAGAAATGAGAAGTTTGTCGGTTCCCACAGACAACGCCAAACTGATGATGCACAAATTGGCTTTGCACACCACCTGTCAAGTATGAATGATAAATGCAGTAATTAAAGTAGAGAGAAGACAAGAATTATAGTGGTTCGGTCAATGTGACCTACGTCCACTTCTGAATGGCTAGGGTCACCTGGTCTTTTATTAACTCAAGTGTGCAAGGAGTAGAGAGTTACAAGCTGAGAGGGAGAGGAGAAAGGTATGCTCTGTTGAGTGTCATCTGATCCGCTCTGCCCCCCAAGTGTTGGTGGGGCTTACAATTTATAGTCGTCTCCTAACAGACCGGAGCGACTTAATAGCAACTAAGCAACTATTCTGGTGGAGCTGGTGACTTTTTCTCAACGGGCGAGACAGTTGCGGTGCTCTCCATGAGACTCGGTTAAAGGATGAGGTGAGGGGTTGACTCTTTCCAAGGCGGCTTGGATGAGACTCTTGAGATGACCCTTACTCCAGGGTGGCAAGGAGGAGGGCTAGGCGCCTGAGGATGAGGGCTGGGCGCCTGAAGAGGAGACCTTGGCGCCTGAGAGTGCCTGGGCGCCTGGCGTGATGGCCTGGGCGCCTGGGATGGTTTGGACGCCCAATTTGGGCGCCAGGGGGTCCTTGGATGACCTTGTGTGCTCCCTGCTAGTGTAGCTCCTTGAGCTTGATGAGCTTGACCGGGTTGACCACATTGAGCTGGATTTGCTGGATCTCTTGGAGTCGGGCTATAAACTCGGACCGGGCTTATAACATGAGTTGGGCCTTTGGGCTCGGCCCATCACTAATGATAGCACTTTTTCTCACTAGTTGGTACAAACGTGTGTTGCACGTAAAACCATGTCATTTGATCATGTGAAGATTGAAATATTTATATTGAATTCATGTATCATTGTTTCCTTAATTGAATTGAATGAGAAATGTTATACTGCCTCGTGAAAATAGTTTAGAAGACACCAATATTAAGGAAGGAACACATTAATTAAGTACATAAAATGGTTGGCACCTATCTCACGAAAGTAATCTATAAAGACTGCTAATAGATTGACAAACAAAGGGCAATGAAGATCTAAACCTCCCAGAAGTATTATGAAAACTTAACAAATCTAACTCACCAATTCCAATAAAAACTTTTGTGTCCCTCCTAATTTACCTTTGATCTGCTCTTGTCAATTAATACCTCAAGTATTAGGACTCCAAAACTATGCAAAGTAGACTACACTCACTCAATCATTCTTAAACATCGTGGCTGGTTAGGGGGGAAGAGAAGTGAAATCAGAGCAAAATTTTAAAGTTTACAAGTGAACGGGAATTGAGGAAGAAATGTAGTTCTTTATCAATTTGAATGGACAGATTGTTTATTTTTATAAGTAATGAAACTTGACCAACAAATATTCTTTTTTGGAGCGCCAAATTTTTTAGGGTTAATATAAGAAAATTTCATGTTATGAGGAACAACAACAAAACAAACATATATCAACTCTGCAAATTCACATGTTCAATAAAGGAAGAAAAAAATAAAGCAACTCCAACTCAATAACTGTATTATGGGAATATAAATCAATTCAATCCATAAAGAGTATTTAACTGTAGTGGAAAGAAATCAAAGAAGGGAGAGCGGCTTACAATAATAAAAATCTTCAGAGCCTAATCCAAACATGCCACTTTTATAGCTCAGTTTGTAAATAGTACACAACTATAACAATACCTAACATAAATAATGCAAATTCATAACCTGACCCTATAAAAACAAATCATGCAAATTCTAACTACATATGAATTGGGGTTTGGCACCACTCAAGTGGTGGAACCAAAAGAAAAAATTTCAACACTCTTTACCAAGTTAGTAATGTCCACCACAATCAATCCTAGCTAGATATATGCAAGACACATATAAAAATTGCACCCAAAGATTGTTCTACATGTCAGCACTCATCACCATCCATAGCAACCACTCAACCCATCATAACCACATATATTACAATACCTCATCTTATCAAACACCTTATGTGCATAGTATTATTGGCACCGAGCAAACCCCATCATAAATTCACGGTAGTTAAGTAAAAATAAATTCTTTATTGCAAAAACATTCTAACTAGCATTAAAACTGAAATTTAATTCCTAAATTGCAAAGAATACACCTAAAATTACAAACTATCCACCCAAAATTGAAACAACAAAATCAACACAAAAATAGATTCATAATTGACCTAAATGCAAAAAATCCATTCTAAATCAGATGTTAAATGGGCATATAATGCAAAATCACCCTCCTATTCAACTCACTTAATAACCACACAAACCCAATTATCATATTCACTGCCCAAAAATTCACACCATAAACAGGATTGCCATTCTTGTGACCCACATATTCATGTTTATTGTGTGGTTGAAAGGCTAGGCCTTAGCAGTAGGTGAATCAACTCTACTCTCAATGTGTGCCTTGTTTATGTTCTTTACTTCAGGTCCATGCATAGGGGAAGCTTATAGCAGTTTAAAGTGCTTGTAAGCATCACAAATTCATCATTTTCCATTTCCTAAACTTTACACTCACTTCCATTCCCCAAGTCAAAATCGATGGCATGTTGACAGTAAACAAAATTATAATTGATAAAATTGGCGGCAAAGACAGTATTTAAGAGCCAATAGGAAATAAGCAAATTTTAGCCTATATCCAAAAAACAATTCCCCCAATCACAACTAAAAAGGGAAACTTATAAACATCATAGAAAAATTAAATTTTCAAGAATATAGATCAAACATTCTAATCAAAACCAAAACATAAATCTGATTAGAACAAACCAAATTTTCAAGAATAAAAACCAAATTGTAAGACAGTTTGTGTGCATGATTCTTGCTATAATGGTATGACATTTAACCACTTCAATACAAAAAATGAATAAAAACTATACACAAAAAGAAAAAAAAAGTTTATGATTAAAATTGTTCATAATCCAAGAAATAGTTCAAAAAAGATCTAGATAGAAGTTCATATCCATTTAGTCTTTTACAAGTAACCAAATTAGAGTTGACCCACCAAAACCCAAAAGACTGACATGATAGTTAAAACGTAGCCCCAATATCTACCATTTCATGACCATACTTTTCCTATTTTCTCCAACCATCATAGAGGAGATTGGTTTAAAAAGATGTTTGATCTTCATTGGCATCGTAAGGGAAGTTTTTAACTGTTCTTGACATGTACAAGAATGTCATCACTTCACCCATATCCTAGCGTGATGACCTTGGCTATGACATTTTCATATGTGTCTACCCATAAATTCCTTGTGGACATCAAAAAAAATATGAATCATTTCTTATAGTACAAATGTTAATCATCAAACTGTTTGTTTTAGCACCAAAGCCTCATAACAACACAATTGAGTGAATTGACAGTAGGCATGCTGCATTTAGAAGATCCAGTAACCCCAATTTATCTAAACAACTATCTAGAGTCTTTGTTGAGCCAACAACCACATACCCAACAAACTAAAATGTCAAACCAGAATCAATAAGGCCATTCACCGAAATGTACATAAAAAAATTAAATTCTCAGAAATCCACAACAAAACTGCAAGGTTCTCACAAAATTCATATCATGTGTGCTAGGTTACTAAGAACGTAGCAAACTGGGAATTTTCTCACAACCCATCTACTGCACCAAATTGCTCAATATATTTAGAATATTCTGTGTTAAAATAAATGGTGAAGTCCACTTTTGCTAATGTTTGTACTTTGAAAGACAATCAGCAATCTATACATATCAACTAAATTATCAGTATAATTTTAATTTATTACTTAATGAGCAATAACCCACTACGTGCAAGCAGCTTGGGAAAAAAACGTAAAAAAATTGTTAAGCACATTTTATTGTTTTATAGAGTTGTGCACAAACTCTAATCCTATGTATCACAAAAACCACAATATGCTGAATAAGTGAAAAGGCATAAATAAAAAAATGGGTTAATTGCACTGGAGGTCCCCAAAGTATGAGATTTATCTCATTTTCGTCCCCAATGTTTCAATTACATCATTTTGGTCCCTGAAATATTGAATATGTTTCTATATAGTCTTTCAAACAAACAACGTCCAGATTGTTAACGATTTTTTTATCATAAACTTGTCACGTAATACCTAAATATGAACAAAAAATAATTTTGATAGCTCTTAAACAAAATTTGAGTAGCTCTTGACAAAAGAATGGTAATATGGGTAGCTTTTGACCAAAATTTGGATAGTTCATGATCAAAACTGTATAATTTAGATAGCTATTTAACCAAAATTTGAGTATAAATTTGGTCAAGAGTTATCCAAATTATTTTTTTGTCCATATTTAAGTATCGCGTGACAAATTTATGATAAAAAAACGTTAGCAATCTAGACGTTGTCTGCTTGAGAGACCATATAGAAACGTATTCAATAGTTTAGGGACTAAAATGATGCAATTGAAACATTGAGGACCAAAATGAGACAAATTTCATACTTTGAGGACCTCTAGTGCAATTAACTCTAAAAAAATATAAACAATATATATAGAGAGAAGGAATTCAGTGTACCTTGATTAAGTACCTATTTGAGTAGCACACTGTTACTTCCGTGACGCCAATACACACGGTATTTGCACTGTATTTTTTCTGTCAAAGTTTAATGTTCTCAACATCCGTTATGATGTTAAAATAAAAAACAAAGATGTATTTATAGCAGAGAAAATCTTAACAAAGATATCAGTGAAAGAACAATACTAAGAAATAAGCGGCCGGTTCCAAAATCGTTAGACTGACAGAGTGTTGAATTGCAATGGAGAGAGGGAAAACACCTTAGAGTGATTCAAATGCTAGTTTGGAGTATTGGAATTGCGTGAATTGAAATCAGATATAGGCACTGCAACTTTATGCATTAAGTCCCAGAATGCGTATAGGCGGAAAGAGCAACGGTGACAGACGTTGAGATGCTGAAAAGAGAGATTGAATGCGTAGAGTAACGCATACTTTGAGCGGTAGATAAAGAGAGAGGGAGGAATGCGTGGGGGTTTTGTAACATCCCATCCTCCACATGGCATAATATTGTCCGCTTTGGGCCCACTGGCCCTCACGATTTTGTTCCTCTCAGTACCCCTGGGAAAAAGGCCTTATGCCATGTAAGGCGAGGGGCTTACTTATAAGCCCATCAACTTTCCTCTCCCTAACCGATGTGGGACACCAAGATCTCACAATCCACCCCCCTCAGGGCTGCACGTCCCCGTGCAGCAGCTCGCCAGCTACCTGCCCGCCCACTACACTCGAGCACGACATGGGCCCACACTCGGTCCAGACAAGAGTCGGCTCTGATACCATCTTGTAACACCCCACCCTCCACATGAAATAATATTATCCGCTTTGGGCCCACTGGCCCTCACGGTTTTGTTCCTCCCAGTACCCCTGGGAAAAGGCCTTATGTCATGTAAAGCGAGGGGTTTACTTATAAGCCTAGCAACTTTTCTCTCCCTAAGTGAGACACCAGGATCTCACAGGTTTCGGGTGAGTAGAAGAAGAGATAGGTTGTGGGCATTTATTTGGAAAAGATAATAAATAGGGTTAGTTACAAATTATCCCCTTAAACTTTGGATATTGTTAAAATTAACACTTTGAGGTTTCAATTTCAATAACTTTTTCCCATTAATTTTTAATATTTTTCAATTAACAAATTTTTTCAATTTCAGTCCTCAAAAGTAATTAATTTTATTTGTTAATTTGGTCAATTGCAAACTTTGAGAGAGCAATTTATCGAAATTAAAACATACAATATTTAATTGTAGCAGTACCCATAGTTGAGGGAATAATTTGTAATTAACCCTAATAAATATCCACATGATCAAAAAGAGTTTTCTTTGTTGGACAAAATGGCACCGAGAAGCTGGATCATCAAAAAGAATGGATGAATCTGACATTATACAAATGCTAGAGGGTATTTATGGAAAACAATAGTTTTTTGATTTAGTAGTCTTTTAGAAGTAATATAGATAAATATATGTTCTATTAAAAAATTTAAAGAAACTAATTAAGATGAAAAAATAGTAAATTTATTTGTCTAATGAAAAGTTGAGGGCATCACTATACCCTAACTAGAAGTCTAGAACCATCACCAACCACTCCCTTCAAAAGAAAAAGAGACAGCACGTGGAATCGTCACTAGTCACAACCATACAAAACCACCACTTAAGGTCAAGTGGGTTTTTCTTGTTCAATGCTTAAATTTGAGTTTTCACATTTACAGGAACTCGGAGGGGACGTTAGTTTTGGCCTCTATATAGGTGCGGTGGGGTCTTCCACAGATAGTTGTGTAGTGTTGAAAAACAATACTTCCTAACGAATATGTGAAATTGTCTATCTGTGTACCCATTTTATGTACCAACAAAAATAATAATTTGAGATCCCAAACTATCTTTTTTCAGATTGTTTAAAAAAAATTTAAGGCCCCAATTTTAATAAGTTTTTTTGTTTTTGTTTTTTTGTCTTGTCTAATTTTTATATAGTATAGAAACACACATGTAATTTCTCAATACAATACTTTTGAGG
This sequence comes from Ilex aquifolium, assembly GCA_951799425.1. Taxonomy (NCBI): domain Eukaryota; kingdom Viridiplantae; phylum Streptophyta; class Magnoliopsida; order Aquifoliales; family Aquifoliaceae; genus Ilex; species Ilex aquifolium. The sequence continues at coordinate 4,611,861 of OX637395.1, forward strand.
TCTTATAATTAGGATCAATTAACTAATTAATTATATATATATATCTAATTGTTGTGAATTATAACTTTTTTGTTAGATTAAGTTCAAGGTTCTTGTTATCAGGGTTGAATTTTGATTGCTTGATTATTATTTTTTGCAAAACACAAAATTACCAGGAAATAGATCGAATAGCTACATAGATATATTCACCGGTTATGATGGGCATGGCACTAACAAATGCATAACTTTAGCCATTTTGTTCAAGACCTTATTGATGACAATTGGATCAACATCTAACAGTGCTCCATTGAACTTGATATTAGTGCTAGATAAAAACATTTTAGTACTTGTGATAATAATTGAGGGGAAAACATAAAATATTGGAATCCAAATCCTAACTTTAGTGCTAATTTTGTTTTTTTTTTTAAAAACCAAGAGAGAAATAATTTTCATTTATGACCCACTAGAATGAAATTTTACCTAGGCCTCAACTAAAAGTTCAAAGCCCAAAAGTCCAACGGGCTAACAGGTCGTTCAACCCGTACACGTGGCAGGCCGTGGATAACCCGATAACCCGACGAGTAGGGTTTGGGCTATTTTTTATTGGGGTCGGGGCCCAACGGGTTGGCCCGTTAAGAAGCCCATTAGTCCAACCAATTATGATAATTGGAATCCTAACGGCTCAATCAATTAATTCATCACTCTTTCAAACATTCCCTAAGCTTTCTCTCAATATCTTTCAAGCTCATTTTTTTATTGTATCTAACTTTTTTTATTATAGTTTGCTAATTCGAAGAAGTTGAAGTTGAAATTGGAGTTGGAGCATTGAATAGAAGTTGTTGGAGTAATCACACTTAAAATCAAATTTATTTGTTCATCCAACTTTATGAATTTATGTCTTTTTTGTAGTTTTTACATAATTTTATTTAAAAAAATCCGTTTTATGCCCAAAATAGTGGCCCTTTAGGCCCGACCATGTTTAGCCTTGTTTTTTGGCCCAATAAGCCGGCCCATGAGGAGGCCATGGGCCTTAAATTTTTTCCACATAGGGTCTCGAGTCGGGCCATTGACTAGTCAAAGCCCACAAACCCAGGCCAATGCATGGGCTGAAAAATCATGGGCCAAGTAGTTATTGAGGCCTAATTTTACCTAAACACTACTGCAACCCAAATAAGACTTAGTAACAGGTCTTGTTGGGCTGACCCGACCCAAAATTCTTTGGACTCAACAAGCCCTCCTAACGTCAGTCTTATCAAGTATTGGTCAGTAAACGGGCTGAGCTTGAGCCTACTCAATGTAAAATGTTGGGAAATTTGGAAGTCGGTACAAAAATTTGAACTTAATTGAGTTAAACTACATTAAAGAAACTTATTTGGCCCTAAATACATTTTTTTGAAAAAAGACTAAAAAGTCATTCATTACTCAATTACTCTCTATCTCCTTCTCTCTTCATTACTCTTTCACTCTTTCTTCCATATTTTCTTTCTATCTATCTATCTCTCTCTCTGTTACTCTCTCTATCTATCTCCTTTTTTTTCTTTCTCTCCCATTGATAATTTTTTTTCAAACATGTAAAGATTTGATTTAATTTTTCATCTATCTCCCATCTTCTCTCTATCTCTCTCACTCTCTCTCCCCTTATTTTCTCTCGTTGTTACTCTTTTTCTCTTTATTATCTCTCTCTGCTTATATCAACGGTACAACAACACAATTACATCAATTAGTTATACTAATTAGTTACAATTACCATATAATACACCAAATAATTATTCATGTGTTCTAATACACCAAACAATAATTCACGTGTTCTAATAAACCAAACAGTTATACCAAACAATTACACAAATTTTTCTCTCATTATTCTCTCTCTCTTTATATCAACTTTTAAACTATACAATTAAACTAATTAGTTACATCAATCAGTTACAATAGTCTTATAATACATCAAACAATTACTCATTACACTAAACAATTATACGAAATTACAACACTAACCCAATTTATCATTCAGTTATTTACATAAATCGAGTTACATCATTTAATATTACGACATGGTTACACTAATTATATACACCAAATTGAGTTTATCATTACACAAAAGAGTTTATCATTACACTAAATTTGATGTATATAATTGGTTTAACCATGTCGTAATACTAAATGATACAACTCTTTATTTTATGTAAACAACTGAATGACAAATTAGGTTGGTATCATAATTTTGTGCAATTATTTGGTGTAACTATTTGATTTATCAGAGCACATGAGTAACTGTTTGGTGTATTATAGGGTAATTGTAACAGATTGGTGTAGTTTTATTGTTGTAACGTTAATATAAAGAGAGAGTAATGGTGAGAGAAAATATGGGGAGAAAGTGTGAGAGAGAGAGAAAATAGGGGAGAGAGATAAAAAAAATCAAATCAAATATTTACATATTTGAAAAGAAAAGAAATTATCAATGGGAGATAGAGAAAAAAAATCGGGGAGAGATAGAGAAAATAACGGAGAAAGAGAGAAAACATGGGAGAGAGAGAGTAACGGTGTGAGAAATAGGAGGAGAGGGAGTGAAATAATAAGAGTTATTAGGAGTGTTCACCTTACTCTACGGTAGGAATTATGATATTTCATATTCCTACTCGATATTTTGCGGAATAATTTTGTCTTGGTCTACCATACCCGATCAAATGTATTAATCCGACCCGAATCCCGTCCAAAACAATCGGGCAGGAAGTCGGGTGATAAACCAATAACACTAAAGAAAACACAATAAATTCGATAATACATAAACAATTATAATAAAACACAACAAGAAAGTCATAAACATCAATACATCATATATAAGAAAGTTATAAATATCAATAAAACATTAGGGTTTCTAGATTTTGTAGGTATTCCGTATTCCTACACGATTTTTTGAGGAATACCAAAAAATATTCCGTTGGCTTACACGATTCTTTGGGATAGCCGATCAATAAAGTCGGTTAGGATAGGGTCGAAATTGGTGGATAATCGAAAATTTGAACACCCCTAAGAATTATGCATAATTTAAGGAATGATAAGTAAGTAAAAAAATTCAAATGTTATTTGAATTTTGTACCTAATCACAAGATATTTTATCAAAATTGAACTTAATAGAGTAAAATATTTATTCATACATGTCCTATCAAATAAGTCCAAAAAAAATGTACCAAAACTAAAAAAAACCCTAAAATGTTCATGCTCACAGCTTGGCTGACATTTTTAAACATTAGGCATTTGGGGTGTATTTTTGTATTTTACAAAGTCAAATCCAGGAAAAGGGGTCAAAAGAGCCGTTACATTTAAGAAGGACTACAAGTGGAGAATTTTGAAAATAGCTGGCCTATCGGTTAATCTCATTGGTTCACCGGACCCTAAAGATTCAAGTCCAAGCCATACTTGTGAGGGTTAGTGGGTAATTCATTAATTGACATGTGGCGAACTAGTACATATTTAACGCAAGGATTACATCACGTCATTACGTTTGTAATATGATATTGTATCACAATTCAATAAAAATACAAAATTTTTTTGGTAAAGTGAATTATTTACTTAAATATGGAGTAGTAATTATTTATTTAATTTTGTGAGATTCACTTACTTATTGATCCGACTTCTTTTTTTTTGATTAAAACAACATCATTTTATACAAAAATAACCTTATTCTATTTAACAAATCAACGTCCTTTTGATATAAAACAATGTTATTTTAATCAATAACACCTCTACTATTAATTTTTTAACATTAGAAAATTAACAGAAGATGATCCTCGATCTTTAATTGTGGTGATTTTACTGAATGATAATATTACATGATGATGAAGACATGGTGGTGCTTAGGAGTGTCCATGGGTCGGGCCAGGTTAGGCCTTAGCCTTTACTCAGGTGAGTTATCGAGCGGGTCGAGTTGGGCTTCAGGTACGGGTATGGATAGACTCGCAGCCCAACCCGCAAGCTTATTGGGTGGGCCTGCGGGCAAGCCTTTTGGGCGGTCTTATTGAGCAGGCCTGCTCACGAGCTTTTTTATATACAATTTTATTTAAAAATAATGAATATTTTTATAAATTATATTTTTGAATCAAAAGTACAGATAAAATGAAAAAAAAAAAATAATAAGTAATTTTATTTTTGAATAGGGGAGGAACTACATCACAATAGAATGAACACATCTCAACTAGGTTGACACCTACCCATCTATCTATCATTTGTACAACTCTACCCTTCAAAAAATATATGCTTAATATATAGAAAAGAAAATAATACATTATTTATAATATTTTAATTTTTAAAACTTCAAATTCTGATATTGAGAAACTTATTTCAAAATTTTAAATTCAATGGTCTAATAGTCTAATTTTTTTCAAAGGAAGGATGAGTTTTTATGGGCGGGCTATTGTGTTGGGTAATGGATTTGGAGTAAGTCCAAACCCTCTTTTTAAAAATATTGGACTTGGGCTCGAGCGGGCCAATTAACATGCCTATTGGATTTCGGGCTGGGACTCGTGGGTAACTCGACTATAGACAGCCTATTGCTGCTGGGCGTTTGCCTCGGCTTAAGCCAAATTCCCAAAGTGCCCTTAACTTAATTAAATCGCCCCGGTTCAGAAAGGCCACTTTTGTAATACCAATTCCTCCTCTCTCTCCAGAATTCAAACACAACAGCCAGACCTTTCCGTTGCCTTTATTCGCCGCTTCCCACCATAGCCTTCCACTTCACTCAAGATGAACTACGAGCAAAGACTGATCGCAGCGGCAAAGTACGTCTTCGCCGGAGAATCAATCGACGGAGACCTGCCGATGAACCCCGCCGAGTTCGGAGTCACGGCGACGCTCAAACCTCACCAAGTCGAAGGAGTCTCATGGCTTATTCGAAGATACCTTCTCGGCGTCAACGTCATTCTGGGTATCCTTTTCTTTCCCTATGTTTGGTTCCAAGAAAATAAAAGAAAATTGGTATTTGACTATTTATTATATTTAATTTGTTGTAGTTATAGTAAACTTTCTTAGCAACCAAATAGATTACGAGTTACCTGGTATATCTGTTGATTTTATTTGCAGGAGACGAGGTAAATTTGATTTGCAAGATGTAGATTTCTGAACCTGCATGAACTTGGAGAGTAAAGAACTTCTTTAAGATTGTGGTCTCTTGAAAATTGATTTTGGTCACTTGAAAGTCGATTTAATTAGTTTGTTTCCTTTACTTACCACTTGGGTCGATAGAAAAACCCAAAAGATTGTGGTATTGTATTTAGAAGTTCTTGTTGGAATTTCGTAGTAAAGCTGAGTCTTTATTTATTATTATTATTATTGCCCAAAAGATTGTAGGGGCGTTTCTAATTTGTGGATTTTGTCAAGTTCATTACTACAAATTGAAAATTGATTACAAGAGCATGTCTTCAGCGTAATTTCCAGTTGGGTTGCTTAATAAACTGAGTGAAGAATGAAATAAGATTAAATTGGTTTGTAATCCAATGCAATGGTAATTGTGTTAATTGCTTTGAATGGGAATGGTGTATTGGCAGATGGGACTGGGTAAGACTTTGCAAGCTATCTCTTTCTTAAGCTATTTGAAGGTTTGTCAGAGATCACCTGGGCCATTTTGTGAGTAAGAAAGCCCTTTTATTTGATTTGGATGAGCTTGTAATGGTTATATTTTTCCTAGGTAGGCTTATTATTTTTCCTTTACATATTTTTTGGACCATCATCATGTTCTTAGTATTATTGCATCATCCGCAGTGGTATTATGCCCTCTCAGTGTGACTGATGGTTGGGTGTCAGAGGTAGCCAAATTTGCCCCAAACTTGAGAGTCCTTCGTTATGTCGGAGACAAGGATCACCGGCGAAATTTACGTAGGAAAATGTACGAGCATGTAAAAGAGCAATCCTTGTCATCTGATGTAAGTTTGGGAGCCTACTGTATGTGTTTTATTACAAAGTAGAGTGTGGTTTATGCGGCTCATAATTCTTTAATGTTATTCAAAAGATCCATTATAATTTATTATGGGTTTCATGGCAATTTATGTTTCCTTTGTGATATACATATAAGCCATGATGTTTGCTTGGATCTTACAGGTGCCATCGTTGCCTTTTGATGTGTTGCTGACTACATATGACATAGCATTGATGGATCAGGATTTCCTCTCTCAAATTTCCTGGCATTATGCTATTATCGATGAAGCACAAAGACTAAAAAATCCTACCAGCGTATGTTTATGATTCCTCTGATTAGTTCATACTATTATTTCTGGAGAGGCAACCTGCTGGCTGATCATGAGTTAGTACCTTCTAGTTTTTTGTATATTGATGATCTTAAAATCGATGTAGTACAATAATTTATTGTACCTTTATATTTCTCAATCTTCATCATTTTGCTGAGAAAACTTGGGATTGATTTTATTTGCACATCCATGCACCTTTGTTGTCCTGTAATCTGTTGGGACTTGAGAATACATTGGTTTTTGTTATTAATGACTTGTATTCCAAGTCTTATTTGGATCCTCTTTTGGAAGATTTCGTGGGCGACCCAAGGAATATAGGTTTGCTGGTATGTTGAGTTTTATTGGGATTAGAATATTTGAAATCTTCATATTGGTGGAACATGTCACTTGCATGGTGAAGGCTTTTTGTCTTTCTTGGACTTTATGTCCTTTTTTTGATTTTGTTCAACATGGACTAGGATTCTTATACCTACTACCAGAAGCTTTATCAAAAGGAGTAATGTCTTCAACGGGTTTGGCCTTTGGACGAGGAACAACGACGATGAAATTTTGGGATTTGCTCTAATGTTGTTTTGGATCTTCTTTGGAAACACCAATTTTATTGGGAAGAAGATTTTGTGTGCATTATTAATTTTGTAATAGTGATGGAGCAGACATACGTTCTTTTGTTGCTTGTTGTCAAGAAGGGTTTTGTAATCTCCAACCGAATTCTTGCCGTTGTATTTTGCTCGTGGACATAGACTTGCTTGTTGAGCCGAACCACATAAATTTTGGGTGTTCTATTTTTCTATTTCGTTTCATTATTATTTGTTTGTGGTCTTTGTTCATAACAGTTTTTAAATTCATTTAATAATGTGGAGATGGTTTATTTGAGAATTAACAAATATATTCCTATTAATGTGCAACAGACACATGTCATGCCAAAAATTTACCTTTTACTTTTTTTATGTTAGAATATAATTTAGGGTTTTCTAGACTTCTAATTTCTTGATGGATTTCAATGTAATGTTTTGCTAATGATCCTCACAAGTGCGTCATCATAATTAGGCTAAAACTTGGATAATGAAATTCATGCTTCAGCTATTTCATTTCTCTTCCACTCTACTGCAGCTTCCTAATTGCTGGCTCTTTAATAGGTCTTGTATAATGTCCTCATAGAGCGCTTTGTCATGCCACGACGGTTGCTGATGACTGGCACCCCTATTCAGAACAACCTCATGGAACTTTGGGCTTTGATGCATTTTTGTATGCCTTCAATCTTTGGGACATTGGAGCAGTTCATCTCAACATTCAAAGAAGCTGGAAATCCTTCATCAGGTAATCTTTCTACTTGCCATGAATCTGTAGTTTGAGTGGGTCCCTTCCTCTGATATCTTCAGATTTCAAGCTATATGTATGTCTTTTAGTTGTCATAGAGAAGTCAGCTGTATATCTTTATTATACTCCTACTAGTTAAGCATTCATCTATATATCGTTTGAAAGCATAAAATAGCTACATAAACATTGAAGGATTCATTTGAGCGCGCATGCATATCATGTTTTAGTTGGCAGTTAGTTATCTTTCACTGGGTTTCTATGCTTTTGTGGTTGTCCATTTCTTTCTGGTGGATCCTGAGGTGGCATTTGGATGTTTTATGCATGATGTTGTAAATTGTAATGCATATCTCCTTGGCAACATTTATTGACGCCGATGTTTCATTGAGCCAGGACTGTAGGCTAATGGTCTAGTCTAAATCTTCTTGCACCATCAACAATTGCTGCAGCTCCTTGTGACTTCAACTGACTTCTACTTTAACTTAGGTTTGGATGATATTTCTTTGATAAGGGAGTATGTTTAGATTCTGTATTAAATTGTAGCCGATTTTGCATTGAGAGACTACACATTATGAAAAAATCTGGACTATGTTATATGCATCCCACCTACTTTTAGAGATGAAACTTTATTCTACGCATCTGTCATGCCCTGGCATTTGTTTCGAGTCACGGAATCAGTATGTCCACATGCAAGGGTAAGACTTTGTTCATTTGACCCTCCTTAGACTCTGCTGTGACAGGAGTCTTGTAGGCTGCGATGTTTTTAGTGAATTGGAGTAAATTGCAACAGCACAGTGGTAGAGTGAAGGACCATTTAAAAACATTGTAGAGCTTGGGCAACAAAGACCATAGTTGGTATTTTGCTAATAGGAACTTGTATTGTGATGCAGTTTTATCGAGTAAGATGATGCTATTTGAAGATGTAGTGTCATACAGAAATTGAACAATGCAATTAACTGAGTGCCTTAGTAGTTTGTTGGGAAAACGATCTGATTTTGATTGGTGAGACAGTTAGTTAAGATGGATGCTTCTTGATAACCCTTGCTTTTTTAGTTATTCAGAGGTTGGATGCTTCTTGTTAACTCTTGCTTTTACAGTCACTAGTTGCACTCTTTTTTTTTTTAAATCTGTTACTTCACATCCTATCATCCAGTTAGCACCTTTTAGTGCTCCAAAGGTTGTGATTCTTGAACCATTGAGATTTAGCAGTTCTCAGCAGTTAACAGGCTTACGATTCTAACCATAGTGGTTGTATTTCTTGTGTAGTTAGTGATTTGGTGTTGAGTTAATAGATTTGTGTGTGTATCTTTTTTGTGCTATTGGCTCAGTCTCATATTTCTAACATTTGCACTCCCATTGTTGAAATTCACTTGTAATATCCATACAAGACAAGCTTAAAGTCGTGTACCCCACCCATTTGATCTGAAGTAATAGAATGCTATTCTAACATTTCACATTCCTTGTCTATGCAGGTCATGATGCAGCAAAAGTTAAGGAACAATTCAAAATCATAAAATATATATTGGCAGCATTTATGCTTCGAAGAACAAAATCTAGGCTTATTGAGTCTGGAACCCTCGTGCTGCCACCTCTTACCGAGATCACTGTGTGAGTTCTTTACCATGTCTATGCTCAACTTATTTATGTGCATCATGCAAGCATAACCTCTCACATAGGGTTGGGCTCCGGCTTCGATGGAGTCAGAGGGCACGCATTTGACCTCTGACTCCGACTTCAGTTGGAGTGAATTTTTCCTTCCAACTTCGACTCTGAACTACTATAACATTGCCTTGTCGAAAGCAGAACGGAGTTTCAGAAATGGACACTCCAAAAAAAATAAAAAAATCATCAGAAATATATACACACACACATAATATATAATATGAACGTGTGTGTTTGCTTAATCTTGTGTGTATGTATATATACTAGCACGGTGAAACGTAAAATTCGAGCGCTCAAAAAATCAATCCTATTATATTAAATAATAATTTTTCTTTCCCTCCTTTATTTGATTACATCATTTAAAATTAATTTTTACCTATTATTTTCTTAAAAATATCGACAAATTTTTCTCAAAATACGTAATCTGACAAATTTTTTTCAACATGTGTACACTATTGTGAATGGACAATATCTGTAATAAAAATTATGTTAAATTATAAATTAATTAAATATTAAATATTTGAACATGTGATATAAATGAGTAATGTTATGTTTTGGGGGGAGAAATATGTAGGAGATACAAATTCAAGTTGCTAAGTGTTTTATTATATAGGTATAACAATTGATCAGACATGCACACACACACACACAGATATATATATATTATATACCGTCTGAGACCGGTGAGATATGAGTTTTGCACCTCCATTATTGAGATCCGAGATCTCTGAGTTCTACGTAGAGATCTGAGTTATAAGATTTGTCATCGATTTCAAAGGAATTCTTCGCCATCGAGTTTTGTCACAGAGAGAGAGAGAGAGAGAGAGAGAGAGAGAGAGGAGAATAAAGAGGCAGAGAGAGACAAAGAGAATAGAGAGACAGAGAAAGAGATGGGGAGAATAAAGAGGGATTAACCTAGCCAAAATAATTAAAAGAAAATTACAACAAAAAAGAATAAAAAAAGATAAAAACCGAATGGTATGAATCCTTGAATCGTGAAAAGCCCATGTTTATTCATTATATAATTTATATAAACTTATTTTTTAATTAAAGTCGGAGTCAGAGTTTTTTCAGAAAGAATTTCAGACTCTGACTCCGTTAAACTCCGACCTCGTTAAACTGACTTTGAGTCGGGCCGGAGTCGGATTTTCGGACACCCCTACTCTACTCTCACATGTTCTCAAAGCTACTCAAATAAGCAATGCTGGATGCCTCTAGTTGGTTTAACCTGTAATTAGAGTAGTTTGCATAGAAATTTGTTGTTCAACCTTTCTTGAAATTACCTAGCTATGCTATCTACATGAAGTAATGCTAAGATGCTTATATGAGTTTACTTTGATAGGATGGCACCCTTGGTGGCTCTGCAGAAGAAGGTGTATATGTCCATATTGAGGAAGGAGCTTCCTAAGCTTCTAGCACTCTCTTCTGGAGCTTCTAATCATCAGTCCTTACAGAATATTGTATGGTAACCTCTTTCCAATTAATCATGTTCATTGATGGGGTTCTATGGATATGCTGTGGTAGTGCATATTGTTTCCGGCAAAAGATATGCTCATCTCAAGTAACCAGGGGACTTGATACTGCCCTTACTGTCTGTCATCTCATGTTCCTCGCTAAGAAAGATATGCTCATCTCAAGTAACCAGAGGACTCGTACTGCCCCTTACTGTCTGTCATCTTATGTGCCTTGCTAAGAATTTTAAGTTGTGTGGGATTCATCTGTCTCTCTGTCATGAGTTGAGAGTTGTCAGGGGAACTATTTTTTATAGTTTCTTTTAGTTTCTCTACTTTTTGTCCTCTGTTGCATGGATATACAAAGTGGGTGAAGTATTGATGGTGGAGATGCTGCATTACGAGGAGACCATATAACCCTAGGATATCTTATTGCACGAGTTGGATTTTAGGAATGCTTTAATGTCTTTAAGTCCTACGACTTGGGTGTAATATAAGTTGTGACTTGTATATTATGGCTTCCGTTAACTTGCATACAAGAGTCCATGTTGTATACAATTGACTGTAATTGCACTTAGTGTAGTCACTCGGGGATCACAGCTTAGAACTTGAGTCTTTTGACTGCTGAACCTAATTTAAGGATGGGAGCAATGGGTGTACACTTTTTTGATAAGCGACGGAGCCACGCCAGTGTGGCATAAGCTTGTGGTGGAAACTGTACCCTCAATTTTCATGTTATATGTGGTGTGTAAAAATAAGAGTAGGTAACACCTGGATCGAGAGTCGCTTTGGTACCTGATACGGGTACGGGTATGCGGTACAACACTTTCTTAAGTACGCGGTACGATGGGAGTAGGCTTAGTTAGTATGGTATTTTGGGTTGTAATTGGTTTGGGAAATGTTATCTAGATCGTTTTCACTATTATACAATATTATATATCATATAACATTCATAAATACTAAGTCAGTTACTATTTATCTTACATTTGTGGTCAATTTTTATTATCTAAAATAATATATAATTATAACTCTATATACACGTAGTTAATTAATATATATTTTATATTTGTGCTATGTGTACAATTTGGGATTGTATATTTGGTGATCTGGATTGCGAACCCACCGCGTTTGGAATCAATGTACTCAGATGGTGGGTCGTTAGGGGTTTAGTGAATTTTGGTAACTTTGAATAAGAGCCAATGTTTCTTCAATGGAAAATTTCTTTGTTTCATTTCATCGAAGCGATTGTAGCGAAGAATTGATTTGAAATGAAGCACTTCGTCTATGGGCATTGTAGAAAGGATAGAAGGCTGGAAAGGAATGAAAGGCTACATAGGAACAAGCTGGCTTAAACTTTTTGAACTTACACATTATATGCTTTTCTTTTGGTGATTGTGATTCACGTAGCCTGTTCATGCCTAGTTGATATTGTAATCGAAGTGTTGCTTTTATTGCTGTTCTGTGTGGTTGGGGGGGTTTCAAATTTTGTTGGTGGAAGTTGACTGGTTCTTCACCAACCAATTGCTACTTCTGTTCAGGTAATACAGCTACGGAAAGCATGTAGTCATCCTTACCTTTTTCCTGGTATAGAGCCTGAACCCTATGAAGAGGGGGAGCACCTCGTTCAGGTAGCTTCGCTATTTTATGCAGATTGTACAGACAGGGTTATGAATATGCACTTGGACTTGCATATATGCTTGTGCGGTTTCAATAATCAGTCTTCTTGGTGTTTTTATCATTTTCTGGTCAGGCTAGTGGCAAACTTATAATCCTAGACAAGCTACTTAAGGAGTTGCATGATTCTGGACATCGGGTTCTTTTATTTGCTCAGATGACTCATACACTCGACATTATACAGGTTTTTTCATATTCCATTTTCATAGATAAAAAAGAATCCTTATTCCCTTATTAGGAAAGCTTCATACACTGAGGCTGATTTTGCGTTTAAGTGCCAAAGATCTTTGGTTATCTTTCTGTGAAATATAGGATTTTCTGGAATTGAGAAGATATTCTTATGAACGTCTTGATGGCTCAATACGGGCTGAGGAGCGGTTTGCTGCAATTAGAAGTTTTAGCCGATCATCAACCAAAGGAAATTCTAATTCTGATGCTGATCAAAACAGTGCATTTGTCTTTCTAATCTCTACAAGAGCTGGTGGAGTTGGTCTGAATCTTGTGGCAGCTGATACAGTGAGTATTCTGAATACCAGAACTATAATTTCCTTTTTATTTTTTCCATTTGAGGCTCACATTGATAATTTCTATGGAACTTAATGATAGTTTCTATATGATCAAAGTAGAGGATTCCAATTTTTCAAGGAAATGATAGATTTACTTCATGTAAGGTACATATGACCAGAGGTCTTGCAAAGACCAGGGTATGCATCCATTGCTATGTAAACCACCAAGAATGCTCAACCAGGATTAGATTTGAATAGGATTAGGGAATTAATACTAAAAAATAGAAAAAGAAAACAAATGAGGCATTTTCACTGTATATTAATATTTTTACTGTTTCATATTTTTCAATCTCAATCACCACCGACTGTCTTATATTTGATACTACCAGTCCCAAGTCCGGAGAGAAAATTGATCCCTTGTGAGGAGCATTGAAATTGAAATAATTACCATTCTCATATCTCTTGGTCACTTCTTATTAGGGTTACCTGGATCGCAGGTCGGTTGGGTACGTGGTACGGGTACAGGTGCGGGGTACGTTATTTTTTCCGGTGCGCGGTGCAGTGGGGGTAGGCTTAGTTGGTACGCTATTTTGGGTCGCGATTCGCTTTGAACTATTATCCGATCGTTTTCATTATTACAAAGAATTATATAAATTTATACATTATAAAATGCAAATCAAGACCAACAACAACACATCAACTAATAATCATGTATAAAAAAGTAATGATTACATATTTTATTATAAAAAAAAGACAAAATATAAATTTAAAGACTTAAAATTTAAAAAATAACATAGTAGAGAGCGATTAAATAGTTTCCTACTTGAAGCACAAATCATAATAACATTCTTAAACATCTAACAAATCTCAAATAAAAATTACTTAATAATAAGAAAAAATTAGAGCACAAGTTAATTGTCAACTCTTTTCCCTTTATCGCAGTGTTCCCTCCTCTTGTAAAGTTACTAATTTGAGTCTGATGCAGTCCGGAATGACGGAGCGGTGGCCTACTAAAACCAGGGTTATTAGAAAACGTATGACCCCCTACGATCCCCGATCTGAGTCGCACGACCCCAAACGTGGGTTGTTCGCGACCTGGATCGCTCAAATCTCCGACCCCTATCACACCAGACTAAATCAAAACTCAGAATTTCAGACTCAGATCCGCAATATAAGCCCTAAACCCATATCAAACCAAATCATTGTAAATATTAGAAATTGCATAGATTAAGCTATAATAGGCCAAACCGAGTGAAGAATGAAGATTATGTTACATACCCGATGGATCCCACAAAGCTTTTCGGATTACTACATCAAAAAGTGCTATGGATCGTGTTCGTTTGCCTCGATCGATTGATCTCCTTCTCTCTCTCTCTCTCTCTCTCCGTCGACTTCACATCTCCGTCGACTTCGCATCTCGCAGATGAAGATTGGTGTGGTTCCCATCGCAGATCTCTATCTCTCTCTTCGTCGACTTCGCATCTCGCAGATTGATCAATTGATCTCCTTCTCTATCTGCTTCGTCGTTTGTTTCCTTCTTTTTCTTTCTCTCTCTTCTGTCTATACTATTAATTAATTGGAAGAACTGACTCTGACAAAAAAAAAGAAGAACCGACTGAGATATAAAAAGATAAAAACGTATCCAACACTCTAGTATTTTTTTTGGTAAAAAGACTAAAGAAGTCCTTTATTTAACAAGACATGTTATCACACACTTTGGATAAAAAAGTAAAAATACTAATAAGTAATGGAAGAAGATAACACTAGGGGAAGATCAATTACAAGTTGATGCAAAATTGAAACCATTACTCATTGAAGTCAATCTTATTGGTGCAGCTCAAGGAAAAAATTCAAGGGGATCAAAAAATTGGTCATGTAAGCATTGCGGTGGTAAATTTACAAGTTCGTATACTTGCATGCATTACCACTTTTTGGTGCCCCACCTGGGAAAAAAACAGAAATTAAACGGGGTCAAATGTTGATGAATAATTTGACTGAATATGCAAAATTACGAGAAAGAGTACAAAAGACAGAAAAAATAGGTGTTTCTTCATTCCTGAAAAATTCTACATTGATGAAGCGGCAACCTTCATTGACGACGGGATCAATTGAAGATGCATTCAAAATAATGGATCGAGATATGGTTGACTTGAAGGTCATGAGGGGATTATGTGCTAATGGAATTCCATTCAATGAGATGATTTCAGCTATAAATAGAGGACCTAAAAGTTACAAGGTTCCCAGCTATGAAAAAATAAGAACTATATTATTGGATGAGTGCAAAAGAAGTGTTGAAAAAGATTTAATTCCGGTTAAAGATACATGGTATTCTAATGGGGTATCCATTGTATCAGGTGGGTGGACTAATGTGAAACATCAACCACTTATTAATATCATTGTTGCAAATAGTAGTAGAGTTATGTTTTTATATGCTGAGGATTTTTCGGGGATAGAGAAAATAGATAAAACAATTGCTGATTTTTTGTTGAAAGTCATCGAAGAAGTAAGTCCACTAAATGTCATTCAAGTAGTGACCGATAATGCAACAAATTACAAATTTGCGGGGAAAGAGGTGGAAAAGGTACACAAACATATATTTTGGTCTCCTTGTGTTGTTCATACTCTGAATCTAATTTTTAAAGACTTTGCAAAGTGGTTTAGAAATACTTATAGAAGGGAAAAGTCTATTGTTAAATATTTCTTGAACCATACATGTGCTTTGACTATGTTTAGGGTTTAGTCTAAAATTGGAGCTATTAAAAGTTGCTAACACCAGGTATGCATTGTATTATATTTTGTTGAAGCGACTTGTTGACTGTAGAGAGTCCCTTGCAACCACTATTGTTCTCAAGTCATGGAAAGAATTGGTGAAATCTGGTGATGAACACACAAGGAAGTTAGGTGCTTTGGTTATAGAAACCGTTATTAGTGAAGAATTTTGGGAGGATGTGGAGAATATCATAAGTATCACAAAGCCTATATTTTTTCTTATTAAATTTTGTGATGGGAAGGTCAAAAAATAGGTGAGATTTATGAAAAGATGGACAATATGCTTAGTGAAATAAAAGATATTATGAGAGGTGGAAAACACGTTGATAAATTTTTCCAGATTGAAAAAATTGTACTTGACAGATGAGAGAAGATGAATATTCCTTTGGATTGTCTTAGGTTTGCACTAACATCACGGTTTTATGATACCCAATATCTTACTAAGGTAGCACCGGGAGGTACAGTTAGGAAAACTCCAAATCAGGATAGGGAGGTCATCATAGGTGTTATGGAAGCTTTTGAAAAGATAGCAGGAGATGTAGAAGAAGTAAAACAATTGCGAGAACAGTATAGACATTTTCACTCACAAAAGAGTCTTTATGCTATGGCGGCGGTTCAAACAGATGCTGTGACCATGGATGCTATTGATTGATGGTCGACATATGGTTCAGAAACTCCAGAATTAGCAGATGTGGCGAAACATGTACTAATTTAAATTACAAGTTATTTATTTCTATTGTTAATTATCATTATTAATGTGTCTTATTATTTTTTCATAAAAGGTGTTATCACAACCAATTACAAGTTTTTCAGTTGAAAGAAATTGGAGCATGTATTCATTTATTCACAATGTCAAGAGAAACAGATTGAATTCTATCAGAGCTGACAAATTGATTTTCATCCATTCAAATATTCGTCTCCAATCAAGTTTCAGTGAAAGCTACAAAGATGACCCTTTTAAGAAATGAGATATAAATTCAGAGCACACATACATAGATAATTCTAGTGTGAGATTGGAGGATTTGCGATTGAAATTCTTGGAGGATGACAATATAGATAGTTCTACCATTGCTAGAGACGAAGATCTGGAAGTTTCATCCTTACATGTTTCTATGCCCGTCTCTATTGATAAGCCATCTACTAGTTTTATTAGGCCACTTACTAGTTCTACCAGACCACCTATTTAGTTGGTAAGCTATTTTGGGTCGCGGTTTGTTTTCAACTATTAGCCGGATCGTTTTCATTATTACAAAGAATTATATAAATTTATACATTATAAAATGCAAATCAAGACCAACAACAACACATCAACTAATAATCATGTATAAAAAAGTAATGATTGCATATTTTATTATAAAAAAAAGACAATATAAATTTAAAGACTTAAAATTTAAAATTAAAAAATAACATACTAGAGAGCAGTATTATCAGAACCGGACCGGACCGGACCGGCCGGTCGGACCGGTTCAACCGTGACCCGGAACCTTAACTGGTCCGGTTCCCTAATTGGACCGCATAAGGAAGAGAACCGGTTAAAAATCGAAAAACCGGACGATTTTTGTAAAAAACCGTGAACCGGACGGTTTTTAAAAACCGGCTGGTTTGAAGACATAAATGCAAAATTACTTTATTTGGGCCAATTTTTTGCCCTAAATCGCAGCAGACACCAGCGACCAAGACCAGCGACCAAGACCAACTCAAGTACCCAGCGACTGCGACTAGCTCAGGTGACCAGTGAGGAACTCAGGCGAGAGCTCAGGCGCACAGCAATCCCCAAATGGGAGCTTTGGATACAGTTCCCGTCGATGAGTTAAACGTCGGAATCGATAGTAGCTTCTCATCGAATGGTTTCAGATCCAACTGATGTTTCCACTGCCTGATTGACACCATGTTTCGACGTCCATTGCAGTTGAAGGGCAGAACAGTGTTTGTGCTTTCAGATCTTATAACTTGTAGTTTCGTCTTCTACGGCAAAATGGCCAAGTACATCCACTGGACTATATGTATAGGAATAAAATGAATGTATTTTTTTAAGACTTGTTTTGTTTTATTGGGCAATTAAAATGCTCTATTATTGATGTTACTGTATTATATTGCATTTTAAACATATTTTATATTTTTTAGCTAAATTATTATGTTTTATAATTATTATATATTTTTTTGATTTTTTTAGTAAATGACCGGTCCGACCAGTGGACCACTAGTTGAACCACTGAACCATTGACCCAGTCCCCTAGCCGGTTCGATGACCGGTCCGGTTCTGATAACATTGCTAGAGAGCGATTAAATAGTTTCCTACTTGAAACACAAATCAAAATAACACTCTTAAATATCTAACAAATCTCAAATAAAAATTACTTAATAATAAGAAAAAATTGGAGCACACGAGTTAATTGTCAACTCTTTTCCCTTTATCTTTCGCAGTGTTCTTTCCTCTTGCAAAGTTACTAATTTGAGGTGGCCTGGTGGAACTAGTAGGTAGCTTGTCAATAGAGATGGACATAGAAGCATGTAAGGATAAAGTTTTCCGATCTTCGTCTTTAGCAATGATAGAACTATCTGTATTGTCATCCTCCAAGGATTTTCATCACAAATCCTCCAATCTCACACTAGAATCAGCTATATATGTGTGCTCTGGATTTATATTCCATTTCTTAAAAGGACCATTTTTGTAGCTTTCACTGAAACGTGATTCTGACGAATATTTGAATGGATGAAAACCAATTTGTTTCTCTTGACATTGTGAATAAATGAATACGTGCTCCAATTTCATTCAGTTGAAGAACTTGTAATTGGTTGTGATAACACCTTTTATGAAAAAATAATAAGACACATTAATAATGATAATTAACAATAGAAATAAATAAATTGTAATTTAAATTAGTACATTTTTCGCCACATCTGCTAATTATGGAGTTTCTGAACTATATGTCGACCACCAATCAATAGCATCTATGGTCACAACATTTGTTTGAGCCGCCGCCCTAGCATAAAGACCCTTTCGCGAGTGAAAATGTGTATACTGTTCTCGCAATTGTTTTGCTTCTTTTACATCTTCTGCTATCTTTTCAAAAGCTTCCATAACACCTATAATAGCCTCCCTATCATGATTTGGAGTTTTCCTAACTGTACCTCTGGGTGCTAACTTAGTAAGATATTGGGTATCATAAAATCGTGGTGTTAGTGCAAACCTAAGGCAATGCAAAGAAATATTCATCTTCTCCCATCTGTCAAACACAATTTTTTCAATATGGAAAAATTTATCAATGTGTTTTCCACCCCTCATAATGTCTTTTATTTCACCAAGCATATTGTCCACCTTTTCATAAATCTCACCCATTTTTTGACCTTCCCCATCACAAAATTTAATAAGAAAAAATATAGGCTTTGTGATACTTATGATGTTCTCCACATCCTCCCAAAATTCTTCACTAATAACGGTTTCTGTAACCAAAGCACCTAACTTCCTTGTATGTTCATCCCCAGATTTCACAAATTCTTTCCATGACTTGAGAACAATGGTAGTTGCAAGGGACTCTCTACAGTCAACAAGTCGCTTCAACAAAATATAATGCAATGCAAACATGGTGTTAGCCACTTTTAATAGCTCCAATTTTAGACCGAGCCCTAAACATAGCCAATACATGTGTATGGTTCAAGAAATATTTAACAATAGACTTTTCCCTTCTATAAGTATTTCCACTCAAATTCCTTTGCAAAGTCTTTAAAAATTAGATTCAGAGTATGAACAACACAAGGAGACCAAAATATGTGTTTGTGTACCTTTTTCACCTTTTTCCCCGCCAGTTTGCAATTTGCTGCATTATCGGTCACTACTTGAATGACATTTAGTGGAACTATTTCTTCGATGGTTTTCAACAAAAAATCAGCAATTACTTTACCTGTTTTCTCTATCCCCGAAAAGTCCTCAGCATATAAAAACATAGCTCCACGACTATTTGCAGCAATGATATTAATAAGTGGTTGATGCTTCACATTAGTCCACCCATCTGATACAATGGATACCCCATTAGAATACCCATCGTCGATGAAGGTTGCCGCTTCATCAATGTAGAATTTTTCAGGGATGAAGAAACTCATATTTTTTCTTCCTTTTGTACTTTTTCTCGCAATTTTGCATATTCAGTCAAATTATTCATCAATGCTTGACACCGTTTAATTTCTGTTTTTTTCTCGGGTGGAGCACCAAAAAAATGGTAATGCATTCGAGTATACGAACTTGTAAATTTACCACCGCAATGCTTACATGACCAACTCTTTGATCCCCCGGGATTTTTTTCTTGAGTTGCACCAATAAGATTGACTTCATTGAGTAATGGTTTCAATTTTACATCGACTTGTAATTGATCTTCCCCTAGTGTTATCTTCTTCAGTTACTTCAATATGTTCGACTTCTTGTTCATCAACAGAATCATCTAAATTCTGAATATTAATTTCGAATTGTTCTTCAACCTGAGAAGAGTCTTGTTCGTCCCTCATTTTCCCAAAAATCATTTTTTTAAGTAACAAAAATTCAATACATTAGGGGGATATTGAATGAATAATGGGTAACTGAAAGAGAGAGAGGCGGTGTAGAGTTTAGGGTAAAAATCTGAAAAAATATTGCTAGGCTACCTAGTTGCGTACAAAAAGTTGTAGTCTTACAATAAGGCAACTGCCTAATTGGTAGACTTATTAGTATTTTTACTTTTTTATCCAAAGTGTGTGATAACATGTCTTGTAAAATAAAGGGCTTCTTTCGTCTTTTTACCAAAAAAATACTAGAGTGTTGGACACGTTTTTATTTTTTTATATCTCAGTCGGTTCTTTTTTTTTTTATCAGAGTCGGTTCTTCCTATTAATTAATAGTATGGACAGAAGAGAGAGAGAGAAAGAAAAAGAGAGAAAGAAACGGGAAGAAAGAAACAAACGACGAAGCAGAGAGAGAAGGAGATCGATCAATCGATCTGCGAGATACGAAGTCGACGGAGAGAGAGATAGAGATCTGCAATGGGAACCACACCAATTTTTATCTGTGAGATGCGAAGTCGACGGAGAGAGAGAGAAGGAGATCGATCGATCGAGGCAAACGAACGCGATCCATAGCACTTTTCGATGTAGTAATCCGAAAAGCTTTGTGGGATTCGTCGGTTATGTAACATAATCTTCACTTGGTTTGGCCTATTATAGCTTAATCTGTGCAATTTCTGATATTTACAATGATTTGGTTTGATATGGGTTTAGGGCTTATATTGGGGATCTGAGTCTGAGATTCTGAGTTTTGATTTAGTCTGGTTTGATAGGAGTCGGAGATTTGAGCGATCCAGGTCGCGAACGACCCACGTTTGGGGTCGTGCGACCCAGATCGGAGATCGTAGGGGTCATACGTTTTCTGGTAACTCTGGTTCCTATAGGACTCATGTCCTACAATTCTGACTGTTGAACTAGATCCTAATCCAATCTTTTAAGGAAAATTTGTCGAAGGTGATATTTTGACTGTACATTAATGTTTTTACTGTTTCATATTATTCAAACTTAATCAACACTGCCATTGTCTTATTTTTGATACAGCCAGTCCCAAGTTCGGAGAGAAAATTAATCCCTTGTGAGGAGCATTACTCTTGTGAGGAGCATTAAAACTGAAATAATAACCATTGTTATATCTCTTGATCACTTCCTACAGGACTCATGTCCTATCAGTCTGACCATTGGACTGGATGCTATTATTGTACTTGTTATTCCCGTCAAAACTTTAAGTTGATTCAGTGTAGGTAGGCATCAGATCCATGGATTCACATGTCTTTTAATCAAATATTAGAGCAAGGCACTTGCTATGCCAGTGTACGTGTAAGATGTGAGTTGAGGAGAGAGTGGGTAGTTTTTTGGGATATGGATGGTTACTTTGAGCAGTTAAGGATAATGCCAAATGTTGGAGACACCAAGTGACCAAGTCAGGTCTCTATATTAGATTTGAACTAGATGCCATGTACACACGGTTACCCATGTAAAGAGAGAAGTAGGCAGTTAAATATGATTAAAAAAGGAGTTGGGTTGTTATTTGGAAAGAAATAAATGAGAATATCGATATTTCATGAGTGGAGGTGGTTCAATGGAGTTAAAGAATGGGTTATGGATACTTATTTAGGAAGAAATAAAGGGTGTTATAGAAATTTTAGGAGTGGAAAAAAAAAACCCCTACTATCCCACTATTAATAGTATACAACATTAAGTTAGTGTGATGTTGATAATGTAGCCCTGACGACTAATTTGGTTTTTGCATGTGACAAGCCTGATAAGAAAATTTAATCAATAGTTTGATTGAATGTGATTAATCATATAGTTCGTTATTGACTGCATTCTTACAACAGGGATATGTTGATCCTATCTTTGTACAAATATAATATTCTAATGTTTTAGTAGATCAAATCATTCATGGGTTGTAAGTATCAACCGCCAGCCCTCTTTAAGATATTTGGACAATCGAGTGGCTTCCATATCATATTCAATCCGATTAGCAGGCCTAAGATATTTGGACGCGAGCCTGGTAACAGTTCAACAGGATTAGCCATTGCCACCTTGTTGGGATATGAAGTGTAAGTATAAACATTGGTTGAGATCAAGTTGCTTTTCTGGTGTCTGAACTGAACTTTGCCCATTTATTCTTTGAAGAAACTTTCAATCAGCCTAAAACTGGAAGCTACTTTATGTAAGGGAAATTTCCTTATGTTGGAACTTTTATGGAATATTTTGGATGTCTTTATGGAGCAGAAACTGAGGTGAATAGAAAATTTGCATATGTAAACTTCTCATTGAGCCGAAACTGAGGTGAAGCAGAATATCTGCACCTGGTACACTTCGACTTGATCTTGTTCTTCTTCTATGTTCAATTCCAACAAAATAACTTGGAAAATGACTCTGGGAGGTTATAATAAAAGAGAACACAAGTAGGATTGTCCGATAGAACTATGATATGAGAGTTCAAGTTGATGCTTCTCTAAAATTCCTTTGAAAGCACATCACTTGTATTCTTTCATTCTCCTTTTTTTTTTGGAAAAAGGGGGGGGGGGGGGGGGGGGGTGAAGGTTCAGTTTTCTTGTCATGTCGATGTGGTTCTTCTACTTGTGTATTTTTCATGACCCTTTGAACAATATATTGTGCAGATTATATTTTATGAGCAAGATTGGAATCCCCAAGTGGACAAGCAGGCTCTGCAGCGTGCACACAGGATTGGTCAGATGAATCATGTGTTGTCTATAAACCTAGTTACTGGAAGGACAGTGGAGGAGGTGAGTTTTGATAAAATCTACTTTTAAGAGTTAAAAAGTGTATTTTGCTTATGGTTGGTCCTTAAAATTGATCTAGGTTATTATGCGTAGAGCAGAGAGGAAGTTGCAGCTTAGCCATAATGTAGTGGGTGAGGATGTTATGGATCAGGAAGGGAAAGAAAAGACAGGAGCTGAAGCTGGTGATTTGAGAGCTGTTATTTTTGGGTTACATAATCTTGATCTCACAGAGACAAGCAATGAGCAATCGGACCAGTTGGATATGGCAGAACTTGATGCTTTGGCTGAAAAGGTAATTGCCCTTCGCCATGAACAACGATCAAGCAAGGATGACAGGAAGTTTGAGATCAATCCAGGAGATATATTAAATGGACCTGAACTTGTTTTGAGAAGTGGTCCTGCTTCAGTCAATTTTGACCCTGGTTTTGATGAAGCTTCATATCTCTTGTGGGTTGAGAAGTTCAAGGAAGTGTCACAGTCAACCGAGAGTTCTCCTTTTGAGTTAGGAAATAGGAGAAACTTGGCCGAGGATAAACATCTTAAAGCTGAGGCTGCAAAGAAGAAGGCAGAGCAGGAGAAGTTGTCCAAGTGGGAAGCTCTTGGTTACCATTCGTTGTCTGTCAAGGATCCTGTCTGTCCTGCAGACAGGGACATGATGTCAGATTCTGGTGCTGTTCATTTTGTTTATGGAGACTGTACAAATCCATCAAAAGTGTGTCCATCAGAGCCTACAATCATATTCAGGTATGCGTTTTGTGTTTATCAACACATTTGCATCATCCTCCCTTTTTCAGTGTATAACAATTATTGTTGTGACTGGCCTCTTATTTGCAATCATTACTTCTTGTTCGCTGGTATTCTTCTTTCAGATTTCTTTCTTTGCCTCATCCTTGCTCTTTTATTCTTTTTCCTCTTTAGCACTTTTTTTTTTTTAGGGGGGGGGGGGGGGAGGATGATGGTTGGATTTTGCATGACTAGGAGCATGATGCCGTCAAACACAAATTGCTCAATTTTTTTTCTCTTAACACAAATAAGATAGTTATGCTTAGGGATCTTGGAAATACGTACTTCCCATTAAACTTGCATAGTGTATAACGTTATTTTCGTTGGGAGAGCATCCAGCTGAAAATAATGTGGCAATGAGTTGTGAAATGCCCTCTAACCCTATGGCAACCTTGGATAATCCATACATTACCCATGTGGGACCATAGTTGTCAAATTGCGTATCGGAAGGCGTATCGTTTTTCAAAAATAGTGTATCGTATCGTGTATCGTAAGATACATACGCAATTTAATTTTTAAATAATTATTAATAATATATATATATATACCTTTGTAAAAAAGTCATAGACTCATAATAACATAGCATTTCATTAATATTCCACAAACTATTTAAGTTCCCAACATAGTTTAGTAATATCAAAATATAAAGGCCTCTAATTCAAACTTCTAACATCAACAATCTTAATATTAATCAGGAATTTTGAATTCAATTGAACAACATTAACGAATTGAAACGACGTTGTTTCACTGGTTAGTGATTTAAAAATAAGTTCTAAGGTAAAACGATATCATTTCAGCCCCAAAAAATAAAAAATAAAAAAAACAGAATTGTCACGTATCGGACGTATCGTATTGTATGTATCGTATCGTGTATCGTACGATGCATTGCAAAAACGATACAGAGACACGATACGTATTATTTTTCAGGTGTATTACAACGTATCGTACGATACGTATCGCGTATTGTACGATACTAATAACTGTGTGGGACCAGTCTCTTGCTTC
The DNA here is from genome assembly GCA_951799425.1 of Ilex aquifolium. Taxonomy (NCBI): domain Eukaryota; kingdom Viridiplantae; phylum Streptophyta; class Magnoliopsida; order Aquifoliales; family Aquifoliaceae; genus Ilex; species Ilex aquifolium. Next base: position 4,636,523 of record OX637395.1, read on the forward strand.
ACATTAATCCATGCTTTTTGGGATTATTTAGCTCTGTGTTCATAGAAACAATAACTATAAATGCACTCTAGCAGTTAGGCAATACTCAAGTAGGTATGAGCTATACATAGTCATTATGTTGGAGCCACAATACAGAAGAATAACAAAACGAAGTGAGAGGCTAAGGGCAGCAAGAAGGAAAGAGTAGAGTTCGATCAGGCTCGACGACTGGGAAAAGGGAAGTGAAATCGAGATTTGGCTAAAAAGGAAGCAATGCGATGGATACTAGGTCCTATCACCCTCGATAAGTAAGAGTCTCTAAATCACTTCGTGTCAATAGGGCCTTAAAGCATCTGAAATATACGACATCAAAGCTTTTTAGGTAAATAAAGATTGAGGACCATAGTTATCAAAATCGTATGATTCATAATTTCATACGATTCAGTTTGATACAGGCACAAAACAATTCGTATCTTATATGAGAATCGTTTTTATAGTTGAATTGCATTTGAATCGTACGATTCGATTCGTATCGTATAAATCGCATGATTCAGTCACTTTTTTTAAAACTTAAATTTTGGAAAAACAATGTCGTTTTGTCTGTTAAACAGTAAAACAACGTCGTTTTGTTTGTAGAGGAACCCACGCCCTAATAAAAACTCAACTTCTTTTCTCGTTTTCTCTCTCTCGCATTGTCTAAAGTTCGCCTTACATTGTCTGAAGTTCGCCTTGCGTTGTCTGAAGCTGAAGCTGAAGGTCACGGCTAAAGCTCTCGCATCATTGGCTGAAGGTATGCCTTCTCCTCCTCTTCTTCTTTACAGTAAGCAAGCCCTAGCATGCCTTTTTTTTTTTTTTTTACATTGAATTTTTTTATCTCCTGTCATCGTATTTTAGAATAAACTTTGATTTTTGCTCTCAATTTTTTCATGGATAGTTTGTTAGGTTCTAATTTTTTGTTTCAAAATGTTGACCAATATGTTTTCTCCTAATCAATTTTTTTATTTGTTCTTTTTCCATTCATGTTTGTAACCTAATTTGTACTGAGTATCATTGTTTTGGTTCTTGCATAGACATGATTCTTTAATGAATTTTTTTTTTCAAGTTCTTGAATTTGAAAATGGTTAAGCAAAAGATGAAAATGAAGCAAAAGACTAGCATCTTTCGATTTAGACGACGTGATTATGTCAATTAATTATTTTTAGAATGCAATAATGTTCACTATTCAATATTTTGTCTATTTTAAATATGTAAATATTATTTTTTATTTTTGTTTAAATTTTGTGTCGAATCTTACGATTCACGATTCGATACGATTGAAGATTTCGATTCACGATACAAATTCTGATTTGACAACTATGTTGAGGACCATCATACGAAAATCCAAACCTATGTTATGCGCATCTGAAGAAAACAGCTATTACATCCAGAAACTCCTTCACAAGTTCTGTGTGATCTATGTACTCTACATAGTATACAATGTTTTCAACTACATGGTGTTCTGTTCCCTTTCCTGTTTCATGTATTAAATCAATTCTGGATCATGCTACTATTGCGTTAACTTACCCGGAACAAGCAAATGCACACACTAGTTTTGCTATATTTTGTTTTTTTTCCTCCTTTCACTTCTGCTGTGTACAAGAGAAGTTGACATGTTGTTTATAAAATACTAATTGACATTATTTTGGCAGCTGTGTTGATGACTCTGGAAACTGGGGTCACGGGGGCATGTTTGATGCACTGACCAAACTTTCAGTGAGTATCCCTAGTGCCTATCAACGTGCTTCTGACTTTGGGGACCTTCATTTGAGTGATCTTCATCTTATAGAAGTTACTGGTCAGTTCCTACAACCTACAAAAGAATCTGCACTTATTTTCTAAACTGCTTGTAATGCACACATATACATGCACCCAAAGTACTAATCATAACTTTTATCAAATAGCAGACTGATCCACTCCAATGCTGCTGGGAAATTTGTGTGCCAAATATGGGTGTAAAGAAATTGGCAAATGAATTTACTTTATTTATTTGTAACCTGAACCTGATTTCTTGGGGTCAATGAATACGTTGATCAAATGGGGGAGCATATAACTTCTTGTGTCACATTCATCCTCCAAGGAACCTGAGTAATTAGTTGAAAGAACTAGTATGAAACATATATGTTTTTGTCCTTTTAGTGTTTTATGCTTTGTTTTCTTTTTTGAATTCTGTTTTGCATATTATGCAACATTTGAGCTTGATTGTTACTGTGCAGAGGATCTTAATGGACAGAGTAGGGATAGTATTGCTCCTCAGTGGGTGGGTTTGGGTGTTGTGCAATCTTATAATCCTAGGCGTAAAGTCCCCCGCAGCAATATCTCTATTTCTGACTTGGAGCACTGCCTATCGAAAGCATCATTCTCAGCAGCTCAAAATTCTGGTAAACTAGACTTTGACACTGGCTAGAGAAGTATAGGATATTTTTTTTAATTCACTATTTATAGTTTCGATACAGCAGTTTTTAAAACAAACAATTTGTAGATGTTCCACCTATTTTTGCCTCTTCCTTTTTGAGTATTTTCACTTTTGTGTGTCGTTTGTGCCTATACATGGAGTCCGATTGCTGGATTCTTAACTTTCGTTTAAATGATGACTACGTCACAATCCATTGGATGTATTTCACATGCAATTGTTTGGCAGTATCCTTTCTTCAGATTACACAGAAAAACCAAGTACTTCATTATTGTGTGCAAGGATTATCAAACTATTTACTGATTGTTAATTAAGAGCTTACACATTGTTTCTTATAATTTTCCTTTAAACATTTCCAATTTGCTGATGTGTCAAAAGCTTCAATCCACATGCCAAGAATTGGGTATCAGGATGGATCAGATCGCTCTGAATGGTATACTGTTGAACGTCTTCTGCGAAAGTACGCTGCTATATATGGCATAAATGTTTTTGTGTATGTCTCCTGTTCTTCCTCTCCTTGCTCTCTCTTTCTCACACACACACACACACACACACACACACATGTATGTATGCAATGGAAGAATCAATTTTGACCATTGTAAGAATGGTTTCTGATTTTATTGGATTAATGTTTTGTCAAAATACCTCTGGGTTGAGTGTCCTCTTCATGTTTACTATGCATTGGCAGAGATATAAACTGTCACTTTGACAAGACATTTCACGCCATTCTTTACTTCCTGGGAGAAGAAAAACATTTCAAGTTGAGCAGTTTCTGACTAATTTTTGTTTAGGATGCCCGACCATATGAATGAAACACCTATGCATATCTGATTAAGGTATTACATCATAAAAGGCGTAAATATATCTGTTATTTACCAAGTGCAAGTCGATTGTAACTCCAGAGCAAACACGCACATCTTCTTTATATTTGTACTCAAAAGACGATTACTTGATTAGTTTTAATCTTCTGCAGGTATTATTTCCGACGTTCTGCTTCAGGCTAAGGCAAAACTTGATATCTTACAAGATGGTGAAATATGTCATGGATGGTAAAGAGGAATAATGATGTCCCTTATGATGGTGGATGATCCGCCTTGAGTTTTTTGCTTTACCATTCCACAAAGCAAGAGGGTGTTTTCTGGACACCTGATTTTTGTACATGTTTTTGTTGTGGAAGGCTATGCCTATTGTCGAAGTGTAACTTACTGAAGTTACACCCTCTTTAATATCTTAAGCTTTTGAAATATATGGTTGTTTAACATGATATTAGAGCAGAAGGTCCTATATTCGAATCTTCCCGTCACCGTCTCCAATATCTTAAGTTTTTGGAGTAGATGGTTATTTAATATGATATTAGAGTAGAAGGACGTGTTAAAGTATAAATACTGAAGTTATACATTGTGTAATAGCTTAATTTTTGGAGTAGATGGTTTAACAGCTATTACCAAAGCAGCTTTGGTGGTTTTTAAAGCAAGTGCTGTTGTGACTTTTGCTATATTAGCTGCTTCAAGAAAGGTATGCAATGCTTTCGAAATATTGGACTTTCAGTAAAAGATTGATACGTTTAAATTAAAAAGTCAAAATTGAGCCAATTTAATGTTGAGCCAACAAAAAATTAGAAAGATCGATACGTTTAAATTAAGAAGTACAAATCGAGCCAATTTAATTTTGGTATTAATTCAACATTTTTATTGTAAGTTTAAAAGTCGTTTTATTTTTGATTCGTAGTCACTCTAAACCGAGTTAGATTGAGTTGTGTTGATGGGTGTTATAAAAAATTGTCACTTTAATTAGGAGATTTTAGAATTTATATTCTATATAATATATTTTTTATTCAGTTCTCGTTTTGATAGATCATTAACTATTTAATAACCGAGGGACCTACATGAGTAAAATAGGATTCATTTGAATGCATGGTAGGTGATTCTCCAAGAAAAGAATTGAAAAAAAAAAAATGGTATTGTAGGCTATCACTCCGAGATTTCGTAGAAAACACCCAATTTTGCAAGTGTTACTTCCATCAAGTTTCCATTACCATAGTACATCTTTAAAGATTTGAGTCTGATCGTATAGAATATTTTTAATTGATTATTTAAATTTAAAAAAATAAAATCATATTTCATAAACTTGAATCTTGATATACCATTGCCCAATGCAATTATGATCCAATATGAACTAAGTGTGTGTCTATATATATATATATATTGAATCTTGATATACCATTGCCCAATGCAATTATGATCCAATATGAACCAAGTGTGTGTCTATATATATATATATAAATTGAGTAATTATTTTACGAATCGAGTTGAAATTAAGATGTAATGCTTTAAAATTAGTCACAATTCTATTATTCTTTTGAATTGGATTTCAATTCTTAAGAAATTTGCACACGGACTATAAAAATGAAACGCGACAAATAATCAGATCAAAATTTTAAAATTGATTGTGAATTCAGATCAAACGAACTCCGATCGAAATCCAACTTATTGACAAACTTATACATTAGCTTAGTCGATCCTAAAAAAAAAAAAAAAAGTAGTACCAGTACCACCGATTACAATTTTTTATGGTAAAGTTACAACTTTGAAATGAGAAGTTAAAATCTGCTTAAGGGAAGGTCATGATCGATCATGAATTCTCGGTATCAATTTCAACCTTCCATGATCGATCATGCATTTTAAAATTGTGATTAAATCCGAAAAAAAATTGTGACTTAACTTTAAAAAATTATAATTTTTGGTACGATACCGCCGACGATACTGTAGCCTTTCCCCAATAGTGCAATATGGTCCATACATCTCTGTCTTTACTGGTCATTATACACCAAATCAAATTCAAATGTATTACAAAACACCTCATTTATTTACTTATTTTCTTGCATACAAGTAACAAGGATCATGTCACAACCATCAACGACTAAGACCCACACGTTACAAGTAGATACTGCATCCATATATATATAATTATATTTTTACCCCCTAAACTATCCCCCTTCTCTCACATTGAACCTTATACTGTTACGTTTCTCACATTACATTTCAAGTTATAGTTACTGATTTTACATTGCCCCAATGGTAGACACTAGAAACATATATTTCACTACACATACCAATACTCTTTATTCAAAATATGACAAATTTTATTTTAAGGGGATAATATGAGAAACTCAATAGTCGAGGGAATAAAGTGAGATCGGGATTGTAGTTTAAGGGGTAGAAATATTAATTTGCCCCATATATATTCATACACATACACACACACATAGTAGTCAACTTCAGTACATATAGCATAGATAATACTAAGAGGAACCATAACTTGAGGTGGCTGCAGACTAGGTTACTGATGAATTGCCTCAAAGAAAGTTGTTTTTTAAACACGGATGCCACAATAGCTCCTTGCAGTGTCCTCAGTGAGGCGAGTCGGGTTGTCCAAATAGGACTGAAGCAGCCCCATGTTGTCGAAGGACTTAAATTGCAATGGATGCTCATCATCAACCATCTCTTGTGGTATGTCAGTTGTCCCTGTGTTGTATGCAAACACACCTATTACGTATCTTGTTTTCTTCTCTCGCAAGATGACTTGGTGTCTAGGTGAGTGTATTCTTGCATTGCTCCATGCCTGCAACATGAAAGAAATGCCTTTTCACTTGTAATAGACAAAATTAAAACATCATAGTCATTTACTCTTGGGTAGAGAGGTGAACAAAACTAGGGGTAAATATTGAATTTAGAACATTTTTGCCGATATTAGTGTGACAGGAGTGTCTATGTTAGCGTAGTTAGAAACAGCTTCTCCGCATCCAGGGTGAAGTTGGCGTCCATCTCATCTGACCATTCAAGTCCTGCTGTAAGTGTAACGGGAGTTTTGTACATTAGCCGCCCCCCTTTTTAATTGCATCGTTTTAGCTTATAAAACCTAAGCGGCTTGTTATTTTTCCATTATGGAGGAATCTCAATATAATTTTGCAAAACCCAAGGGATACCATTGGAATTTATTTATTGGCCTTACCCCTTAGATTTATGTGTGACTTTAGAAGGGATACCCAATAAATCTTAACACCATCCATCAACCCGATTATGAGTTTAGTGATAACTGGTTCAAATTATCACGAAGTTGATCCACCAGATCCACTAAAAGATATATCGATAAACCTAAAAATACATAATGTGAACCCGATCATACATGACTAATACACGACACGAACCCGACTGTTTATGAACCTGACTGTGTATGACTATAAATGAATCAATAATAGAGTGATGAAATTTAATATGACACGACTACTTATCAGCATTAGTGACACTTTTGTTAACTTAGAAAGAGTCTCAAGGTATCATTTAGTGAAGCTTTTTTAAGTGACTAATATTTGCGTTTTCATAATTGTGTGACTAGACTTAGACTCTCTAAGATATCAATCACTAAACTAAACAAAGTCGCAAGCAAAAATCATAAGAGAAGCAAAGTTCACAAAAAATTGGAAAATAGTACGCTTGGTTCACCAAGTTCTACTACTGCGGGGCCTAATCATACTCAAAGGAAGAGTTTGATCCTGGCTCAGAAGGAACACTAGCCATATGCTAAACGTATGCAAGTTGAACGTTGTTTTCGGTAGCTATGAACTTGCTCTCTTTATTCACTCAAATATACTCACCAAAAAAAAGTACTCAAACATGTTCCTAATAATAAGTACTTGAAAAAAGTTGCTCTAGGTAGAAAGATAAACTACACACCAGGGAAGCATCGCCGGCTATGACCACGAAGGATGCCGGTGGAAAGTCAACGTCGATCCAGTCGCCATTCCTGGCCTGAATCTGCAAACCAGGGACTTGATTTTGATGAAGTATGCTTATAAACGTCTTGTCCGTATGAGTGTCAGCCCCAGTATTGGGCTCGTCGATTTCAGGTTCTCTGTATTTTAGGGCTCGGATGAGGTAATTCATTGATCGGAGGTGCGAGTCGTAGTACCTCTCCACACCATAGCTCTCAAACGCCATCTTGCTCACCACTTGTTCTAGTTCTGCTACTTTCTTTGCATACTTTAGAATGTTTTCACTAAAACAAAACACATAAAAGGAACAAACAGTATATGTGTAAGTAATTACATGGGTAGAAAGATGAGTGGATTAAATTAGAGGTTAATCTGGCTTAACCTAAGTTATAAAGCTCCTAACTCGGGTTTGACTTTAATTGACCTTGAACCCCAATCCGTCAGCGGAGTATTGGGCCCATTTAAAGTTAATTTTTTCCTGCGAAACTGAAGTTTGAAAAGTAAAATGAAAAAATTAGAGCTAAAAAAACTCTTGGAACTGTTTTGAGTATTTATGAAAAAAGTCGGTTTTTTCTTGGAAGCTCGTGGATAATCTTTATTTTTCAGATTTTCTTTGGTGATTATAAAAGTTGTTTTTACACAAAAAAACTGATGGAAAAGTTGCCCAATAAGCCCGGGTCCAATCAAACCAGATTTCTTTTTCTCTGAAGCCAAAAAAACTGAGGTTTTAAGTCAGGTCAAACATACCCATTATCCGTGTTCAGATTTTAAAAATCGGGTTGAATTTGAGTTACATAACTCAAATTGAAATGTAAGTACACTTCTAGGGTTATACAATCGGGCTATTCGATTCACAAAACTGGATACCACAACCAAAATACTGTCCAAATGTAAATCGGGTTGGAATATTATTATCCAAACTCAAATGAATATTGAACATTAAGATGACCTAAAAATTGGGCATTACTAAGCTGGGCACCAACCTTGATGCCCAAATATTGCTCCAAATTTCAGTCATGATAACAACAACCAAAAATACAAACCGTTGGTGGATGAAGCCAGGCCCTCAGGGGCCCCTTGGTATCCTATTTTAGGATCAAGGTCAATAATTCGTAATACGACCTGTTAACTTGATACGAAGTTATTGGAGATATCAGTTTCATTTTAACGAATTCATGTCATGAACGGGTTGATTGGTCAGACCCATTCAGTCGGGTGACTCTGAGAGCTGATATGAGAAATGCACTTTAAAGGGAGGGAAGCTAGCTTTCCCATGTTGGTATGACCGGACATAAAAGATTTGGAAGTTAGGTAAAAAAGAAGAGGTAGAGATAGACAACAGAACGAAACCGATAACCCTAAATTATGTCAGGGCATGTGTGGACAGAAGACTGACTACACACCATATGAATCCGACTCTATGTGACTTAAACACAACTATAAATGGATAAGGTATAAACTAATAAAAAGTTTTTTGACATAAATAACAAGATTAAATTATACCAGAACTTGTCATTTCCAGAGGGCCACATGAGGTTTGTGAAGCTTTGAACTCCTTCAAGAGTGTTTGCATCTTCAATCGCCAAACTCTCGTGGATTGGAATATGAGCCAGTTGGCCAATATAGCCATGGTAAAGCTTGTCGGACACGTTCTGGGACTTGGTTTCTTTAGGAAGATCAAACAACTCTTTCACTGCATCAAAGACTCCATTGCTGAGCTCTGAAGTAACCTTATCGTATAGAGCTATGAAAGAGCCGTACTCTTCGAGAGCACGCCGGACGTCGTTGCGTGCCGAGAGCCATGAGTTTGTGCCAGGCTTCAAGTTTTTCATGGTGAAATCTATGATAGGAAGGTTGGGAAGAGTTTGGGAAGCCATATGACCTTAATAACTTCTTTCCACTTTTTTTTTGGAACTTTTTTACACTTAGCTGGTTAAGAAGCTCAAGTTTATATAGAGTTCAATGGTAGGGAGCTCATTGATTTTAATAAGAGTGTTAATTGAGTGGAAATTGTCAAAGATTGAGTTTGTTCCTATTCAACTTAATTATGATTGGTCGAGTTGACTGTCGAGTTTAGATTTTTGCTCAAGATCGGCTTTTGGAAGAGCTTACATTCATATGAGCCGAACTCGAATAAAAGCTAAACTCAATTTCTCAGCAAAAAATTCTGGGAATTAAACCCTAAAAATTAATCATCAATTTTTCAACAAAACCCCCAAAATTGTATAATCACTTATAAAATCGTACCCTAGATATTCAAATGTTTCAAAAATCTATTATAGAGAAAGAGAGAAGTATACATGGTTTGAAGTTATTTGGGGTTATTCATTTTTGGGATGGGGTTGCTTGGTGAAAAATTTAAATTTGTTTATTGATGCAGATCAGATTATAGCACAATACTTGAATCGTTGGGATCGATATAGAGACGGGTCGGGCTGGTCAAATAAGTTGACTTTTTAATAACCACTTTCATATACATGGGTTACAAAACACCCATGTCCAATAAAAAATGACAAGACAAAATGAACTCATCGCACTCCTAGCACGAGATGCGATGATATAGGGTGAATTTTAGGCAAATTCCTTCGTTTAGTGCCTGAAAAACTCATTTTTGTCGTTTTTGACAATTTTTTGTAGTTGAATAACTTTACCATCTAAAGTGCCTTAATCCGAGTGATTAGTAATTTTTAGTCGTATGATTAGTTTGGAACTTTCTTTTTAAAAAAAAAAAATTGTAATAATGACCTAATTATGTGATTAGTGATAATTAGGCCATATTTTGTTATTTCATAATTAGTTTTAGGGTTTTAGTATTGTTTATACTATTTTAAGTCTTAGGATTAAGCAATTTTTGATCAATAATATTACATATGAGGCTTGTCTCTATTTTTTTCCAATTCGTATGGTATTCGTAGGAATCAATAGATCAATTAAAACTCTTATGACTGGTATTCATTGTGAATCATGCAGGTATAAAATAAGATTCTAAACCGGTATTTGTGCGCAAATCAACGATTTATTAGTTTCATTATCCCCTTTCTTTTATTATACCCTTATTTTCACCCACTTCACTACATCATTTATAGATCGAACATTTTGGACCGAGCTAAGCCACACGTTGCTTGTATTTCACTCATTGACAAGACGTGCTTAAAAATAGTTCATTATACAGTTTAAACAGGTTTAAATAAATTATAACCCAGTTGAGCAAATGTCGAACTCGGAGCTGCTTGGACCATTGAATAACAATGGCCTTTAATGGTGAGATTGAAATTTAGGAAAATTGGGGAGGATCCAAAGAGGTGTTTTTGTGCAATAACAAGACAAATGCAAAGATTCGAGATAAGGCAAGTAAACGCATAAGCATAAGAATTAGCATATTTGAAGACTAAGAGTAGGTATTTCATATTGAGTTGTTGGACTTAGATTTGATGTCTTATATAAAATATTGGGTTAATAGTATTTTTGGTCCTTAAAATATGTTCGTTTTTCCAGTTTGGTTTTCATTGTATTAATTTTGTCAATTTGATTCCTGAAGTACCAATTCATGTCAATTTGGTCCCTAATCAGACAATTCGTTAAGTTTTTTGACGAAAGTGACCGCATAGGGAATACAAAGATTTGTATACTTGAATTTACGAAGAGATGTCTGGTTTAAGTACTAATCTAGTATGGCCTTGGTAAAACTTGTCTTTGATTGGGATTTCGATTGAAAAATGTTAGGTCAGTTTCTCATGTGCCTAAGAAGCTAGGGCAATCTCAATTGAAGTCAATTCAAGATTTTCTATCTCAATATTGATTATAGAAATAACACTCGATCAAAGGCGAGCATAACCAAGTGTAGTGATTGAAACCTCTGAAATTGATCGATGGAAATCTCAAAGCTATTTGAGGCCGGAGAAAACTCATATTAGGCACTGTCGTAGCATCAACTGGTACGAAGAACTCATTCTTTTAGACAGTATTCCAACAAAAACTGAATGGTTCGTCCGTATAAGGGCTATTTAAACACGAATTAAATATTTTAGGAACCAAATTAACACGAATTAAAACTTTAGGAATTAAATTGACAAAACGTGCATAGTTTAGAAACTAAAAATGCTATTAACCCTAAAATATTTTCATTCATCATTGACCATAGAACTAAGAAGATAAGTTTTATGGATATCGTCATGTAGAGAAAAAATGAATTAACAAATTCTTTTGCTACCTAATACTTAAAGAAAATTTATTTTTCCCACTCCTTAAGATATGATGGATTGCTAGTACAATCAAAAAAATTTAAAAAAGTGCAAGTAGGAGATTAATTATTTGCTAGATTTAGTTTATCTTTTGTTATGTGCGTATGTGCATGCGTATGTTCACGTAGACGTTAACTATTTTTAAGGGGAGGGGGGGTACTATTGATGAAGACTAGTAATATTTTGATTCTTGTTGACGTTGAAAATTAATCAACGATTAGGTATTCTTGTGATCGATAAAAAAAAGACAACAAACGAAGCTTTGGAGGTAAGGGAATGGGAGTGTGGTGCTAGTCTAAAACTCTTTGATTCTCAAATCAGATTTTGTCAGTAACAGAATAAAATCTAATCACAGTTCTATATATTGTGCATAGAGATTGATTACTCTCGTTAAGTACGTTTTGTCAAATGGGTTTGTTGGGATTTGGGAAGACGTGAATATGGTAAACTAGATGTTGGGTGTTTCTAAGTGACTTGATCTTTAGCTACATTTTATCCCCACATATTATGTGGTGAAAAATCTTGGTTAATATCTGAGTAAAAAGTTTAATTTGATACAAATATTCTAATTGACAAACTCAAATTTAAAAAAACAAGCTTTTTTGCACTATTCTTAATTGAAAATAGACAACTTGCGATGAGTGAAGCCACACGATCGAGCCAAACCCACTACATGTTTCTGCATAGAGCAATGTTACTTTAACTTAGACCTAGTTTACTTATCTAATCATTCATGTTCATTGAATTGATAGTGAGTCCCAGTATAATTCAATGGTTATGATGAATTAGATCAATATATTGTGTCAATAAATTAAGTCTAAATAGTATTATTGTTCATTTTATATGTGTTCTGCATGAGAGAGAGAGAGAGAAAAGAAGATTATTTTTGTATGGGGGAAAAAGATGATGTCAGTGGTGATAATAACGTTATTTAACCAAAATGGTACCATCCATTGCCATCATATGGAGCCTGTCACCAATTGTATTATTTCCAACAGTGAGGAAACACACATCATGTTGTATTGTATACTACTTATTTATTTATTTATTTTTTTTATATAGGCAACGATATTTTACACTATATGGAAGGGGGAGAGGGAGGGGAATGTGAACTCGAACCATCAACATGTCACTCCATTATAGAGAACTCTAACCCTTCAGATAAGACTTTGGTCCTTATTGTATGGCATATTTGACAGTAATCAACTCATAAAATTGACGAGTAAGACTCCTTATCAACTAAACTGAGTTGTTTCTGTTAAAAGGTTATAGCGTGTTACCATCGATCTCACTCTATCAAACTTTAATACATAGGACGACTGCCCATTAAAGTCTTATCACACTCTAGTACTGCCCATTAAATGAATGGTTCAACTAACATTCTAGGGCTGATTCTAATGTTTTTTAGTCGAACTTAACCATCAACATGTCACTCAATTATAGAGAACTCTAACCATTCAGATAAGACTTCGGTCCTTATTGTATGACATATTTGACAGTAATCAACTCATAAAATTGACGAGTAAGACTCCTTATCAACTAAACTGAGTTGTTTCTGTTAAAAGGTTATAGCGTGTTACCATCGATCTCAATCTATCAAACTTTAATACATAGGACGACTGCCCATTAAAGTCTTATCACACTCTAGTACTGCCCATTAAATGAATGGTTCAACTAACATTCTAGGGCTGATTCTAATGTTTTTTAGTCGAACTTAATTGACCTTTTTTTAATCGTAATAATTCATAATTAAATCTTATTTTATGGTAAATTTTGGAACGAATAATAGAATCGGAACATATAATTAAAATTTAACAATGCAGAAGGAGAAATGAGTCAATTTTGCTCAACCTGATCTGAAAACTATTAAATGAGTTTGTCAACTTGTATTAGAAGATCAGACAATATTGGACTTATGTTAAAAGATCGATAGATTTAAATTAAATGGGTTTGTCAAGTCAAAATCAAGCTAATTTAATTTTGACAATAATTCAACATTTTTAATTTATTATATGCTTTAAAAGTCATTTGAAATTTGACTCATAGTTAATGTAAACTATGAGTTAGATTGAGTTATGTTGACAGGCGGTGTCGAAAATTGTAATCTCAATTAAGAGAATCTAGAATTTATATCCCCTCCAATATTTTTTTCAATTCTCTTCTTGATAGATCATTCATTATTACTGAGTGAAAAACCTTAAGTAATAGAACGTAACTGTAAGCACCAAACTTTCAAGGCTGCATATATGTCTGTTAAATATCATCAAACTCGGAGAAGAGATAAAAGAGAGGAAATAGATAATGATATTACAGCTAATTAGTCTGCATTATAGCTTAATAGAAAAATACAATAGAAAATACATAGAAGAGGCCCTTATATAGTAGGGCAACATAAAAGAAGACAAAAGACTAACTACTCTAACACCCTCCCTCAAACTCATGATGTGGTAGTAGAAAATATCAAGAATTTGCCAAGCAGAAAACGAAAACGAGTAATAGTAAGCGACTTTGTGAAGAAATCTGCTAATTGCATAGTAGAAAAAAGAAAGGGGAGGGAGATAGTGTCCAGCTAAAGATGATGACGCACAAAGTGACAATCAATCTCAATATGCTTTGTGCGTTCATGAAATATTGAGTTATGAGCAATCTGAATAGTATTGGTATTGTCACAATGCATAGGAGTCGGCACAGATAACATAATGCCAAGATTAGCAAGAAACCATCGTAACCAAACTATCTCAGCTGTAGTAGACGTCATAGCACGATATTCAGCTTCAGCCGATGTACGAGAAATATCACCGAGGAAAAGGCAGAAGCCCGTAGTGGACTTACGGTTCATAGAGTCACTTGCCCAGTCAGCATCATAATAAGAGCCCTGAGTTCCATAGAGGAAGAGGAGGAGAATAACAAACTGTGATGCAGAGTACCTTGAAGATACCAAAGAATACGAAGAGCAATAGCCCAATGAACAGTGGTGGGTGAGGCAACAAGTTGACTAACAACATGAACAACATAAGAGATATCTGGACGAATGACTGTAACATATACTAAACTCCTAACAATAGCACGATAGAGTGTAGGATCAGACAAGGGAGTACCATCAGAAGAAGAGTAACGAACATTGAGCTCTAAATGTGTTTCAATTGTCTGATTATCTGATAAACGGGCTCGTCGAATAACATCCGAAGTATACTTAGACTGAGAGAAAATATAACCTTTAGGAGATGAAACAATCTCAATGCCCAAGAAATACCTAAGCTGCCCCAAATCTTTCATCTCAAAATTGTCCTGCAACTGAGTTTTCAATAAGCATATACCAGCAATGTCATCACCCGTAATAATCATATCGTCAACATATAGTAAGAAAATAATAGAACCTAAGGAAGTAGACCATAAAAAGATAGCAGAATCATAGTCACTGGCGCATTACAAAACATGTGCATCCAAATACACGCAAAGAGAAATAATCAGGTGGCTTACCACATAGTTTTTCAAATGGAGAAATTCCAGAGGTGATGACAGTGAGAATGGAATTAATCAGATGAATCGGAGTAAGAACTGCTTCCCCCAAAAAGAATTTGGGACATTTGCTGACAATAAGAGAGAACGTGATGTCTCCATAATATGTCGGTGTTTGCGCTCTGCTACACCATTCTGTTCAGGTGTGTCAGATAGGAAGATTGTCAAATAGTGTCATTAGATTTTAATAGATCACGAAAATAATTGAGAGAATATTATTCACCTTGGTCACATCGAAAACATTTAATAACAGATGAATATTGAGTACGTATCATAGCACGAAAAGTAGTGAATACAAAAAAGAATTCAGAATGATGCTTCATAAGATAAACCCAACAAAACCTAGTATAATCATCAATAAAAGAGACATAATATTTAGACCCTCCTTTTGTGGGAACATAAGTCGGTCCTCAAACATTAGAATGAATCAGATTAAAAGGTGCAAGTGAGCTAGTAGAACTTTGATTAAAAGGTAATGCAATAAATTTAGCTAACTTGTATCCACTACAATTGGAAATATCATTACACTCTAAACTACCCAAATTACCTGTAGATGCTAAAAATTTCAAACGAGAGTAGAACACATAACCAAGACGAGAATGCCACAAATAGAAACTACAAGACTGTGGATTGGGAGACGATGTTATTTGTATGGTGAAAATTAATTATTAAAAGAAACCACGTCCTAGTATTTAAATGAGTTGATGATGTCCTCTTGAGGAAGCTCATAAGTTTTGTCCATGTCAAATCGTGCAGGTGGATTTAATTATCCGACATAACAAATAACTTTAGTGGTAAGGTCTCAAGAAAAAAAAGAAGTCAATGAAATATAATTGTCAGTAATTTATTTAATTGATAGACATCTGTAATCTTAAACGTTGGGAGATTATTAAACATATAATAATAAGGAGGTCGAATATAATTTTGAGATAGGGCTTGAGAGATCAATAATAAGTTTTTAGTGGACTGACTTATTATTAATGGACTGTAGGATGTTTGTTCTGGGTTGAACATAGGTATCCTAAGCCCATTGAAAGCTCGGTTCTTATTTCTCCTTAGGGTTTATGTCGTAACCTATATATATATACGTCTAAGCTCTCTAATTCAACATCTATTTTTCACTTACGTTTTTTAGGGAGGCTGAAAGGGAGAGCAGGAGTTCGGAGGTTCTGACAGCCCACACGACATCCGAATTCTGACGTTGGAGGATATACGACAAAAGGCCGCGAGGTTTGTCGAGTTGTCTTCCGCGTTCGTTGTTAGGTTCTGCGTTCTTGCTGAAACGAGATCAATCTCGACGATCTCGAAGGTAAACCCTAATTCTGCCTTGTGGGGTTTTAAAAGAAAATTTTTAGTATTCGATACGTACGCGCTATCAATGGTTCTTGGGATTTCCGTTCCAACACAAATATCAGACAACCCAATAGGCCAAAGTAAGAAAGAACAAAAAAATTCCAGTCCAGCCCAAACTACCAGCAACCTGTCTTGCGAACATGAGTAACGAGCAGACCCAGAGTAGAACAATAGCAGCAAACAGTGACAAACCTGTAGCAACTAGAAGGGAAAACAGAAGCAGCGAAGAGGAGACTTAGAGATTTGTCTTGCGAACAGGAGCAACAAACAACAGGAGGAGCGAGCAGAAGCAACCCAATGAACAAAAGCAAACCCAAGTATCTAGCATTGCTGATCACCCATGTTACTATCTTAAACGACTGCTTCAACATCATCAAGCTCAGCTCAAACGAGGATGTCTCGCCATGGGAAATCAGGGTAATTATTGAAGATATAAGACACTATGCTAGGTTAGCTTTTTACACAAGCCTAGGGCCTTTAATAAGGCTGCTCATTGGGTGGCGACCAACATGCTAAACAATTCGCTTTCGTCGAATTGGCAAGGTCCCCCCCCCCCCCCCCAAGCTTAAGGCTTTTTTGATGACTGATTGTAATCTTAATTTTCCGACTTAATGATATATTAGTCCGACTTTGTTTTTGATCAAAAAAGTATCTAGCAATCTGATGAACTAGAGACGAGAATAGAGAAGTAACCTGAGTGGGATACCGACAAAGAAGATATCTAAAGCAGAAACTCCAAGCCAGATTTGCAGAAATCGCTGATCAAGTTTTGATCTCCTCTTTTCTCGAACCCAACAGCACAGACAAAACCCACTAAACCCAAAAAGATTGGGTATAGTTCGCAATGGAGATACAGATCAATCCACCGACGGCCAAACACCAAATCAAAGACGAAGATGATTTTTCTTCCGATGAAGTTACTGTGTTGATAATCATGTTTGGATCGAAATATAGAGAATGATATTACAGTTAATTAGTCTGCATTACAGCTTAATAGAAAAATACATAAAAAAGGCCCTTATATAGTATGGCAACATAAAAGAAAATAAAAGACTAAGCTAACTCTAAAACTAAATATACTAACTATTCTAACAATGTCCTCATGCAAATGTTACTTCCTTCAAGCTTCCATCACCATAGTACACCTTTAAGATTTTAGTTTGATCAGTCAGATATAAAATATTTTTAATTGATTATTTAAATTCGAATATGTAAAATCATATTTCATGAACTTGGATTTTTATATACCAATACCCAATGTAATTATGATCCTATCTGAACTAGGTGTATATATATATATATATGTACATGAAGAAATTGAGTAATCTATATAATAAAGTATAAATGATTTCAAATCTCTCAAGACATAAAAATAACTTTTACTTTTTGTGGTTCAGATCGTCTCACAATTATGTATGTTTTGTCCAATGGTCGAAAATCTATATAATAAAGTACAAAAAATTTCATACTAACACACATACACTAATATATCAAAAATACACACACACAAAATAAACACACATGCATAAAAAAATACAAAAATATTTAACACACCAAAATATACATACACGCATATATGCTGGACCGGGACTCGACCCCGGACCCGACCACATACCCTACTCTGGACCTAGACTTAGACTTGGATCCGACCCCGGACTGGGACCGGGACCTAGACCCAGACCCCGAACCTCGCATGCGGATCCGAACCCGAACCCAACCCCGGACTTGGACTCAGACGAGACCCCATACTTGGACCTAACCCTAGACTTGGACCCAATCCGACCCAGACTTGACCCCGACCTCGGACTCAGACCCGGACCCGACTTTGACCTCGACCCGGGAACCGGACTCGACCCCGACCCCGACCTGGGAACCAGACCTGGACCCAACCCTAGATTAGGATCCAACTACGGCCCCCGATCCAAGCCCGGACCTAGACCCAAGCATGCAATGTGTACATACATCTTTGTCTTTACTGATCATTATACACCAAATCACATTCAAATATATTACAAAATGCCTCATTTATTTGGACTTGACTACGACACCGAAGAAAAAAAATTGGTACCGCATCTCTAAATTTCATTATTTTAATAAGTATTTTTATTACTTGTGGGTCATTTTACAATTAAAAAATTTATCACTTTTGTGAGTGATTTATCACATTTGTAGGTGTTTTTCCCATTGTTATGATAATTATTTTTACCACTATAATTCGGTACAAAAAAAATTATTCTTTTTATGAGTGATTTACCACTGTTGTTGGTTTTTTTATCACTATTGTGATAACTATTTTTATCACTTTTTTCGGTCTAAAGATATATATATCAAGCTAAAATAATATTTGTAAACTATAATTGTTATATTAGGACTTTATAATCAATATATATTTAAAAATTAAATAATTTGTCTCATAGTTGTACATGTACATGTACTTTTAATTTTTTATATTTTATTTATATTAAACTGTTATGAATGAATGTAAGTTTGTATGCATATCATATGATGCTCTCAAGGCGCTCTTACTCTCAATTTTTTTTAAATGGTAACGCTTTTGTGCTTCCCCTCTCACTCCCACCCCCATTCCTGTTATGTGTGATCTAGGTCACAACTATCGACAAGCCCCACAAGTTACAATTAGATGCTACATCCATATATATATATATATACTAGGTGTAACTCGTGTCTGAAGGCACGGTGAAAATTTAAGAGGAATGTTGGTGATCGTTGGATGAGTCTATTTGAGACCGTCGGATGGACTTATTGAAGTCTATCATGTTTTATAATATAGATGGTTAAATTATATTTTCACCTACTAAACTATCCCCCTTCTCTCACATTGACCCTTCTACTATTACGTTGCTCACATTACTCCTCAAGTTACAGTTATTAATTTTACATTGCCACATTTGTAGACAATAGAAACATATATTTTACTACACATTCCAACACTCTTTATTCAAATAGTTGGATAAACAAAATGAGAAACTCAACAGTTGAGAGGATAAAGTGATATCGGGATTATAGATAATATTAAGAGGAACCATAACATGAGGTGGCCATGCAGACTAGATTACTGATAAATTGCCTCAGAGAAGGCTGTGTTTAAGCACGGATGCCGCAATAGTTCCATGCAGTCTCCTCAGTTAGGCGAGTCGGGTTGTCGAAATAGGACTGAAGCAGCCCCAAGTTGTCGAACGACCTAAACTGCAATGGATGCTCATCGTCAACCATCTCTTGTGGTATGTCAGTTGTTCCCATGTTGTATGCAAACACAGCTATTGTGTATCTTGTTTTCTTCTCTCGCAAGATCACTTGGTGCCTAGGTGAGTGTATTCTGTCATTGCTCCATGCCTGCAACATGAAAGAAATGTCTTTGCACTTGTAATAGACAAAATTAAAACATCATAGTCATTTAGTGTTAGGTAGATAAGTGAAACAAAACTGGGGGTAAATATTGAATTTAGAACATTTTTGCCGATATTAGTGTGAAAGGAGTGTCTGTTAGTATAGTTAGAAACAACCTCTCCGCATGCGAGAAGTGAAATTGCATTCATCTAACCCTTCAGGTCCTACTGTAAATATAACGGGAGTCTCATATACTAACCGCCCCTTTTTTGTAGTATGAAAAGAGTGTTATCGTTTTAGCAAATAAAACCTAAGTGATTTCAGTGTTATTTTTCCATTATGGAGGAGTCTAAATATAATTTTGCAAAACCCAAGGGATCCATTGGAATTTACTTATTGGCTTTACCATTAGATTTTTGTGTGACCCAATAAATCTTAACACCATCGTCAACCCGGTTATGAGTTTAGTTATAACGGGTTCAAATTATGACATAATTGATCCACTAAAAACAAGTCAATAATCCCAACAATGCACAGTGTGAACCCAACCATACATGAGTAATAGAAGACATGAACCCGACTTTATATGACTATATAAATCAATTAAGAATAGATTGATAAAATTTAGTACGACACGACTACATTAGTGACACTCCTGTTAACTTTAAGAGTCTCGAGGTATCATTTAATGACGTTTTTCTCAATGTTTTTTTGCTGTTTTTTTTAAGCAGTAATGCTATACTGACCAAATTTAGACCTCAAATGACATGACAACTGACTTGGGCTTATTTCTTTGGTGCCATGTCATTTGGGCCCCAATAAAGACTCCAAATAATATGTTGCCATGTCATTTGGGCTCTAAATTTGGTCAGTGTAGCATTACTCTTTTTTTAAGTGGCTAATTTTTGCTTTTTCATTGTGTGAACTTGCTCTCTTTATGCAAGTTTTAATAAGTATTCAAACATACTTACCGAAAAAAAAAGTTCTCAAACATCTTCCTAAGAATATGCATAGCAATCAAACAATTTCCTAATAATAAGTACTTGAAAAAAGTTGTTCTTAGTAGAAAGATAAACTGCACACCAAGGAAGCATCGCCGGCAATGATCACGAAGGATTCCGGTGGGAAGTCAACGTCGATCCAGTTGCCATTCCTGGCCTGAATCTGCAAACCATGGACTTGATTTTGATGAAGTATGGTTATAAACGTCTTGTCCGTATGAATGTCAGTCCCAGCATTGGTCTCATCGATTTCGGGTTCTCTGTATTTTATGGTTCGAAGGAGGTAAGTCATTGAATGGAGGTGCGAGTCGTAGTACCTCTCCACACCATAGCTCTCAAACACCATCTTGCTCACTAGTTGTTCTAGCTCTGCTACTTTCTTTCCATACTTTAGCATGTTTTCACTAGACAAAACACACACACAAAAAAGTACATCGACCGGAAGTTCGAGGTAACTCAAAGTTGGAAAACAAGATATCTTACTCTATCATACAGCAGCGAACGAATTAGCACGAAACAAACAATATGAATCCGACTGCATGTGACTTATACACGACTATAAATGGATAGGGTATGAACTAATAATACCAGAAGTTGTCATTTCCAGAGGGCCACATGAGGTTTGTGAAGCTTTGAACTCCTTCAAGAGTGTTTGCATCTCCAATCGCCAAACTCTCGTGGATTGGAAGATGAGCCAGTTGGCCAACATATCCATAGTAAACCCTGTCGGACCAGTTCTGGGACTTAGTTTTTGTAGGAAGATCAAACAACTCTTTCAATTTATCAAAGACTTCATTGTTAAGCTCTGAAGAAACCTTATCATATAGAGCTATGAAAGAGCCGTACTCTTCGAGAGCACGCCGGACATCGCTGCGTGCCGAGAGCCATGAGTTTGTGCCAGGCTTCAAGTTTTCCATGGTGAAATCTATGATAGGAAGGTTGGAAAGAGTTTGGGAAGCCATATGACAATAATAACTTTTATACACTTTTTTTTTAGAACTTCTTTACACTTTAGAAGCTCACGTTTATATAGAGTTATATGGTAGGGAGCTCAATGATTTTAATAAGAATGTTAATTGAGCCGAGTTTGAGTTTGTTTCGATTCAACTTAATTATGATTGGCTGAGTCGACTGCCGAGCTTAGATTATTCATTCTTGTTCAAGATCATATTTGGGAAGAGTTTACTTGGATTTGAGCCGAACTCGAATAAAATCTAAACTCAATTTCTTAGCAAAGAATTCTAAAAATTAAACATCAATTTATCAATTGAAGCCCCCAAAATTGTATAATCATTTATAAAATCGTACGCTAGATATTCAAATGTTTCAAAAATCTATTATAGAGAAATAGAGAAGTATACATGGTTTGGAGTTACTTGGGGTTATTCATCTTTGGGAGGTGAAAATTTTAAAATTGTTTATGGATTGAACATTTTGTATTGAGCTAAGCCACACGTTGCTTGTATTTGACTCGTTGCCAAGACGAGTTTAGAAATAGTTCATTATACAGTTTGAAAAGGTCTGAACGAACTATAACCCAATTGAGCCAATGTCTAACTCAGAGCTGCTTGGACCATTGAGTAACTGATATGGAGAAGCGGGTAGAAATAAATGTTTAATGAACAAAAAAAGGAATAATAAAAATAAACCGTTGATTTACGCACAAATTAAGAGGATCCAAATAGGGGGTTTTTCACCAATGACCCTTTGGTCCCATGGTACTCCTTACCTTGTAAAAGAGTTGTCTTCTTGAGGTCAAGGGTTCAAGTCTCCTTCCCCCTCTCCGCCCCCAAAAAAAATTTTAAAAAAATTTAGGGTTTTTGTGCAATAACAAGACAAATGCAAAGATTCGAGATAAGGCAAGTAAACGCATAAACATAAGAATTGGCATATTTAAAGACTAAGAGTTGGTATAGCTCATATTAAAATGTTTTCATTCATCACGCCTAAGAATTTTAAAAAGTGCAAGTAGGAATATAATTCTTCGTTAGGTTTAGTTTGTCTTTTGTTGAGTGCGTACATGCATGCATGCTAATGTTCACGTAGACGTTTAAATATTTTTAGGGGGTGGGTGTATACTGTTGATGAAGACTTGTAATAGTTTGTTTCTTGTTGATGTTGAAAATTAATCAATGATTGGGTATTCTTGTGACCTATAAAAAGAGACAACAAACGAATCTTTGGAGCTAAGGGACTGGGAGTAATAAAACAAAATCTAATCGTTATTTTATACATTATGCTAATATAAGATTCTTTGATTCTCAAGTCTGTTAGTAATAAAACAAAATCTAATCGTGATTGTCAATCTGGTTAAGTACGTTTTTCAAATGGGTTTGTTGGGATTGAAGAAGATGTGAATATGGTAACTAGTGAAATTTGACCATTAAAGTTTTGAGTGTTTCTTGATTTGAATAAAAATTTGAGTCTTTGTTTATTTGATATGAATTTGAGTAAAAGAGTTTTTTTTTTTTAATTGAATTTGAGTAAAAGAGTTGAGCAAAGCTTGTTTTTAGGATTTTTTGTACTTTGCACCCTAAAAGATTTTAAATTTTTTACTTTGTACCTTCAAAGATTAAAATTTTCACATTACACTCTTAATGTATCAAAAGTGTTGAAATTTGGCTCTTCTGTTAGCTTCCGTTATTTTTTCCTTCAAAATTCAACTCATTGACACTGACGAAAAAACTAACGAAAAGCTAACTCAAGGACCACATTGCAATACTTTTGATATATTGAGGGTACAATGTGAAAAATTTAATCTTTGAGGGTACAAAATAAAAAATTTAAAATCTTTCTGGGTACAAAGTGCAATTCTCCGTTTTTTTTACTTAAATTTAAGTTTGAGTCAGGATTTGAGATTTTCAATCATCGGATTTCACGCTCCTTTAAAGAATTAATGGTCTTAATTCACCTTCTTTTAAATTTGAGTTCTCGATCCATGGAAAAGTTTTATATCAAATCAAATTTTTTACTCAAATTTGAGTCAAGATCGAAGATAATCTAAGAAAGATGCTCTATGATACAAAGCAATGCTAAAACAATGAATCGACTCAATCTAGGTTTTATTATATCTTAGAGCAAAATTTATTCCGGTCTGGTGGACACATAACTATTCATGCCCAGCAGCCCAGTTTCTTCATATGTGTGTGTGTGAGAGAGAGAAAGAGAGAGGGGGTGCAGTTAGAAGGTTAATTTTGTATGGAGGGAAAAGATGTTGTCAATGGTTAAAATAACTTTACCATCCATTGAAGCCAGTCACCAGTCCTATTATTTCCCATAGTGAGGAAGCACATCATTTTCTATTCCCATGGAGGTCATGCTGTTCTTTTTTATTCATTGATGTTGAAAGAATTAGTAATAAAAGTAACGGAATGACCACATTAAAACATTTTTAAAGTGGGGAGGAATCGTAAATTACTTCTGGTGATTTTCTTCCACGAAACTATCAGATTTCAAGTGAACTTGTAGTCTCTAATAATTTTATATAATGCGACCATGAGAATAAGGTCATATTAAAGTGGCGAGGAATGACATGTAGTTACGGTTATAATTGGTATAATTATTTGGAGTCCTACTGTTGTTATTAGCAATAGTGATAAAAATATTCATGAATGTGGAAAAAACATATTTTATTGTATGAACCCATATTTTATAATTAAATAAACCAAAATTTTTAAAATTAGAAAATGAGAAGGGTAAATTACATCTACTTCGCCTGAGGTTTGATCAAATAACAACTAGACCCCCTCTTGTTTGAAAAATAACACTATCCTCCCTTGTCAGTGACGTCCATCCTTTATGAATAATGGAAACTCTAAAATGACTATAATGCCCTCCTACTTGAACTGTGAAATATTCATAATACCCCCCCAATAAAATGTTAGATGGACTTAAAAATTAGACTTGATAATCTCAATCATTGAATAAGTAGTGAGTCTCAATAAATGCTAAGACCCATAGTGAAATCAATGGTTGTTATTATCAAATCTAGTTTTTAAATCTACTTTTTAAGTCCATATAACATTACTCTTTAGAATTAGGTGGGATTTGTGTTACTCTCCCAAAGAACATGCATAAATAGTTTATGTTGAACGAAAAACAAGAAAAAAATATTCATTATAACAGTCATATGACATCAATATTATTATGTACTATCGCTGCTAATGCGAAACGAGCATCTCTTTCCTTGTTACAGCTAGTCGCCTTAGTTTAGTCGAATGAGTTTTGAGAGGGTTCACCACCCTCAAAATAAGTTCTTTAATTTCTCCCTATTTTAAGTTTCTTTTTGTCAAAAGAATTTTGTATATATAACACCTCTCCATCTTTACTACTCTTAATTATACACCATATCACATTCAAATATATTACAAAAAAGCTCAATTATTTAGTTATTTTACATAAAGTAGCAAAGGATAATGGCAGAGCCATCAACAAGAAGACCCACAACCACAAACACACACAAGTACACATACATATATTCTCACACACACATTACTGATGAATTGCCTCAGAGAAAGCAGTTTCAAGCATGGATGCCACAATATCTTCTTGCAGTCTCCTCAGTGAGGTGAGTCGGGTTTTCCAAATAGGAGTGAAGCAGCCCCATGTTGTCGAACGACCTAAACTGCAATGGATGCTCATCATCAACAATTTCAGACACAAACCGACATCACACGATACGACACGACTTATTTCAAGTCATGTGTTACGGAGTTTACAGTTAATTGACATTGGGCTCAAGTAGTTCCATATTGTCGAATGACCCAAACTGCAATGGATGTTCCTCATCAACCATCTCTTCTGGTATGTGAGTTGTTCCCTTGTTGAATGAAAACACACTTATTCTGTATCTTGTTTTATTCTGGCGTAATATGACTTGATGATTTAGGGAAAGTATTTGGCCATTGCTCCATGCGTACAAGAAAAGATTAAACACCATTATAACTAAACTATAATAGATTAAACAAATTTTAAAATGGTACGACTTGTACGAGATGTGATCATTAATAGTGACTTCCCAGTAAGTATGTGCCAATGAGAAAAAAAAAAGTTCCTATAAGTTCTGATGATGCACAAAATTGTCTTGTGCAAGATCAATAGTCAAGAAGGTATAATGGTGTAATTAATGAGCAATTAACAATCAATCAATGGCAATCAAAGAACTAAAACAGTAAACAACAGATCAACACAGAGAATTATAATGGTTCTGTCTCGGATGACCTACTCCACTTTCGGGAATGGCAGCAGTGGTCTGGTGTTCTTTATTGATGAAATATCAGTCACCGGAGAGTTACAGTGTTTTGAGAGAGAGAGAGAGAGAGAGAGAGCAATGTGTAGAGGTATGTGAGGTATTGGAGGCGTGTCCTTATTCTTGAGAGGGCTTACATTATATAGTTAGGGTAAGGCGGTGAGGCGGTGACGTGAGGAAGAGGTCTTCCACCATTTTGGTAAGTGCAATCTCAATAGGAGTAGATTTCTTTGGCAAGCACAGTTAAGGTAAGAGTGGATCTCTGTATCCCGTCATTCTCTCCCTCGTGCTCCTATTCAGTCGGAGGAGAATCCTGGTTGGATTGGACTTGATGTTGAGCTTGGACTTGGAGTGGGTTGAACTTTGCGTCGGAGTATCAAGGTAAGAGGGGAGGCGCCCAAGGGGCCTGCCTAAGCAGCGCCCAATGGTTGCCATGCCCTCTTGGGTGTTTTCCTTGGGGCTTAGGTGTTGACCTCTTTATATTTTCTTGGACTTGAATCATCATAGCATGAGGAGAAAGCAAGTGAGGAAGTTGAGGAGGAGTGGGGAACTCATCCATTGGGTGGCGCCCAAGGGCTTGGGTGGCCTCTTCATGTGGCGCCCTTTGGTCTCCCTTGGTGCCTTCACCTCTTCTCCACTCTCCTTAGATGGGTTGATCCGGTTTAATGGGCTTTGGCGACTTGGACTATTTCTTGGGCCTTTTAGTATTCGGGTCTTTCTCGACTTATTTTTATCGGGCTTGGCCCAGTTGAATTTGGGCTCATCAGGTTCCGTTTGTTTAGTAGAATAACGGTAGAAAATGTAAGAAAGATAAAATTTTTAAAATTTTCATGTGTTTGTTTAGTATGAAATAAAAAATTATGGAAAAAATAATTTTTTTTCATGCTTGGATTTTCTCACAATTAACTAATTTTTTTTTCTTTTAAAAAACTCAAGAAAATTGTTATCAATAACCTAACTTCCCATTTTACCCTTATTTTTCTTAAAACATTCAATTAGTTATTAATTTTAAAAAAAAATACTTGATATAAATTTGGCTAGACGATCATTGTAGCAGAACTAGGTTATGAGCAAATTCTTTTTGAAAAAAATTAATTTTTAATTATAATACATATTTTTTTCTTCTTTATACCGAGTTAACCTAATTAAGAATAATTTAGACAATTAGAATAATTTTCTAGTACTTTCCTTTAATTCAAACAATAGAATGAAATTTTTTTTAAACTTTCCTTTAAATTTTTTATTCTAATTAAATACATACATGAAAATATATTTTTTATCATTTTTTTTTCTTTCACTCCATATTCTATTATTTTTTTCTTTCTAATCAAACGGACCTATAGGAAAAATAATAATAATTACACACCATGTAAGCATCGCCGGCTTGACCACGAAGGATTCCGGTGGGAAGTCGACGGAGATCCAGTCGCCATTCTGGGCCTGTATTTGTAAACCTTGAACCTGATTTTGACGAAGTATAGTTACAAAGCTCTTGTCCGTATGAATCGACCCCCCGGCATTGCTCTCATTTTTTTCCGGTGCTCGATATCTCACCGGTCGGAGGAGGTAGGTGGTTGATCGGAGGTGCGAGTCATAGTACCTCTCCACACCACAGCTTTCAAACACCATCTTGCTCAACAGTTGTTCTAATTCTGCTATATGTTTTGCATACTCACAGAACCATAAAGAATAGGTTTTTTTTTTTTTTTGTTCAACGGTTAGGAGTGTTTCTCGATTAATCCTCTTATGGTCTGGCTTCAATGGGTTACTAAGATTCGAACTTAGAACGTCTAAGTTTACAATTCGTCCATATTACCATTTGAACTACCCCTTGGAATTAAAGTATAGGTTTCACTTTAACAAGTATAGATCATAAACCAGTTTGACCATCAAACCTGTTTACTGAATAAATCGACAATAATTTTTGACTTATACACCAACCTGATTATACATAAAAAATAAATAGGTTGATTATGGATTGAGTAAACTTTGACATCACATAAATTATACAATGTAAAAACAAAACACAACTAATTCAAAACTCTATAAATCGGTCTTTCTCAGAAGATACGATTTAGACACAACACAAACTGATATGACTTAATTATTGTTCAAACATGAAATATCAAATCTTATGAATATTCAATGTATCGATATCTGGATGCACTGAGGAGATGCCATGTGGCAGAATTTAAAGAAATGCGAGAGATGATCAGTCACAACTATATTTGAAAAGAAGAAATAGCTAACTAGAAGTTACCAAATTAGATAACTATCGATGGAGACAAAACAGTCGAGGACAATGGCTATAAAAGGCACGTAGTGGAGAAGATGAAAGATACAGTCAAACCCTCACAAGACCCACGACCTGGTCATTGTTATCAATAACCTAACTTCCCATTTTACCCTTATTTTTCTTAAAACATTCAATTATTTATTAATTTTAAAAAAAAAATACTTGATATAAATTTGGCTAGACGATCATTGTCCCATAACTAGGTTATGAGCAAATTTTTTTTGAAAAAAATTAATTTTTAATTATAATACATATTTTTTTCTTCTTTATACCGAGTTAACCTAATTAAGAATAATTTAGACAATTAGAATAATTTTCTAGTAACTTTCCTTTAATTCAAACAATAAAATGAAATTTTTGTAAAATTTTCCCATAAATTTTTTATTCTAACTAAATATATACATGAAAATATATTTTTTATCATTTTCTTTTCTTTCACTTCACATTCTATTATTTTTTTCCTTTCTAATTAAACGGATCCTATAGAAAAAATAATAATAATTACACACCATGTAAGCATCGCCGGCAATGACCACGAAGGCTTCCGGTGGGAAGTTGACGGAGATCCAGTCGCCATTCCTGGCCTGTATTTGTAAACCTTGAACCTGATTTTGACGAACCTGGTTAGGAGTGTTTCTCGATTAATCCTCTTATGGTCTGACCTCAATGGATTACTAAGATTCGAACTTAGAACGTCTAAGTTTACAGTTCGTCCATATTACCACTTGAATTATCCCTTGGGATTAAAGTATAGGTTTCACTTTAACAAGTATGGATCATAAACCAGTTTGACTATCAAACATGTTTATTGAATAAATCGACAATAATCTATGACTTATACACCAACCTGATTATACATAAATAATAAATAGGTTGAGTATGAATTGAATAAACTTTGACGTCACAGAAATTATACAATATAAAAACAAAACACAATTGATTCAAAACTCTATAAATCGGTCACGCTGGGGATTAAACAAGTTTTCAGGAGATATGATTTAGACACAATACGAGACACTAATGTGATTTGATTATTGTTTAGACATGAAATATCAAATCTTATGAATATTCAATGTATCGATATCTGGATGCACTGAGGAGATGCCACGTGGCAGAATTTGAAGAAATGGGAGAGATGATCAGTCACAACTATATTTGAAAAGAAGAAATAACTAACTGGAAGTTACCAAGTTAGATAACCATCGATGGAGACAAAACAGTCGAGGGCAATGGCTATAAAATGAAAGATACATTCAAACCCTCACAAGACCCACGTCCTGGTCATTTTTAGGAGTAATTTTAAGAGGCAGTTACTGCTGCATTCAAGGCTGTTAATCAGTTTTTTATGTAGCCGAAGTCTCTTCGATTGAATTAATAAATGAATCCTCTTGTATTAGTTCTTTGCACTGTGTTTGTCCATTAAATTTATCCAAGGAAGTCTTGAAACAAGACATTTGAACCTCTCACAGACAATCGTCAGAGAACTATCTGTCAATTGGGATCTTTCTGTCAATAACAACAGATTTTTCGGAGCAACAACTATAAATTTTTTAGCATACAAAAAGAGAGAGTTAAGATTAATATGATACCAGAATTTGTAATTTCCTGAGGGCCACATGAGGTTTGTGAAACTCTGAACTCCTGCAAGAGTTGTTGCATTTTCAATCCCCAAGCTCTCATGGATTGGAATATTAGACAATTCCCCAACATAGCCAATATAAAGCTTTTCACAAATGTTTTGTGCTTTAATTTTTGTGGGGAGATCAAACAACTCTTTCACTACACCAAAGACTCCATTGTTCTGAAGAAACTTTATCGTAAACCGCCATGAAACTGCCGTACTCTTCCAAGGCACGACGGACGTCGCTGCATGTCGAGAGCCATGAGTTTGTACCAGGCTTCAAGTTTTTCTTGGTGAAATCTATAACAGGAAGCTTGGGGAGAGTTTGGGAAGCCATCAACTTTGACTATTTTTTTTTACACTTAGCAAGCTAAGATGATCAGAAGATATCATCATGGGACATACTTATATAATCTGTAACCTCAAGAGTAGCTCAATTAGTAACAAGAATGAACTGTAAAACAAGACGTCATGAGTTTGAATCTTGACAACTCTTTGGGTTAGGTCATGAGAGATTTATCTCCCATTAATATCCTAGTCCCAGCGTTGATTGCCTGTTTTTGACTAAATCGGAGATGAAATTAGTCGAGTTACACGTAAACTGGTTTGGACACCCCTGACCAATTACTCAAAAAAAAATATCTTATATAATGTGTCCCTCAATGATGTGGGAAGTTGAAATTTTGGACAATTGGGATTTTTAAAATTGAGATGATCAAAATGTGATGATTTCATGAGGCAAGTAAACACCAATGGAGAAATTCAAAATCATACTATAGTGTGTTTGACTCAATCAGGGCCGGCGGATACAAATTGGGGCCTAAAACAAAAATTTAAATAAGGATGTATTAATTTTAACATAAGTTTTACAATTTAAATCATTATACAATAAAAATATCAAGAAAAAAAACCTTTTTTTTAATGCAAAACTTACATATAATAGCAATAATCAAATGAATTACATAAATGACGTAAAAAGGGAGTACACGAAGTTAGTCGTGGATGATGTGCCAAGTAATTAAGCGATTCCAAATGATTTAGAAAAATACTTATCAAAATCACCAATTTTTTTTGTTACCTATCTATCTATATACTATTTCTAAATATGGCTAAATTACACTTTATCCCCTTAAATTATTACCTTTATTTTATTTTATACTCTCAATTATAAAATTTATCATATTACACTCAAAAGTGTCAATTTTGTTTCATATCACTTCAATAGATAACGGCTGTCAATTTTTTGATGATAAATGTGAATGTGAGTGGAATGTACTGCCAATAAGCAACTGCTTATTGCACATGTGCAAGTCAAAAATTAAGAAAAATACTCATTCATGACTTTGCTCTTCTTAAACTCCAAATTTTCCTCCTCTAACTGACCATCTTTTTCTCCCAGCAACCATTTGGTTGCAAAAGAGGTAAAATAAAATGATACTAGGCACTTAGCTGGAAGCTTTTTGGGGTTTTCCTCCCTCCTTTGACAGATTTTTAAGCTTGTCGTTATCTATTGAAGTGATATGAAATAAAATTGATACTTTAGAGTGCAATGTGAGAAATTTTATAGTTGATGGTACAAAGTCAAATAAAGATAATAGTTCAGGGGTAAAGTATAATTTACTCTCTAAATATAAACATCCATAAAAAAAAATTTAAATTCCTAATTTACCCCTAAATAAATGCATAAACATAAGACTATCCAACCATATCATTTGGAACAATGAGAAGAAGTCGGCCATGTATCCAAAATCACTTGATTACAAACCCGTCATCCAATTTTTCGGCTTAGAGATGCTTTTTGATATAATCAAGAAGCATGGAGATGCCTCATTCGGGTTTGAATTGTTGTGGTTGTCTTAGGGGCCAAAGGCGAAATTTACAGATGAGGCTCTATTAATATTTAATAAAATACTATATATATATATATATATATATTAAATTATATTCATTAAAAAAAAAATTATTATTTTTTAATTTTTTTAGATGAAGAAATACGAATTTTATGTTTTTCTGTTCACAAAATATAGATCCGATTTCTCTTTCAAGCGTCATTTCTTTTTATGAGACCAAAACAAATATGTCATTTTCTTGTAAAGTTTGATTATGATGATTTGCTCCACAAATTCAATAATTGATACAATGCTAGAATCATAAAAAAAAATAAAAATTCATTAGATTTTTGTGTTGTACCAATCATGAAAAATACAAATTTCATGAATCAAATCGAAACTTTTTCTGAGAATTGGGGAAAACAATCTAGAAAAGACATGAGCTACGTAGCAAATCATAAAACGAGACATTACGAGAAGTTCTAAAATGGGCATCTATGTCCGAAACAATCCAAAATAAATCAAAAATGGGGCCCACTGCTATATTCACAAGAAAGGGCTTGCTCTTTTAAAAACTTTTTGAAGGACCTTTCAAAATATTGAGCCTTTTTTTTTTGAACTTGTCTAGAGATTCCTAGACTTGGGGCCAAAAATTCAATCGAGCGGATCATTAGACTGTTTGAGCATGGTCTCTTCTGTCTACAAAGATTGTTTGAGATGTGACTAAAAATCCATTCAAGCTTGGTTCATCATTTTTTTTCTCCAAACCTGATCTCGTTGTATCTGATTAAATAAATTGAGATCGAACTTGTGTTTCACCCTAAACTCAAATTAAAACTCACGTTCAAGATCAAACTTGTAATCAAATGGTAAGTGGGGATTGGGTAATCTCTCACCACTGAGAACTCATTTTAAAGAGACAGACAAAAGATTGTTGCATATAATACCATCACACATCCAGCCCCAAGTACCCAAAAAAACACCAGAACTATTACAATATACATTTCCTACAATTCATGCTAGTCTTCCTTGATACCAACCTCTCTCCAAGAACAATCTCAGCTCTCATTTATATTCTTCCACCTCATGATCAAACTCTGCACTGAGCTATCATCTCACCCCCAAATACTGTCTTCTTGCTCACTGCTCAGCCATGTCTCAGCTCAACAACAACAACAATGGAGGTTCTGTGCATTGCTTTTCGCCAACTCGGCGTGCTCCGACGCCTGGAAAGGCAACCATTCTTGCAATAGGGAAGGCATTCCCTAGCCAACTCATTCCTCAGGAATGCTTGGTGGAGGGCTACATTCGCGACACAAAATGCAATGACTTGGCCATTAAGGAGAAACTCGAGCGCCTGTGTAAGAAAAGCTATATCTATATAATAAAACATTTAACAACTTGAATTTTTTTATATATATATTTCTATTTTTAGCATGAATTTCTAAGGGTCGGCAACGGGCTAGGCCTGTGGGTTGCTGACCATGTCGGGCTATCCCACCCAATTTGGATGATGGCCCACAATAACCAAGCGTGGATGATGTGTCTTTAGCGGGTTATACATTAACCCTTTTTTTGTTTTTTCGAAAATTTGTCTCAACTTCAATATTTTTTGAATTTTTGTCATCCTACTATCGGGCCCCCTTCTCAGGCTTTAATTGGGTCAGTCCATTGAGGCTAACAGGCCAAAAATCGAGCTACATCCTACCCGTTGGCGTTGGGTTAGTAGGATGCAACCCATGGCCCGACACCTCTCCAGGCTAACGGGCCTATCCATGAGCTACGGGCTTTTGCAATGATATAACTGTTCTCTGTTCTTTGAAAGAGATACCAAAATGCAATGATATCATGTATTTTATTCTTTTGCTAGGTAAAACCACAACTGTGAAAACCAGATACACAGTCATGTCCAAAGAGATCCTAGACAAGTACCCGGAGCTAGCAACAGAGGGCTCACCAACAATCAAACAAAGGCTTGACATAGCAAACCAAGCAGTTATAGAGATGGCCAAAGAAGCAAGCCTTGCTTGCATAAAAGAATGGGGAAGACCAGCTGAAGACATCACACACATCGTCTATGTTTCCTCGAGTGAGATCCGATTGCCTGGTGGTGATCTTTATCTCGCCACTGAACTCGGGCTGAGGAGCGATGTTGGCCGTGTGATGCTCTACTTCCTAGGCTGCTATGGCGGTGTCACAGGCCTTAGAGTTGCCAAGGACATTGCTGAGAACAACCCTGGCAGCCGTGTACTGTTGACAACTTCTGAAACTACCATCCTTGGTTTTCGCCCACCGAACAAAGCAAGGCCTTATGACCTTGTTGGTGCTGCACTTTTTGGTGATGGAGCTGCAGCAGTTATAATTGGCAGTGACCCAATAACAAAGAAAGAGTGCCCTTTCATGGAACTGAACTATGCAGTTCAGCAATTCTTGCCAGGGACACACAATGTAATCGATGGTCGTTTATCAGAAGAGGGCATATATTTCAAACTTGGCAGAGACCTCCCTCAGAAAATCGAAGACAATATCGAAGAGTTCTGCAAGAAACTGATGGCAAAGGAAGGATTGAAGGAGTTCAATGATCTGTTTTGGGCGGTTCATCCCGGTGGACCTGCAATACTAAACCGATTAGAGAACACTCTCAATTTAACAACTGATAAACTAGAGTGTAGCAGAAAGGCATTGATGGACTTTGGGAATGTAAGCAGCAACACAATCTTCTATGTCATGGAGTACATGAGGGAGGAATTGAAGAGAGGAGGAGGGGAAGAATGGGGACTTGCTCTAGCATTTGGACCAGGCATTACATTTGAAGGCATCCTCGTTCGTAGCCTCTATTGAAAAGCATCTAGCAGTTTATATGCATTGGTTACATTTACATTTATATACTAAGGACTACCATCAGCTAGGAAGTGACACAAATGCTGCTTGAAGTTGGTAAAGGAATGGAACCCAAAAATTTTCTGCTAAACTAAATGTGTTTGGGTATTGATGTGTAATGTTGCATTTGTATTACATTTTAATCAATAACCTTACAATAAAATCAATCTACACAACGAGTAACGCTATAAGAACCCAAAGAGAAACAATGATACAATCAATCTAACACTATGAGCAAAAATCCAAACAAGAACAGCAGAAAGTAGGTGGCCCTCTTGATACTTGACCATTTATGTTTGAAGTTCTCTGCTATTAAGAAAATAATATGTAGCTACTCTGGTTCAATTTTCGCAATCCGAAATTGGTCTCCAGCATGATTCAAAGGGTAAGACTATTTCAAATTTTACACATTTAGGTATTTTTTCACATTCTTTTTGTTTCCTCCAATTTCTTGGGCAAAAAAAAAAAAAGGATCAAAGTGCATTATGTGGGAATGAATATTGATTCTTCAACTATTTCTTCAATTGCTAAAGTCGGGGTTGGGGTTTTTAAGCTATACATAGCTGGCCCCTCCTTGGACGTTGTTGAGATAAACGTTTTTATCTCTGTATCTATTAAGAAAAGGTAATCAAAGAGGGTTGACCTCCCTCCCAAGAAGGCGAGACTTCCCACCCCCGTCCTCAGCCTGATTTTAACTAAAAAGGCAGGTTTGGGTCTTCCGTGGTAGATGTAGGGGCATCAATCGACAGGGTGTTAATTAGAGCTGGAATAAAAACCTCATCCTCTATTCCCTCCATGTTTGCATAGATGGGTAAAAGCATAAAGTTCAAATCTATCAATATATCTATATAATAAAATAGTTAGAAAAGTTTGTCTTAAATTTTTTGCGGCTCAGATCGTTTGAAGAGATTATTGATCTGACGGTGCTAATGCAAAACAAATTTCCCAATTTTTTGAACAAGATTTTCATTCCTTCCACAATTCTAAGACTCATATTTCTTTTATAACTCTCTCTTTATCTCTCATTATTTGATGTTCATGCAATTTACACGTCTCTCTCAGTCAGCTCTCCCTCCCTTTTCACATATTGTGACGACCAATATAAAAATTAATTGGTAACACATTAATTATGTCGTTAATTTTGATTCTCTATAATTAAGAATTATTTTTAGAAATTTCAAATAAACAAATGGACCTTAAATACAAATTTTTTGCATGAAAACGAGTCGAATGACTATAATATAGATCATATTTCGTATTGAAATAAAAATACTACAATATTTGAATGGTATACTAGACGAACAATATACATATCACAAATATATAAACGTCTCTCTCAATTAGCTCTCTCTCTCCCTCTCACATATTATGACGATAATTATAAAAATTAATCGCTAACACATTAATTAGATCGTTAATTATGATTATATATAATTAAGGATTATTTTTAGAAATTTCAAATAAACAAATAGACCTTAAATACAGATTATTTGCATGAAAACGAGTCGAATGACTATAATATAAGTCATAATATATATGTAATTTGTGATATATCTATATAATAAGAGAGCTAACATTATTTTTCTTGAACTTTTCGTAGCTCAAATTATTTTAAGATTATTGATCAAACGATTGAAACTCCTCCAAAAAAAAATTCCACCCAAAAATTACAAGAATTATTTCATCTTACTCGATTATCGGTTTAAAGTGATTATGATCAGGTTTCAAATTAAGCTGAATTTGATTGTCGAGTATAACGTAAATATTCTTACTTAAACTTAACTTTGTTTAAATTTTACGAATATTCAAGTTGAAGTCAAATTAAAATTAATTATAAAAATAATAAAGAATAATTAAATTAAAAAAAATTATGGTGTCACTGTGAACGGGAATAGATAAGAATTAGTTTGTAAGTTTAAAATAAAAGTGTTAATTGAGTCGAACTTAAATTCAATTATCGGTTTGACGTGATTATGATTAAGACTCGAATTGAGCTGAATTTAGTTGTCGAGTAAAGTATAATTTTTTGCTTAAACTTAAATTTGATTGAATTTTGCAAATATTCAAGTTGAACTCAAATAAAAACTGATCTTAATTTCTTAACAAAATTTTTTACATTTACGAGAATTCACGTAAAACTTTTGGAAGATTTCCTCACAAAAATTACACGAACTCACATTGGAAAAAGGATGCAGAGATAATGTTATGAACTTAGGTACAACCTACATAAAAATAAATAGTTAAATTTTTTGAAATTTGAAATAAAATTTATTAAAAATGTTAAAATCATGGATGTTTGATTAATAATAATTATATTTTCTTAGATGTTTCAATTAATATGTTGCAGTAGTTGTAACTTGATTTTCATTATATAAATGTTTGATTATATATGTTTTGCATATTGATATAAGTTGAACAATGTCAATTTGATTATTATATTGTCGAAATTGTATTATACATTATCTTTATTTATGAAAAAATATTTGTAATTTTTTATGAGTAACGTAATGTCTTCAAGTACGGACAATTATTAGTATATATATAAAACAAACAAATTGGAAGAAAAAAAAAAGGCTTGAGCGGTCTTCCCTCCACATTTTCTAATTTTCTAGAATTTAGAATTTTTTAATTCAAAACCTAAGGTTCCCTCCAATGAATCGCATTCATTTGTCATTTGTAACAATCTCTCAACTCTCCCCATAACCATTCCTTATTTTTTAAAATTTATTCAAAAAAATTATTTTTTATCACCTAAAAATCGTTTATAATTATTTTATCTAACTTTTCAAATTATAAAATGAAAGAAAAAAATGATAAATTAAATAATACCAAAAAAAAAAACACGAATTATAATCTAGTACATCCCACGAGTCAGATCACTAGTATGTTATTGTTTACAACAATTTTAGAAATGATCACATACCCAAAAAAAATAAAAATAAAAAATAAGAATTGAGTTGAAATTATCTATCAAAAGATCTGGCAATAAATTACCCAGCATTAGAATCTGAAAGGCTTGAAAACCATGAAAAAGTGATCATCCTCATCTAACAGAATATACAGAAAAAGTTAATTAACTTGTCATCCACATTAGCAAACGAAAGAAAAGAAGTTTCAAAAGCAAAAAAATTAGTATGTTCGGGATTCCAAACTCAACGATGATAACTAAATATGAGGGTTGCGCTCGTTGCGGGATTTAACCCAACAACTTACGGCACAAGCTGACGACAATTATGCATCACTTGTGTCTACGTTCCCTAAGGCACCCCTTTCTTTCAAGAGGATTTTGCGGCATGTCAAGCTCTATTAAAGTTCTTCGTTTTGCATCGAATTAAACCTCACTTCCCCATGTCATTTCTATCATGTCGGTTTATGTCCGATTGGTTTTCCCTGAACCAAGACCTCTCGGTGTTCTTTTTCGATGCTCGCTTTTGTCCATGTGTGTTGAATTGAGGACATAATATATGTGTTCCGACTTATGATGATTTCCATTTTTTTAATTGGGTTGTATTAGTCCTTGAATTTTTTGAATTTTAATTTAGATTATTCAATCAATGACGTTAATTTAAATTGATAGCATAAAATATTGGTGTTTAAATTGTTTGATAAATGTCATTTTGCTATCAATAATTACTTTTGTTGATTAAAATTTTAAATTTTCAATTCAAGTTAAAATAATTCAGTCGTGATGCGTGTCTAAATTGAGTTATGAGTAGCTTGATATCATTTTTTGAGTAAATGTTTAACGTAACTATGCGGGGATAAATCTACACCAAGAATAATCACTTTGTATGTACAAAGAGGGTGGTGAGTAAGCCTTGAATAACCTACATGACAAGAAAACACCTAGGTGAATCGAGAGCCAGAGGTAGTCAAAAGGACTCCAATACTTAAGTCAAATCACAAGTCAACAAAAGTATGTAGTGAATATGCTTGAATTGGATGAATTACCTTATATCTGGGACTTTTATTTATAGTGGGAGAAAGTTATATCCTAAAAGACCTCGAACTCTAGGTTATGATAAGATATACGTCATTACCAACCCTTAGATATTCGAGGTAGAGTCGTACTAGGATGCTAGGTCCTATGTTGATAGTAAGAATGTACTTGACATGAGACATGATTGATCTTATCACTAACTCTTTAATACTCGAGGTCATGTTTGCCTAGAACTCTAGGCCTTAGATTGATCCTCAGCTAAGTAGGAGCTTCCTAATAGAGATGAGCGAGAGAGCTCGTAGTAGCTTAAGTAGCAAGGAGGTAACTGACCCGTGGAAGCTTCTGGTAGCAAGTATTAGATGACAAGGTCCTTCCTCAAACTAATGCCGACTAGCAGTGGCCTAGCCAGGCATTCGCGGTCAGCGAGACAGCTCGTAGTAGCTTAAATAGCAAGGAGGTAACTGGCCCATGGAAGCTTCTAGTAGCAAGTATTAGATGAGATGGTCCTTCCTCGGACTAGTGCCGACTAGCAGTTGCCTAGCCAGGCGTTCATCGATTGGCAGTAGCCAACCCAAACAACTACCAACTGGCTATTAATGACTTTTTTCCCTCACAGTAATAGTGACATTGCATCATCGTTGTCACACCACTTAATTAGAAACAACCAAACATATAAAGTAAATATTACTTCTTTACGTTGGGTAGTTATTATGTCATATCGAGGAATAGTTACTGAATTTTGTGAAACCTACTTATTCATTTATTCTTATTAGACGGTGATACCACGTGACTGTGATTATATGATATCACCATTATATTAAATATTTTTTATATTTTTTAATAATTTTAAGCACCGTTTTAAGTCACGTGGGAAATTTTACAGATGCAATTGACAATTTGGTAGTATTAGGAACCAAAATGACATTTCATGCATATTTTAAAGATAAAAAAAATTCACATTTTGATATTAATTAAAGTGGTTAGCATTTAAATACCTATTGAGTTATGTATTTTTTTTGGGCGAATTTCACTTTGTACACTGAAAGATTTTAAGATTCTCACTTTGCATTATCAAAGATTAAATTTCGCACATTATACCCTTAATGTATCAATGTGTTGCAATATACCATTCTGTTAGTTTTTTCGTTAGTGTTAATGGATTAACTTTTGACGAAAAAAATAACAGAAACTAACAAAAGAGTCACATTGTAACATATTTTGATACATTGAGGGTGCAATGTGAAAATTTTAATCTTTAAGATTACAAAGTGAGAATCTTAAAATCTTTCCAGATATAAAGTGTAAAAAACCATTTTTTTTCATACCTACATGATGTAAATAATCTTTCTATCTTTTTTGTTTGATATGATAGATGAATTTTTTTTTTTAAAATGATGGACTTTATAATGTTTGATCAGTGACAGTGACAATTTTTTTACCCAATTTTCCTCTCCCTCAAATATTCTATTTCAACAAAAATAATGAAAAATATTTATTTTGGCCATCTTTTATTTCGTCCCTTTTTTCTGCTCTAACTTCTCCCATTTGGGGCAATTACCATATTTTGCTCAAATCATATGATGTAGTTGAGTTCAAATTTGGACACAAAAAATATATTTTTTTCACTAATTTTGGTGAAGAAAATTGAAAGATTTACCATCTTATTTATTTTCATAAATAACTCAAAATTCAAGATGACACACACAAAAATACATTGGTCCCACTATACGAGAAAAAATTAAATGTAATCATGAAATTATGTCATTGCTTTTATGTGGTATCACCGTTGAATAAAAGTGTAATAAAAAAAAAGGTTAACTTCAAGGGATTTACCTCCCTCAAAGCTAACACTAGCTCGTTACAGGAGATAATTTCCATTCGGACAAGTGTCGCACGTACCGGCCTCTCAACACGCGAAATAGTTAAATTAGGACTCGCATAGTTTGTAGGAAGTCAAACCCACACCTTAGGTCTAGATACAGTTCATTTAGGTAATCACGGCTCATCCTACTAGCCAAATTGTGTTGATGCCCAGGAGGCTGATCCCAAGAAATTGTTAAGTTTCGAACTTAGGATGTCTGAATTTACGATTAGCTCTTATCTCCACCTGAGCTACCTCTTGGGGGTTAAAAACATAGTAAATAAATAAGTTGATCATATATAATTTAATGGGTAAACTATAATCTATACGTTCAAAGTATGCACCTATTTTATATTTAGTCGTTGAAGTTTCAATTGCGACAATCAAATAATTACAGTTTTAATTAAGTTTTAGGGTTAATCTCAAATTGCACCCCAAAAAATTGTTCGAATATCAATTTGCACCCTTAAAAATAGAAATTTGTATCAAGGCGCACCTCAAGTTAACAGCTGACAGTTTGCCGTCTAAAACTAAATGGATAAATTATACTTAGAGCTCCTCGTGCTTGTCACTTAATCACCTAAACCCCTCACATTTGAAATATTATATTTACATCCATTGAGAATCTAAATATGACTAAAAATATTCTCCCAATTGGGCATTCAAATAATTCTGTTTAAGTGATGTATTGTATTGGATATAAAGAACATTATATAAATTCCTGCATTATATTGTGCATTTAAATGGTAATCTTGATTTTGAACTTTAGAGTTTAGAGTATAACGAGTCTACAAAATAAAGAGTAGTATGAAATTATAATTTTTTTATTAGGATGAAATTATATTTTTTAACGGTTATATTAACAGATATCAACGACAAGGGGTTATGTGTTACACATGCATAAACATCAAGAGGCGTAGAAGTAATATTCTAAATGTGAGGGGGTCCAAATGACTAAGTGACAAGTATGAGAGTATCTAGGTGTAATTTATCTATTTAGTTTTAGACGGCAAACTGACGGTTGTTAATTTCAGGTGCGCATTGATACAAATTTCTATCTTTGAGGGTACAAATTGAGATTTTTTATCTTTGAGTGTACAAATTAAGATTCGAACGATCTTTCAGAGTACAATTTGAGATAAACCCTAAGTTTTAATTTAGTCACTACATCAAAATTCACTAAAATATCACGACAGAATGATCTTCTGTAACCAACATGACTGTGTAAAGGGATATATTTGTCTGATAAAAAATCTATTAGGTGTAAATTAGAAAATTTTATTTTATTTCATTTGATTTTGAGGAAAAAAAAACAAAAACTTGGAAAAAAAATACAGAGTGAGAATTTGAGAGATGTTTTTTATCAGATAAATATATTCTTATGGACAAATCAAGTGATGTCTTTTTGTCCCAATAAATTAATATATTTGAATAGAAGTATTAGATTGAAACTCGGTTAAAATTTTAAGAACATAATTGTATAAATTAAAATTTCAGGGACCAAATAAAAACTAGTACAAGGACACGAACCATCACGTATTGGACCGGGTCGGGACATAACCCGTTAAGCTGTCGGACCTCCGTGACACGTTACTGGTTGCCGACGTTTCACCTTAACGCAAAACCACCACGTTTACACCGTCAATTATAAAATGACAAAAATACCCCCATAATATTTCACATATTCCTACCTCTAATTTCACTATTGTATGTATTTCCGCTTTCTCTCTCCTCTTCGAAGCTAACGGAGAGGGAGAGAGAGAGAGAGAGTAGTCGACTCTTTCAGTTTCAGAGAGTGCGAGAAGGGAGAGGGAGAGAGAACACTAGAGAGAGAGAGAGGGGGGGCACAAAACTTCTGCATGTTATAAGTTAGCCCGTTCAATTGTTGTGAACTTGGGGTTTGTTTTATTAGAATCTTTTTTGTTTTCTTGAATTAGGGTTTCGGAATCTTTTACATATATATGTGTATATGTATATATCCCGAAGTCATAATCTTTATCTAATTTTGTTTCTTGTATCTGAGCCTTTATGTTATATGGCTCTGTTGGTTGAGAATCAAAATTTGTGTATATGTTGATGGTGGTAAAGATAGAGGACTAGGGTTTGTTTTGGGTTCTAATGGGGAGCACAGGTGAATCAGACCGAAAAAGACGTCACTTAAGCTCTATATCACCCACAGCTCTTGCTGCTGTTGCTAAAAAACAGCCCTTTGCTCCCTTATCTGAAGATAAAAAAGTATGGTTTTCCTCTTACCCTTTTGCAATTTTTCGAAATTCATGCTGTCTTTTGTGATTTCATGCACTGTGCATGACTTTGTGAACCTCCTTATTAGATTTACATAAGGATCACTACTAAGAACTATAACAATTTCTAACAATCCTGTCCCGGGTTTAATGAATTGTTTAAAATTATGGACATGCATTGTTGGTCTGTTGTAGTGCTAATAGTGATACTGTTTTTGCAAGTTATTTGCATTGATTCAGATTTTTTAAGGGCATAGTATGTGAGTTGCCTTGATTTATATTTCCTGTTCTGTATTTCTTTTTCTGGTAGGATGGGGTTTACTATGTTTCCTTTCCTTACATTTTCTCCAATTGGACTACTTTATGTGGGATATTTGATTGCAACGTACATGATAATGCTGTTAGTGAAGAGAATATTCTATTTAAGTGGTGGGGTTGACTTGTTATGTGGTGCTGGAGACTAATATCTTGCTGACATTTGTGAATTTGTTGTACTCATGTGGTATTATATCCATCATCGTAGTCTTTTAAGCAAATAAATGGATCGATTGTTATTGTAGTTGCTGGGGAACTTAGCTGTGGGCTGAATTTTGGCTTGGAAGCTGGGAGGGAAATTATGGTAGGTTAGGGGAACCAACTTTCGATAAGCTCAAATACCTTGTAAATTCATGAGGAACATGTCTTAAAATATCTTCTTTAAGATTTTAAACAACATGAAAATTGTTTATGTTGGAGTGATATCATTGAAAAAATAGTTATAACTTCAGTCTACGTTTGGCATTAACCCAGGGAAAAGGAAAAATAGGAAGACTATTTGAATATTTGATATAATCAAACGGTCATTCTCGGAACCTCACCATTACTGACACAAGATTGCATTGTTATTGAAGGCTAATGTGTTGTAGTGGAAAATTATTGAAAATATTGCTGGTTTTGGTGGAAGCTTGGTGGCGTTGATGAAGCTCACTGTTGTCAACAAAAGAATAAAAAATTTGCTAGTGCTAATAACTAGTAGTTTTATCATTAAGTGGTAATGACAGTGAGATGAATTGTAACTTATGGTAGATACAACTTTTAATGCCCTTCGAAGAACATTATGATTTGTAGGTCATATTGGCTAATACTAATCTTAGGAAGAAAACAACTTGTGGTCATTAATGTTTGTGACCTTAATGGATGGTGTTGAGGCTTGGAAGCACGATCACTTTTTTTAGGCCAATGTGCCAATATCGAACCTGGGACACGAGTTGGACGTGTTAAAATGAGTGTTGGATTTTTTTAAATACTTGTTCTAGTACATGTTTTTGCATGCAGGGGACATGTGGAGAAAACGTTTTGGACACGTGACAGATACACAAAGGAATCATTGTGTACACATTTTGGGGTTTTTAATAAATCTTTACAAATTAGGTAACTCAAAAAAAAAAGGAACTTATTTTGGTAATTCTACAGAGATATGGGCCAAAGTTGTGAAATGAAGATGGCTGTAATCTAGCTTTTATTAGGTCGTTCTCGGTCTGTTCTTAATTTTGTGAGACAGATCAAGTATTGACCTAGCGGAAAGACGATTGAGAGGATTCGTTGCTCGATTTTGAGTCTTATTGAACGGAATTACGGTTACGAAATTGGGGTTTTTTGAATTTGTAATTGTAGTAAGTATCAAATG
Source organism: Ilex aquifolium (assembly GCA_951799425.1). Lineage (NCBI taxonomy): Eukaryota > Viridiplantae > Streptophyta > Magnoliopsida > Aquifoliales > Aquifoliaceae > Ilex > Ilex aquifolium. The sequence continues at coordinate 4,680,768 of OX637395.1, forward strand.
TTGGATCATGGATGTTTGATATTTTATTTTTGTTCTTATGATTTTGTGATGTGAATTGTTTGGATTATTGAAAGGTTGAAGTAAACGATTGTTTTCAATAGATATTTACTGATATAGTCATGTGATTTAGTGGGATTGTTGCATTAATCACTTGATAGTTGATCTCTTGTAATTTGTCGATTTATTATTCCTAATTTGTTTGGAAATATTATATTTTATCGTGTGGTCATGGATACAAAATAAATGTATAATATTCATTGGGTTCCTCAATGTCAGTGTCTCACTTTTTTGAAAAATTCCCGTTGGCGTGTCGTATTATATCCATATCTGTATTTGTGCTTCTTAGTGTCAAGGTTCCGTCTTTCGGGTAGGTGTTCTTAGCATGTTTCCCTATTTTTGATGAGCCTTAACATGTGGAGGTGAGGATTAATGAATGTTGTCAAGCTTTAATGGGTATTATGGGGGAGAGAACTGGTATATTGTTTGAAGAAGTGTTTTTGAATATTTTCCTAGCTGTTAAGCAATGCTAATCATTAAATAGTATAACACAATTTTTCCAGTTTCTAGAATCTTTTTGGGCAAAAGTAAGATTCACATGTTGTCATAATTTTTTTCTACCATTCTTATTCTTTCAAATTAAACTTCCAAGTACTGTATCAATTGGCAGCTTCATGAACACAATGGTTTTGGATTCTGTACTTCCTGCTTCCACTTCCTATTTTGGTGAATAAACTAGGGATAACCCATGCCTGAAGGCATGGTGCATTGTGAATGATTTTGAGAGGGATGTTGGTGGCGTTGGATGAGTATATTTGAGACCGTCGGATGGTCTTATTAAAACCTGCTATAGGAGTGAGATTTGCTTGAGGCTCTTGCATGCCTAGCTCTTTTACTCATTTTATTTTGCACTCCTCAAAATCTTTGACTTGCATAATGATTCTGGTCATCGTCCACTTCAATTAGAAAAGAGTGGGCACTATGGACGAATGTTGTACTCCTCAAGTCTGATTTCTTATTTTAACAAACACATCGTGCTCTGGGTGTCTGGCTTTTTAGTTGTGGCAACCCTAGGCTTGAAGAATTTGATGACAGGCCTTTGCTGAAGTTAAAAACTGCTGAAATGACATATTTTGAGCCTGCAGCTCCTATTGAGTCCATGTATCTTTCAAGAGGGTTCTGAAGTTATGTAGGTTAATATTTGAATTCAGAAGTGTAAATGTTTGCTTCTAAATTGTTACTAAACAATAAGTTATTGTATTACAATTAGTTCCAGTATGGCATGCACGTTGTTGCTTCATTGTTCATTGGAAGTTGTCACTGTGTTTGTTTCTTATGGGGTTTAATTTTGAATTATTGAGTTTGGATCAAGTTCGCATCAATCGTTTCTTTCGAACCTGCATACTGTTGGAGACAGGAGTTATTGCCTCCATCTTTAACAATATAGGACTATGATTTCTTATCTTGGAAGTTGAAGCTGGTGACAATTAGTGTATGGCAGCTTTTCACTGTAGTGTGAAAGCAAAATGGTGAATAACATGTATACTTGTATGTATTTTATCAAACGAAAGTGATAACATAGGATGCCCCTCATATTAATCGTAGTTTATTTTGACAATTTTCCCAAAACTTATCCAAAATGAGAAATTATGGGCATTGATGCTTAGAAATGATCTGTTCAGTAGAAGTCGTAGCTGGCTTTCCTCCCCTCTTGTTTGTTTTTTCAGTCACATGTATTTATTGTTCAATTTTATTGGCTTCTGGCGGAGTTTGTTTATATTTTATTTCTTGATGGTTTTTGGATATAATTTGATGGCCCTTTTTTCGTAAATATTATTTGTGACCTGTTTATAGCTGTATTGAGAACTTATATGTGGACTTAGCGCAAAATTCACTAACTATTTACTGCCTGAATCGCTGATATTTAAGAGTAGGTTGCCATAAGTGTTCTAATAATGCATTTACTTGGCTGGTCCTTAGCTTCAGATTACTGATGGTATTCTGTCTTCCTTTTTTCTGTTCCCCAATGAGGTAGCTCGACACTGCAGTACTTCTATTTCAAAATCAAAAGCTTGTTCAAAAGTTAGAGGCTCAGAAGTTTGAGTGTGTTGCTCTTGAGAATAAATTTAGTCAGTTGAGGGAGAAACAACAACAATATGATAACACATTAGCAGTGGTCAATAAGTCTTGGGAAGAGGTAGCTGCCTTTTTTTTAAAATTTAATGTTCTCTTAAAATTTTTGGTGGGATGCATGCACTATTATATACTATTGATGGCAATTTTTCTCCATGTTTTTGCTAGCTGGTTGATGACTTGGAATCTTGTTCTATCCATACAAAGGACTCATCATGCCTTGGGAAAGATGTTGGACACCGATTAATTACAGAAGGTGATTGTCTGCCTTATAGTTATGTTGTTTCATGTGTTTCTCTTCTGTATTTTGTGTTTTTGGATATTATGAAGTGCTTCATGCACAAGTACCTCAATTTGTGGTATGGATTGGGTTTGTTTCTCCATTAATGATAACATTGGCCGAGGCTTTTTATAATGGCCTATCAGTTTTGGCTGACTAAGTGCCCCCCCTCCCTTCTTCTTCTTCTTTTTTTATAAATTTGGTGATGCACTACTCTATTATACTTTTGAGCAAAATCCAAATGTTTTTTCTTCAAAACTATACTTGTGTTGGTATTTAATATTTTTTTTGATTGTAATTTTTGGAACTGACATTTGATATGGATTGAGGTTGGATTCAATAATTTTATATGTTTGGGAGTTCGGGTGTCCGTGGGAATTGTAAGTCCAAGAAGCTTGCAAGTCCCAAGAAGCTTGTCAGACGAGCAACCAAATTTCTCTGAATTAATTGTCAGGCTGATTCCTGTTTGGGCAACAACCCTTACCGAATGGTAGCTCTTCTGTTTATCTATTTTCTTTAGTTCTTGATATACTTTTTCTTGGTAATGTTTTCTCTGTATTATCTTTATATACTGAATTACTGATCGCTGTAGCTAATTTTGCTGGTCAATTAATGTCATTGTGCTGTATATGTATTTGTACCTACGCCATGTGCCTTTTTTTCTGGTGAAATAAGCCATTAATGCTTTTATTCTCTGATATCTCGTTTCCTCCCCTCTGCTTCTTCATGGTTGCGGGATGTCTATTGTTCTTCATTGTTCTTCTTTGACTTGGTTGCGTTCTGTTGACCTGGAAGTTTCAGCTGTACAAAATGTAATTGCTAATTCAGTTTTTGAAATTTGTTCTCAGATGGTGCTTCGTCTCTCCAGGAGGATGCTTTTCTAAGCCGACTTCTTGAAACAGGTGCAACTGAAAGTACCTGTACTAGCAACTCTCTCAATCAGATAGAAGAAGAGAGACAAGAAGCTGGTGAAAAGACCAAAAACTTATTGCGTAACATAGTAGCTGCCATTGATGACCTGTGGTGTTTGAAGGATGGACTGTACACTGCAGTTTTGAAGGCACTTCCAGAAGATTGTAAGACTACTGGGATAGGTGATTTTGTATAATATCCGTTCCAAACATATTGCTCTTTAAGTTTTTTCCTCAGATTTTTGTGGGTATGGCTCTTCTCTTTCTAGGTTCCTGCAGGGAAAGGACATCTATGGATTTAGAGGTGGAAGTTAAGAATCTGAGATTGGCAATTGGTAATCTTCATTTGAAGCACAAATCATTGGTAAGGGAAATGCAGATTGCTCGGGATACTGATGCAAAAAATAAAGCCGATATTGAGCGTTTGAGAGGTAACTTCCTACCGCTTGCCAAGATAAATGCTGATTTACATAATAGTGAATCACATAATTTGTATCTAACAGTCAGATTGTTTCAGATGTTGGCCTATATAGTGTGGGATCATGTAATATGATGCGATTTATTAATTTATTTATTTTGATAGGAAGATGCGATTAATCTATCATAGAATCTGGTTTTCCTAATTGTGCTAGAGTGAATCATAGTCTCTGTTGCCAGTTGCTAAGTTGAGAGTAGAGAGGGGTGAGCTTAAGGGTTTGGTGAACTTTTTGTAGAAGAGTATTGAATATATTTGCTTGGGAATTGCTAAGTTCCTTGAAGGGCATTGGTTACTTTGTATGGGACCATGGGTGCATCATTATCCTTGTCATTTATTATGCTTAGAAGCTGAAGGCTTGATGTGGGTTGGTGCATTTGGTTTCACCTTAGCATGTGCTTCTAGCCTATAATTCTTGGGCCTAGAAACTCTACAAGTCAGTAGTTTAAGGTAAGCTCAAGTAAAACAACAAAAATGTAACTTGGCTGTAACTTTGCTTGTGTATGTGTCCGGGAAGTATTTATCTTATAACATGGGTTCAGGTTTGTCCTGTATGTTATATTTATAGTTTTTTTTGAATGTGTGGATGTATAGGAGTGAAGTTAATATGTAAAGTTAATTTTGGTTTTCTTACAAATTTAACTGGAAAGTTTATGACTAAAGAGAAAGAAATCAGTAGGGAAGTTGAGATGTGAATTAAATAATTGCTGTTAAATTTCACCAGCTTTCAATTGTCCAGACGGTTCCAGCGTTCTGTTTTTGTTATGATGAGTTCAGTGCGAGTCAGGACTTGATTGATCAGGGTACTGTTTGCAAGTGTGTTGGTTCATACCTTCGTATAGGTGCTCTTGTTTTATTACTTCATGTCTATGTTTGATGCTATCCTTTTTCCAGGACGGAGATTTGTTAACATTGTAATGTCTCATTACGATTTGGAAGTCCTTATGTTAAATCCTGTGGGATGGAAGCATTATTCAAGTTCTTCTTTTCACATGTGGCAAGGATCCAGTCACCTTGCATAATCTTTTTTTTTGGGCGCCATACCGCCATCATATGTCTCTGTGCAATGATGTGATCCTTTAAGGATAATCCTGTGGCATGGTCTTGAATTTTGTTTTGTATGGAAACATCTTTGCATTTAAAATATCGATTTTGATGCATTTGAAGACCATTTGACATATCACAGCAGCCTTCTCCACTTCCTCTCTGGACTCAAAAAATTTGTTGCTTTATGAATCATGAAGTAAGAAATTTCAAAATGCTGTTGTTTGACTTCTCTATCCATGAACTTCACGTGGTAGTATTCAATGGAGCATTTCTTTTGAAGTGTGCAGATCCAGAAATAAATAGACTCTTGCTAGACATTCTTCAGTTGCAGTGAAGTTTTTGCATGCTTCTCTTCTCTCTCTAAAGCTTAATGTGGATATCATGTTCTGAAAATTGCAGACATGGCCAAAAGGTCAATAAAAAGGTGACTGTTATCTTTTGGTTGTTTTCTTGAAGGGGAATTGGAGAATACGCTTGCAGAATTGGAAGAGAGTAATTGTAAATTGGCAACTCTAAAAGCGGAGGGGGATGTCGCAAAAGGGGCATTTTTCCCTGTCCTAAATCTGGTGGGGAGCAAGAATGTTGCTAGTGAGAGGACAATTGATAAAGAAAAAGATTTGCAAGATATGAAGTCCGCGCTCAAGGAGTTGTTGGTAATTGCATTTTGTTTCACTTTGATGCATTTTTTATAAATTCAGGCTGGTTATATTCAGTGGTTTGTGTTCCTGCGTAGGACCAATCCTGTAGTCGACTATTTGAACTCAAGCGTCTCCATGAAGAAAGGATAGAAATATTGAGGCAGTTGTGCAAGTTGCAGGTTGACTTCTTGATTTTTCTGTTTCCATCTTATAATTACTACTTTTGTTCATGTTCAGAATGTCTTCCTTGTCAAATCTCATGTACTCACTGGTGGATGTTTCTGATTGGAATGCTTCCTTGACAGAATACTTTGAAGAATGTGAAGTGTATATCCTCTTCCCAAGCCTACGTCTTGGTAAGAGATCAACTTGTGAAGGCAAAAGCAGATGTAGTCCAGTATCAAGCGCTATTTGAGAAACTACAGGTTGTAACTGGTTGGTAGTTTCATTTATGCCTTTGTGTATCTTGCGTTGTCCAATTCTAATGCTGATTGATCTTCTGTTGAAATTGCAGTTCGAGAAAGATAACCTTGCCTGGAGGGAAAAAGAAATGATCCTGAAAAATGATTTAATTGACGTCTTTCATCGATGTTCTGCAGTTGATGATTCTAGAATAGCTGAGCTGGGAATAGAGATACAGAAACGAATTAATGAAAGAAATCTGATTGAATCTAAGCTGGAAGAAGCATCAAAAGAACATGGTATTAAGATGCTGAAATATTCAATATTCAATATTCAATCTATGTAGGCTCTCTCTGTATGATTTAATATGCTGAAATCTTGTTGTACATATTGTTTATTTTAGATAGGAAAGAAATTATTGCAGAGTTCAAGGCTTTAGTTTCTTCATTTCCTGAGGAAATGAGCAGCATGCAGAGTCAACTAAGTAACTACAAGGAGGCTGCTGCAGACGTTCATTCTCTGCGGGCTGATGTTCGATCTCTTTCCTGTGTTCTTGATCGTAAGGTGGTGTGTCCTTGATATACGCGCTGGCCTATTCTTTGATGCACTTGAAGGGTTGAAACCTCAGCTTTTGTTTATACAGGCTAAAGACTTAGAAGCCTCATCTGCTAGATCAGCGGACCAAATTGCTGAAATGCAGAAGTTGCAGGCTGTGGTAAGATATGTTTTTAATTACTTTTTGAAGCTAAAAGGTAGCAATTATAGCAGGGATACAACATACTGTTGTTGAGCCATGTGAACTTTGTGTGACTTCTGCATTCTGATCGAGTATAGAACAGTCCTAGGTCTACAATGCTTAGACATTTCTGAGCATGCTTCTTAACTCTGGCTTCAAACTAGAATTGTATAGCCATCTCTCTCCTTGCTGTGCCTCGATGTACATCTCATTCCGATCTTAAGTGGAACAGTTTTCCAAATTATAGTAAGGTGGCCAGTTATTTCTCCAATTGCAATATGACTCCAAGCTCTTTTGGATTGTCACTTTCGTGATGAATTAACAAAATGGTGATCAAGAGTACATCTAAGGGAGAGATAGAGGGCCCAAGGAGGATTAATAATGAAATCTAATCAAGCTTTGAAAATTATTGTTTCAGTAGGTCTGTATGCGAAAGATAACTAAGTGCCTGATCAGGGTGATGTGGGTTACTGAGTGTTGTGTTTCCATTGGCTAGTGCTGCCATTCGCTAACCTTTGCAATCTGCATTTTAGAATATGCAGTTTGAGGCAGCAACTTTTTTATATTTAAAAGTTTGAGGATGTGTTTGGCATAACTTCTCAAAATAGAAGTCCATCTTAGTGATGGACTCACGTAATGGGCTTCAAAAACATACAAAATGGTTGGTGAATATGCAACTGACATCAAAATCATGCTTTATCCAATAATTAGAGCTGTTCACACCGGGAGGAGAATGGTTATGGTATTTTCAGACTTCTCTTTAAGCCACTTTTCATGGCTCAACCAATACGGCTTCTTTACCGTCCCATTTGCAGCACAGATTTCTAGATGCCTCGCTCGCAAGTTGTTCGCATGGTCCTTCCCTCTGTTGGATTTCGTTCCTTCTGCGTTGCACAAGCCATATTTGAGAGATAGTTTGCCTTTGTTTGTTGTTTTATATGTAGAGGAGATGGTGAAAATTAATTGTGCTACAGGGTTAGAAAAGATTATGTCCTAGAAATATGGGGGTAATAATGGAATGCAGTCATAATTAGTTGAATGAGATGACCGACTTTGCAAGAAGTCAAAACATGTAGTTTAGAGAAGCTTGGTAAGTTAGCTTCTGCGGATGTGTGTTTTGGGATGGCACTTGTTCCTCAGAAGTTGGAAGTGTCCATCCACCAAATAGCCAGTGATTTCCTAAATGGACTTCTTGGTCTGAGAAGCCCCTCCATGAGCCGCGTCGAATATACACTCCATTTTCTACCATCGTGGATTTCTTCTTGAATTTTCTATAGATTTTTCTTATGGGAGGAAATACAAGAAACAATAATCATACTCGATAGGACTAAGTTTTGTGGGCAAAATGGCCAACTGGTTTGACAAGCTAGCAGCCAAACACAATAGAAATAGGTGATGTTACCTCATTAGTAGATTTTGGGCATGGTTTTGATGTGAGCTTATTAGCAGTTCGCTTCTTTTGTACTTTTGGTGTACCTGGCTTGCAACTGCTTTTGTACGTGTTTGTTAATAGAAAAGGAAAAATACATTGACTTCTAGACGGCAGAGACTATAGTTAATGGATTATTTTCTATCTCTCACAGAATACAAATTATGTATACTCAATGAGGAGAAAGCTGGTTTTTATTTTGAACCACCATTTGGCTGGCAAACTTTGAAATCTGGTGTAATATTTTGTGTCGTGGGAACTTTGCAAGGCAATGATCCATCATAGAAGTACTCCTTATTTCCACACAGCAGAACTACTCGTTTTCCTGATCATAGATATGACTCTGTTTTTTCCTCCGTGCCCATTACACTGACGATTTCTTCGAGTAAGATTTCTGTTTTATGGTGAAAGATTTGGATAAAATTCAGTTGACCCTTTTCAATTGTGACTCTCTTGGCCATTATACATTTTTTAGTTCCCATAGCATCCTAGATTTGCTAGTCACGTGGTGCAAAGTATTGAAGAGCCAGCTGCCTATTTGAAGACCACAATATAAGAATTTTGTTTTTAAGATTGTGCAGTGGTTGAGAAAGTGGGCGTCTCTTTCTTGTTCACTTCCTTGTTCCAAACAATTTTTTTTTTGGTATTTGAAATAAGGGAGGCAGATGGAGTTGTTGACGCATAATGGTTCTATTTTATCTTTCTTGGTGCAGGTCCATGATTTGAAGGAGAGTGATTTGGAATTGAAGCTCATTCTCGAAATGTATAAACGTGAATCCACTGATTCAAGGTTCGTAGCTAGACAAGATACTTTTTTTGGTATTTAAGGAAATTCTATAAAATAGTACAGAATTTGTGATCATTATTTTCTTTGTTCCTCATTTGGATTTCTGGGTATCCACAGGAGTGATGAATTTATAGGTCAATGGTCCATTAAGTGGAATGTATTTAGGAGGAGGATGTAACTTCTACTCTTTTCCACCAATCTTTCACCAAATAAAGTAACCAGACTTCTCAAAATTTTAAACGAAGAAAAGCAAGTTTCACAAAAAAAAAAGCTAGAGTGATGTAGTTGATCCAAAATGTTATCTTACTGAAGGGGGTGAAGTTTAAGGACGAGCAATTAATACATTAACATCTTACCTGTTTAGCATTGCTCTTCCAATCCTTCTTTTAAAGTTTGAGTAATAGTCAAGAATGACCATTTAATTTATAATGAGCATGGCACAAAAAATTGAGAACTTTACTTTCAACTTTGGCAATTGGACTGGACTAGTTTTGGACAAACAAAAAGCGGAGTGCCACACATTTTGGGATGAGGGAATGAATCTTCTTCTAAAGCTTGAGTCAGAAAATTTCACTTGGGACCCAACTTCTCTTATTAGTGGAAGGAGGATGTTTTTTGTGGAGGATCTCATGGTCATGATGAGTTGTGCATCAAGAATTTTAAGAAAAACCTTCAACTAAAAGTTTAATGCATTCGATGTGATGTAGTTTGCATGTAATGCAGTAATTGGTCTTTTTCTTAAATGCAAAGCTATTTTAAGTTGCGCTCCTTCTAATTCAAGGCTTTCTTGGATGACCCTTTTGTAAGAAAATGTCCTAGTTTGATTCTGAAAAGTTTGGGCATTTTAGCTTTTGCAGTTCCTTTAGTTTTTTATTTTAGTTTCAAATTTTGAAGCACCTATCTAGAAACTCCCATTAGTTATCCGTTAAAAGAATGAAATTATTTTAACAATTTTACAAAAGTGGCATAGAGTGGGTGATGCTAAGGCCAGTAAAAGCAATCCCATGCATACAGATGGGGACTAATATCAAGAAGGGACTCCGTGAACTGTTGGATTCAGCCCTGCTGCCTTAATTGGAGCATTTTGAGGGCAGAAATATGATCTCTTTTGACATAAATCCCATTATAAGCTCCGATATTTGTTACTTGGCTTCTTTCCTTTTAGCATAAGGAGGTCTTCTTGGGATCTATAGCCTTGATTTTCTGAGAGAGTTCTACTGGAATCCTGTGTCCACATTGTGTCGTGAGTTCCATTTCACTTTATGGTACAAGGGTTGCACCCTTTTGTAGGCACCTTGGATGATAGTTCACTAATCAACCTTGGAAGAAAAGGATTTAACACTTGGGCCATACCATTAGTTTTCTTCCCCATGTGGGAGTAGGTGTGACTGGTTTTCTAGTATATATGAGTTTTGGGTATAGGGTTTGGAGGAAGTTTTTGAAAAACTTTTTGAAGAACATAGCTGTTGCTGTCAAAAAATGTGCCTTTATTAAAGGATTATTTTCCTTAGGTTTCCTTCCTTTCCCTTTCTTTATTTCTTTTGTTGTTTTAAAGAATTTGTTGGGCTGCTAGGATTGACTCTGAAGCAGGCTTGTTTTCCTTTAAGAAATCACGTCTTCCAAGTGCTTGGGGTAACTTCGATCTGCATTTTGTGCTATCTCAGGAAGCGTGAATCATTCAGTGGTACATGTAGGCTTGCCCCAACCTTGTGAATTTGCTTTAGTTCTGTCTGTATCCAAATTTAGGCCCTTCATTTGTGGATGTTATCTTTAGATAAATACTTGATGATATTTGTCTTCGATTGAGGATAGTTGTTTATTTTAACCAGGCGTATGGTGTGAAAGACGATCTTAGATATGTAACCACTTGATGCTACACTGCTTGTTTTAGTATTGCCTCATTCAAGACTTATGAGATACCTTCTACCTCAGTCCGTGCTAAGTTGGTAGTTTTGTTTCTTCATGCCAAGTAGCTAGCTAGTTGTGTTTCTTTTATTCTTCTTCTTCTTCTTCCTCCTCCTCCTCCTCCTCCACGTGACAGCAGTTCCTGATTCACCATTCTGGATGAGTAATTGTGAAGTCATTGCAAATTAGTTTGAGAAATGTATGGGCTGTTTCTTTTTTGACCCAAGGATTGGATATTCGGTTGAGCCCACAGGGGAGTGGGTATTATAAATTGCAGTCTCATGCATAGTTCGTATACCCTACTTTTATTAGTTCAAATTGGGATTATTATGTGAGATATACTGATTTGTTTGCAATAAGACCATCATATATGATACATTATGCCAAAACTGATACGATAGGAGCAAGAATGGAAATTTTGTTCAGCAACTTTTCGGTTTCCATGGACTCTTAAAATGAACCAGTTGGAGTGTTGAAATTCCTATGTTTCGACATGTTCGTTTGGATGTTTTGGCCAATTCTTCAAAAGGTTTTGGAAACAGGTTTCCAGTTTTGTTCTGTTTCTGAAACATGCTTTCAATCGTTCTTTTTTTAAGCTGATTGAGATTATACAGCAAAAGGAAATTTTAGTCCCTCGTAGAAGGTACTTTTCTGAGGCATCAAAGCCTTCTCCATTGGTCCTTTGCTAGAATGTGTTCTTTTGGGGGGATAAGTAGATGTATGTGGAACCAATGAATAGGTGCTTTGACGAAATATTGACTGATGTGAAGACACAGCTTTAAACTTGAGCTAAGGCATACATAGTTGTCAAATCGCGTATCGGAAGACGCATCGTTTTTCAAAAATAGTGTATCGTAACGTGTATCATGTGTAGTAAGATACACTCAATTTTAAATAATTATTAATAATATATATATATATATGCCTTTGTAAAAAAGTCATAAATTCATAATAACATAGCATTTCATTAATATTCCACAAACTATTCAAGTTCCCAACATAGTTCAGTAATATCAAAATGAAAAGAACTCTAATTCAAACTTCTAACATCAACTGCTTGAGCAACTTTAATATTAATCAGGAATTTTGAAGTCAGTTGAACAACATTAACAGCAAACTGTATTTCTTTTTTTAAACCATAACCACTGAAACAATGTTATTTCACTAGCTAGTGATTTAAAAATAAGTCCTCGAGTGAAATAATGTCATTTCAGCCCCCAAAAAAAAAAAAAAAAAAAAACAGAATCTTCACATATCGTATGTATCGGACGTATCGTATCGTGTATCGTACGATACGGTGCAAAAACGATACAGAAACACGATATGTATCGTTTTTCAAGTGTATCGTGACATATCGTACGATACTAATAACTATGAAGACATATATATTTCCAGCCATATATGTTACTTTTGTTCTTTGACGATGCAAGACCACTTGATTATCATGTTCCCTTTGATCAATGAATGATGAACAACTCTCTCTTCTATGTTGATTTGGGAAAAAAATGTTTTGCAAGTAATCTTGATGACTGCAGGGATGTCCTAGAAGCTAGGAATTCTGAATATAAAGCTTGGGCTCGTGTTCAGAGTCTGAAGTTTTCTCTTGACGAGCACAACTTGGAAGTGCGAGTTAAAACAGCAATAGAAGCTGAGGCCATATCCCAGCAAAGGCTAGCTGCTGCAGAAGCTGAAATTGCAGACCTGAGGCAGAAGTTGGAAACTTCCAAAAGGTTTGTTTCATATTATGTAGTGTTGGTTCAGAAGGCTATTGTGATCTGCTTTCATTAACTGAAATTTTTTGTGGTGCCTTTTACTCCCAACCCCCCTCTCTTTTTCCGTCAGTACAAGGTGAAACCTGACCTGTGATCCTATATACTGTGCAGTAGCTCAAGAAAATATAATATCAGAATCAATAATTTTGCCATTGCACCTAAGGAGAAATTAAACATTTTTAACTGCTATAATATGGTTTCCCAGTATACTAAGTTCTGGAACTTAGCAAGATGCGTGATTTGATATGTAGTGTGACCTCTCTGAAATATCTTGGGAGTTATGATCTTTTGCTGAAGTTTTATTGCTTTACTGTGGTGTTTTAGCTGGTACTTGATATGTTGACTGTTTCATTTATCTTTCATATAGATGCGAACCTCATATAGTTACCGGGCATGCCATTTTATTTTCGGCTACTTAAATTGTCCTGGGAGTTAGAGAATTCTTGAAACCTGTCATTTTTTTTAATTATTATCTTGATCGGAGGGTAAAAAACGTGACAGTTGATTTGCTTATATTTCAGGGAGAAGTCCCGACTTTCAGATGTCTTGAAATCCAAAAGTGAGGAAAATGAGGCCTACACATCTGAGATAGAAGTGAGTTCTGTGCTATATTATATGGATGCGTATCTCTTGAATGCATATATGAACAACGTCTAAGCTTATTGTTGTCGTCTGTCTTAAGACTATTGGGCAGGCATATGATGATATGCAAACTCAGAACCAGCACCTTTTGCAGCAAGTCACAGAGAGGGATGACTATAACATCAAGGTAGTTGCAAAACAACACCTTGTTATGTTTATGTTCCTTTTCTTTGTGCCTCTAAAACCATTTTTTTGAGTTACCGAACTGTTTGTGAAGTAGAATTTTTTTGCCTTTTTTACCATGATATTTTTTTTATAGGACCGAAATAAATGAATATGGCAATCCAGCCCAAAACCAATGTGGGTGGAGAGGTCCTTCTATGATATAAACCAATATTAGGCCACTCTAATTTGTTGTTGGGGGATACAAGGCTTACAAGCTCTCCTAGTGCCAAGTACACACACTGATAGACAAGGAACAAATGACCTGATCTGAACATTAAAGAAGCCTCTTAAATAAATTAAGAGACCCAATTCCTCCTATTTTTGCCTTTTTACTCTAAATTTAGGTGCCTTAAGCCTGACCGATTTTGGATTCTGGCCAACTTCAGTTTCTTTTCATCTTGCTAGCTTTGGTTCATTTACTCTGCTAGTAGACTATGAGGACATCGTGTTATTGCTCACTGGTTTTACACGTAGCATTATTAGTCTTTCTTGGTTGATGTCAAGCTACTCTGAGGACTCTTTCATCTTCCTTAATGGTGCTTCCTTTCAGTTTATGCAACTCATTTAGTTTTATCAACTTTCATTTATGTTTTTGTCATGTTTTGACCTGTAATATTTGTTCAAATTATGATGTAAACTTTTTTGTTTGATAAGAAACAAGACTTTTATTTCATTAAAATAAAGGAATACAAATGGTGGATAAGATATCCAACCTAAAAATGCAAAGAAAAAACAATGAAAATTCTAGCAATTGCACATGGCAGTCCAATTATGTTGTAGTAAAAAAAAGAGGAAAATCATGAAACTCTTCATTACCACCGGCCTAAAGAGAAGCCAAAAATTGAACTTTACCCCACAAAATCTCTGCCTCTTCATCTTCTCCTTCAAAATTGTAGTACTTCTTTCAATCCATACCACCCCCCAAAAAAGCCATAATAGCACATTCCACCAAGTAGAAACCCTTTTCCCTTTTCCAAGACCATGTAGACGTTCCACAAGGATGTACAATTTTGTGAAATGACATGGTCCAAAACCCCCTCCCAAAATAAATTATGCCATAGAAATGTCGCCACTCGACAATATAGAAATAAATGGTCAATACTCTCCCCGCATTCCCTACACATTACACACCATTGAGGAGATAGAAAAGAATGAGACCTTTTTTTCCGATAGGTCACAATTATTCACTTTGCCAGACACGATCAACCAAACAAGAATCTGCACCATAGTTATCAAAATCGTACGATTCGCTATTCAATTTGTACGATTCGGTTCGATACAGGTACAAAACGATTCGTATCTTATATGAGAATCGTTTTAGAGTTGAATCGCACCTGCATCGTACGATTCATACGATTCGATTCGTATCTCACAAATCGCACGATTCAATGACTTTTTTTTTTTAAACCCAAATTTTTAGCAAAACGACGTTTTGTTTACAAAGAAACTCGTGCCCTAATAAAAACTCAACCTCTTTATTCGTTCTTTCTCTGACGTCGTCTAAAACTCGCCTTCCATTGTCAAAAATAAAGGTCACAGTTAACGCTCTCGCATCATCGGTTGATTTTTGCTTTCAATTCCTTCATGGGTAGTTTGTTAGGTTCTAATTTTTTGTTTCAAAATGTTGGTCTACATGTTTTCTCCTCATTAATTTTTTTACTTGTTCTTTTTTCATTCATGTTTGTAACCTAATCTATGCTGGGTGTCACTATTTTGGTTCTTAAATAGCTATGGTTCTTTAATGAATTTTTTTTTTAAATTGTTGAATTTGAAAATAGTTGAGCAAAAGATGAAAATGAAGCAAAAAAACTAGCATCTTTCCATTTAGACGACGTGATTATGTCAATTGATTATTTTTAGAATGCAATAATGTTCAATATTAAATATTTTGTCTATTTTAAATATGTTGTATTATTTTTTATTTTTGTTCAAATTTTGTGTCGAATCTTACGATTCACGATTCTCAAATTTAGGATTTTGATTTACGATACGAATCGCGATTTGACAACTATGATTTGTACCTTCACGCCTCTCACGGGCTCCTTGAACCTCCAAATCATCGTGTAAAGTTCAAAATCCGGTGAGCTAGAATCGTCAATCAACCACTGAAAGTAAGAATTACACGAAAAAAATAGCAGAGGAATCAAGTAGCCACCCTCTTTTATTAGATATTGATCCAATGCGAGGATAAAAATTTTGTTTCGAAACGATTGAAACATCTGCAACGTTTCCGTTTTCAAGGTGATCAAAGCGAATTAGTATGGAATTGAAATTCTAATATTTCGAGATGTTTCATAATGTTTCGAAGTGTTCTGCAATATTTTAATGTATTTGCACAATTGTTTTGGAATGTTTTAGGGTAATTCAAGATATTTTGGTATTTTTTGACCAATGATTTGGAAAAATAATTCTTGAATTTTTATTCTGTTTCCGAAATGAGTCGAAACGTTCCGTTTCTTAGGTTATCGAAACAATGCACCGAAAAGAAATTTTGATCCTTGATTCAAAGACACTGAATTAAGCAACAAGAATAGGGATGAAATATTGAACCTTCCAGGTCATTCATTTTTTTTTAGAAAAATTAAAATTCCTACCATGAATAGGGCTAGGGAAAAAGAACATAATAATTATGTGAATGAGACAATCTAAGAAGACAAGGAAATAACAATTTGAAATTTGACTCTCATATCCAAACATTCTTTGAAAAACTTATATACTCCTCATTTCCCACCCTCGTTCTAACATGATCAATATACTCAAATCCTTGAGAAGAAAATTTTCAAGGACTCCGAAAAGAGTCTCTCCTCACCACAAGATTTCAAAGTGAATCGTTTTCTAAGGGAAATTTCCTCAACCACTTTGTTAATAATGTCACATTTCTTTTCACTAAATTACCCATTGGCGATTCCCTTTTTTTCTTTGATCTCGACACAATTTTTCACCAACCCAAAATGTCTCTCTTCTCTTCTCCACTCCTTTCTCATAAAATGTTGTTCATAATCTTCTCAGCCATTTTAGCAACCTTCACATGGATGTTAAAAAAAGACCTAAAATAAGTTGGGATACTACCGAGAATAGATTGAACTATACTAAGCCTCCCATTCCTGGGTAATCAACCTTTTTTCCAACCATTCAAATTTTTTTGCACTCTCAAAATAATAGGGTTCCAAAAATTCAAGGATAATGGATTAGTCCCCAATGAAAGCCCCAAATATTTCAATGGCCACTCACTCACAACACACTCCAAACCATTACATTACCCAAGCCGTCTAACTTACGCCTAGGTGAATTAATCCCTACAACTAAATTTTTAGCCATGTTCACCCCAAACCAGACACCAAACTAAACGTACTCGCAATGTCCACTAGATTCTGGAATTTCTATTCATCACACGAGAGGAAAAAAATAGTGTCATCTGTAGATTGTAAATGGGTAACACTAATCCTTTTATTACCAACTTCAAAACCCTAAACTAGATTAAAATCCTCCCTATATACACCAAGTGACTAACCCCATCAACCACCAAAGTGAAAAGGAAAGGAGAAAGCGTCTCTCCTTGCCTTGAACCCCTAGGTGCATCAAATCCACCCCGTGATCTATCATTAATCACAACTGAAAAATCATTAGATTATAAATACCCCATAATCCACTTCATCCATCTGCTCCCAAACCCTTTCATTTCTAAAAAAAAAAAAATTCTAATTCACAGGATCACAAGCCTTTTCAAAAGTATCATCTCATTGCCCTTTAGGACTCATTTGGTTGCTGTATTCCTTAAAGAAGGAATTGGATTAGTAATCCTGTAGAGGTGGATAAAATAGAAGATTAAGTGGAGGACAATATCTGCCGTTGGTAAAATGGATTAATTTATGAACTTGATAACATTTATCCTATCTAATATTAAGTTTGTTTGGTCTAAGAGTCCTCTGTAACATTGACTAAAATACCCTCAATTTAATCCAGTCTAATTTTTTTATTGTTATTTTACTTAAAACCAGATCTATTTACTAAACTTCACAACCAAAAGTCTCAATAACACTAACATAATAAAGAACTTTTTCTTATAATTAATTAATAGAGCACATGGTGCATGTATCCATGAGACTAAATAGTTGAGTCTAAAATATACTTCACGGTGAATATTTTAAAATTATTTTCTTTCATTTAACTGTAATCATTTCCCACCAAATTAGGTAAAATATTGTGAAATTACTTTTTTGAACATAATATCATCTTTAAATAGGAAGTATAAACTCAGTCGAAAGGAAGTGTTCTTATTAACCTAACACTTTCAATAATTTTATTCAAAGCCTTGATAAATCAGTAGACAAAATTAAACTGAAACTAATAACTTAACTATACTAAAAAGTCACGGTAACTCATATTTGCTAATGGTTTTGGGGTAAAACAGTAAAATAACATTATAATACTTTTTGATAGGATTATAATACCACCTCCTAGGTGGTATTAAAATTGACTTAATAGTACTAGTAGATGGTATTACAAAATATACAGTTGGTGTATTTGATTTAGTACTATACATAATACCGAGTGACTTTTGACATCCAAATATTGTATAAGCCTGGATTAGAGTAGTTTAATCCTACATGACTCTTTAATACTCTATAATATCACTACCAAACGAGCTCTTAGTCTATAGTCCTCAAAGATTCATTAGCCACAAACACATTGTCCAAGTTTTGACGTCCCTTCACAAAAGCACTTTTATTCTTGGAAACTGTTTCCCCCAACGCCTCATTTAATCTATTGGATAAAACCTTGGCGAAAATTTTATACAAACGAGTAACCAAGCTAATACATATAAAATCCCCAATCCTCAAAGAATTATGCTTTTTTGGGATCAAGCATATGAATGTCTTATTTGTATTGACATTAACCGCATTATTCATAAAGAATTCACTAAAAATTTTCATTAAATTAATCTTCACCACATCCCAACAATCTTGACATAGCCATTGAAAAACCATCCGGGCCAGGGGACTTGTCTCTAAAACATTCAAAAATAACATCTCCCACGAAATTACTTTGGACCATTTCATCGAACTCATGTCATGCAAATAAAGGGTGAAATCCATTAACAAATAAAGGTTCCTGCTGTTGATTTCATCCACTGATTGGCATATTTGATGAATGCATGTGATTATAAGATGCGGTACTTAGGACTGCCATCAAACAATTATTGTCAAAAATTTTGGAGATCTGCATTGCCATTTTGTTTTTCTTTTGTTGGGTAGAATATATGGTAGAAAGGGAAAGGAAGAAAAAGGATAGGTGCAAGAACTCGTGAAAGAGGGAAGAAATGGGAGAACCCCTAAAATACCTAAAGGGCTTTGAATCCACAAGGAGAGAATAAAGCGAAGGAAAGAAACGGGAGAAACCTGGAACCCTCTAGGAGAATCAAATCCACAAGGAGAAGAAAGGGATAAAGGAAAGTAGTTCCAATGGAGAGAGATGAAAATAGAGTAGAGAATAAAGGAGATACGGAAGGGAAGAGGAGAGATAAGGAGCGAGCATCCAAACTCTAAACATCTTGGGACTGTCATTTTGTGTAGCAGCTTTGAGGCACCTTGATAGCATCTTCCAAACCCTATAAATATGCTCAAATTACAAGAGTTGTCCTCCCAACTAATTATTGTAAGTTTGTATCATACAAGGCCTTCAAATTCACTTTTGAACACCAAAGTCTTACCTTATTACTGAAAATACATGGTGCCATATATTTTCTCTTACACAACCACATCATATGAAATTATGCCACATTTGAACAAGTCAATGGATAACGAATGTTCTTGCAAAGGTTTGGTGGAAGAAATGGTAAACAAATCAAAATGGGCTAACTAAGGAACTGCCTAAAATCAAATGGACCTTGAGTGCTACCCGTCACTGGTTCAAAAAAAAGTGTACAACCTTTCCCAATGCCTAGCTTGACAGAAGAACACAGGAATTTGTGCCTGCTCAAATATCTATTGCTGCTTGGTTGCTCCTACAATAGTTGAAAAATAGAGGGGCCCCATTGAAAACAAGGAAAACACCCTACCTTCTTTTTCTTTTCTTTTTTATTTTATTTATTTTTTCCCTTTTTTTTTTTTTTTGGGGGGGGGGGGGGGGGGGGGGGGGGGGAGGGGGTCATTAATGGGTTTGGGTTTTCAACATCATTCTTAGAATATGGAGTCCATTGAGGCACTGGTGACTCATGAAAATAGGTTGTCCTACACTTTCATGATAATAATTCTAAAAAAACTCACATGTGAGCTCAAACTAGAGAAAAGTTCAGTAGACAATCTTAATGGAGTAGGCTTCGTTGTTCATGATAATAGGATGTCATACATGTCCATGGGTACTTCAGTTTCCTAGAAAACTTCCATGTGAGCTCCACAGTTAAAAGAGGAATACATTCATGTTTGATCTGATTAATATATCGAGATCTTTTTTGGTATACTCAAAAACTGAACTTCTACTGATGCCGTTTGAATTTGATATCTCAAAACCAGGGTATTGATATTGTTGTTGAAATTTTATACTCTTCCTTTGTAGTTGAGTCTATGCTTCTTTATTTGCTATGCGTCCCCTGAGACTACAAATCAGCTGTTGATTATGTATGCATATTTTGGAAAAGCTCAAATGAAGTTTGTGATGATCAACTTGTTTGCTCATAGCATAAGACCAATTGAATTGTTCCAATCTTGCCATATTTTTGTGGATAATTTTGGTCGTCTTGTAGGGGTGTATGATGGCAATTTCCTAGTTACATTGATGAAAAGCTCAAATGAAGTTTGTGATGATCAACTTATTCACTACATAAGACCAATTGAATTGTTCCAATCTTGCCATATTTTTGTGGATAATTTTGGTCTTCTTGTAGGTGTATGATGGCAATTCCCTCTCTAGTTGTATTCTGATACTAGTACCCTGGCCGTATAACAAGTCTATTTCTTTTACAAAACTTCTTCATGCTTTCATTCCCTCTTTCGTTTGTAGAATTCTTGACTAAATAACTTGCATTTGTATGGATTACTATGCCTAGAATGTGATGCCAGGGTTTTGGTTCCCCTGTTTCAGCTTGTTTTAGAGGGATTGCGAGCAAGACAGCTGCAGGATGCTCTACTGATGGAGAAACGAACTATGGAAAGGAAAATTCAGCAAGATAATGCGTCTGTTGATTATTTTGAAATGAAAGCTGCAAGAATGGAAGATCAGGTTGGGGATCTTCTCTTCTTATCACCCCCTCCTTCCATCCATCACACATTTCCACTTTAGAGTTCTTTGCTTGGCTGCTCATACATCATGTTTGCATTGGCTTTCTCGTTTCAAGATAAATATGCATATTTGAACAAAAAGAATGAGACATCCTTAATGGAAGGAGTACAAAATTTATTGGGCTTGGTCACTGTTTGACATATAATAAATTTTGGCTTACGAATATTGAATCAATATTGAATCAAATGCTCTTTCTTTGCAGTTAAAGATGTGCTCAGATCAAGTTCAGAGGATTGCACAAGATAGGGTTCAGAGTTCATCTAGTTTGGACAATTTCCAAAAGAAGTTGCTAGATGTGAGAAAATCATCTGAGCAACTGAGGGAGTCTCTAGAGGAGTCCCAGTCCAAAGTTGGCAAAAGTCGAGTGAGTCTTGCAGAACTGCAGATCGAGCTTGAGAATGAGAGGTGGTTGAACATGAATTACTTCTTCTTTCCTGTTTCTGAGGACCTATGGCATGATTCCATCAATTTTTCTTTATCAGGTTTGAGAGGAAGAGAATAGAAGAAGCGTCAGAAGTTTCGAGGAGAAAGGCTTCACAACTAAGGTCACAGATTGAGGGATCATCAATAGTTGAAAAGCTTCAACAGGAAGTCAGAGAGTACAGGGAAATACTCAAGTGCAGTATTTGCCTCGACAGGCGAAAAGAGGTAATTTTTTATTTTATTTTGATATTTTATCATGTCTGGCAATTGCTTACTTGTTGAAGACTGTAGCCTTTGCACCATTATCATTTTGGGCAATGGGGATGCTTGGGGAATGGAAGTGGAGGGGTCCATCTCACCTCCTAGGATTTGTATTGAGGAAAAGCCAGGATGGCATTAAAAGAACTTGAGATCAGGATCAAGTATAATAGTGAAAAAAGATTTACAGTTGGCCCTTTAATTTTAGTAAGTTGGGTGATGCAAAAAGTCATTTAAAAAGTTCTGTAGTTCTTTCTGATATTGTTATGATACGACTGCAAAAATACCACATGAATATGAAGTCATAAGTTTCTTCACTGTTTTGATTAGTGAAAAAAATGCTTACAATGATATGATTATCACCACAAAATACCAGTTGAATATGTATTTTGAAGGATTATGACCTTGATCACAAAGAAAACATGTTACATTTAAAACTTTAAATTAAGTCATCAAAATGTTAGTGAACTCTTAATGTTCTAATTATTTTCATGTCATTTGTATCCATATAAATGCATAGGGTATTTCGAAAATTTATAAATTAAATAGTTGATTACCTTCCATGGAACAAAGTTGGGTGCTCACAGAATATAATTTAGTAGAAAATATTAAATTATTGACGGTCAATAAATTAAAGGGTCAATTGTATCAGCGGAACTGGTTGTAGTGCAAAGATGACAGAAACAACATTGGTTGTGTCAAAAGAGATAGTTATGCAACCTCCTTTACTTTAGTTCTTAAATACTAACATTTGCTGGATTCACCATACCGTATTAAATTCTCGTGGCACTTTTTTTGAGGAGTGATGTTTTAGTTTTCCATGACATAAATTTAGGTAGTGGGAACTTCTCTCCCAAATGAAACTATTACATGACTGTTGCTAACATGGTTAAAATTTGTTCAGATGGTTATCTTTTCCATAGTGCACAGATGATTCTGGAACACTTTCCTGAACAAAAACACATTTCTGGTGGTTGTTAAGCCCAAACTGTTCTGAATTTCCTAATTTATAGCTTAAAACAACATGAATTTATATACCCTTTAGAAATGTCGGGGATTATCTATTAAATTCAGATTGTGGATTTTCCTGAAAATTCACTGTATTAATATGGGTTTACATAAAGACGCATGGTTTCATCTGAAGATTACTTATTGAATCTATTATAAAAATTCCTGTGGTGTTGCAGTGAATTATTGCTATTATGAGTTCCATTCGAAATTTGATGATGTAAGATACACATAGATAGATATGTTACTTTCCAATTCTCAGGATTGTCGCCCTTGATATTAAACGATGTTAAGATCGAGTATGGGAAGTGGGAAAATATACTCACGAAATGCTAGGGTTACACCACTTAGGGGCACAATATGCAAGAGTTATTTGCAAGATGTTTCTGTCATTGGAAACAAGCACTTGAACGAAAGTAGCTGGCTATTATGCAAAGCTGAAGAGGGTTGAAGCCCAAAACCGGGTAACTTAATTAGAAGTTGGTAAGATTTTAGTGAAATTTTATGAAGCCCCTAATGACAGCCATTGTGCGGTTGGTTGGACCAGCTTATCGACTTTGGAAGCTTGGGAATTTTTGGTCTAGAGGGAAATGAAATTGGATTTTATTGGGATTATTTTTAGTTAATTTTATTAATTGTTGGATTACTTAATTAGGGAATATTTGTTTAACTAGGAGTATTTTAGTAAATTTGTAGCGAGAGTTTGACTAGGAATTTTAGCTTGGTGAGTAAATTTTATTTTGGTAGGAGAATATCCTACAAATAATCATCTAATCCCCTATTCTTTTTATTAGAGTGATATTATTAAGTTTTTTTTTCTATGGGGACTTTGTATGTTTCTTGACCTAATTGTTGGGAGAATTTAGTGTCTCATCTGATTTTGCCTTCTTTCCTTCCCCGTCTGCATGAATTGGTATCAGAGTCCAACTTGGATCCATCTTCATTGTGCTTCCGTAGATCTACTGTTCACCCCAATCACTTTTCTTTCATTCGTGTCCTAAATCATTCCGATTCTGCTACTAGAGTTTCTTCATATTGTAGTAGTTGTCATCGATGCAGCCACAAATCCGTTAGCAGCATCATTATCATTGCCTTCATCCAGAGTTAGACAGTAAGCTTTGCAACTTAAAGCTTCGAATACACTTCAAGCAGCATCATAATCATTGCCTTTGTCCAATTAGGTAGTAAGCTCTGCAACTTAAAGCTTTGAAACACTTCGGGGGGTCACAAGAAAGAAATCATATAGATCTGTCACTGCTTTGTTGATGCCTCCATGTTGCTTCTACCTCCTTTAACTCTGGAAGCTGGGGCTTCAAACACATCATTGCTGTGACCTGTGAGAAACAAAGCTCCAAAATTTGGTCTTTGGTTAACCAAACTCGATCCAATTTCTTTTCTTTTAGAATATCCTGATCCATACCGACCCATTAATGTTACCTGTCCAACCTTGCTTGAATTTAAGCCCAGTCTGTTACCTAAATCTGATTCCAAGAAGTGAAAAAAAGGAATACTACGAGGCCCCCCAAAAAAAGCACGGCTAGAACAAACAAACAAAAAAAGCCCTCCAGAACCACCCCTAAGCTTTTGAAAATTCTCCTGGAGCCCTCTGATTTGTTGAGATTAACAGATGCCCCCAAAAGTTTCAGAAGTTACATATCCACCCAATGGTTTCCCAAACTCCCCAAAAGTTGTAAAAATTATTGATTAGCAGTAGGATTTTCAGCCAATTTTCAAACCACCCTTCCATCAAGATGGTTGTCAATTCCAAATTAATTTCCAGATGGAATCATGAGATGCAAGGTTAGATATGCTCGAATCATCAATTGATTTAATCAAAGAATCAATTGTTTTAATTGTGCAATATTTGTTTAATCCCCTTGTGTGGGAAAATCAAAGATTGTCTGATATTAATAAAGGGGTTAAACTAGGGGTTGGTGACTTCCATGAAGATAGCAATCTCGAGATATTCCTTGATTGACTACAAAGTTTGAAGAGCTTCTTGGTATCATCTTATAGGTGAGAAAATTGTGTTCTTTTCTGAATTTTAATTCAGTGTATACCAAGACTTTGGTGTGTAAAGCACAAACTAACTCACTTTCTGTCAATAGATCGTGGGACGACATGAAGAATGCTATGACTTGATACTTTCTGCATGTATAGGCAACGAGTTCATCTATAGTTTACTCAATTGACATAGAGAAGCATGTATGTTGAGTAGTATACAAGAAAGTTCTATGGTCTGGCCACATGTTTAGTGTTTCCTTGGATTGAGGATGTAATGATTTCTATGTGAATGATAGATATAATCATTAGTGAATGACATGGGGGTTACACATATGTGTTTCTAATACAGGCCATGATAAAATATGAATTTGAAAGTTGAACCATATCCGAAACCATATCGTGTATCATGGATTAGTAATAAACGTCCATGTGGTTACACGCGGATGAGCGATTGGATGTACATCATTGACTGGGTGAGTTTCTCCATTAGATGGTACTTTTGTCCTTTGGTTGTACCAATGGAAGACTAGGAATTTTTGGTCCCAAAAAATTTAACTGGTAATTTTATTATGATTCTATAATTTATGTTATTTATGGATCATTTAATTAGAGAATATTGTTTTACTGGTAATTGTTTCATAATTTTAATAATTGATAGTTTGGTTAGGAAACTATTTTGGCATTTTAGTAGGAGAGTAAAAAGTTGTTTGAGTGGGACATTCAGCCTATAAATAGTCATGCAATCCCATTGTTTTGGTCAGAGTTACAGTATTAAAGTTTGTTTTCTATGGGGAGTTTTTTTTTCTTGATCTAATTCGTACACATCTTCTCTTTGTTTCTTAGGCCTCTAGTGAGTTATAGACATAGTTCGAAAAAGTCAAATCTTTGATGATTCCATCATCTATGATTGACTTGCGAAAACTTCTGGATAGGTATCCTACATCTGAACCGAATTATTTCTAATTAAAGAATCTATTTCTAGTTGCTCTGGAACAATTAGAATATTCTTTAGAAGAAATACAGGGTTTTGCTTTTGGCGGTGACATTCTATTGGGTGGTGGTCCTATTTATGAGGTCAAATCAATACGTTCTAGGAAAAAATATTTAAATAAGAAAAAATATTTAAATATAAGTCTCATCGATCTAGGCATCATACCAAATCCCATCAATCGAATCACTTTTTCGAGAAATACAAGACATTTAAATCATACAAGTAAAGAGATCTATTCATTGATAAGAAAAAGAAAAAACGTGAACGGGGATTGGATTGACGATAAAATAGAATCTTGAGTCGCGCATAGTGAGTCAATTGATGATGAAGAAAGAGAATTTTGGTAGCTTCCACATGCTTCTTACTTGCTGAAATTGATGTGAATGGTCGTAACAGTTCTTCCAATCCTATTTAGTTTGATTAGATATGTCATTGAAATGAAAGAAAGTGATTTTGTTTTGTCGCTATGTTCCTTTCGGATTTCGAGGATGAGCCGGCCGATCCTAACATCATTTATAAGGAGCCGAAGGCGAAGCCTCTTCCTCAGAGAAAGATGTCTTTGACGCGACTCTCTCGGTAAGAACCACTTTTTTCGATTGTGATTTTTTGGCAAGTTCGATTAGGAGGGACAAAAGAGAGATGCTTTCTATCAGTCAAAAGCAGATACTACCCCCGGGGGACAAAAGAGAGATGCTTCCATGATCCGCTTACCGAGGAATAAAAAGGAAGGACTCAGGGCCAGAGCAAGTTGGGTTGGGGCATAGAGCCATAATCGCGCTGGGGGGTGACAAAGAACGTGCTTGTACAGTTCATATTTGGTCGTGCGCAAGGAAAAAAGTCGTCGATTGTTGGGATTTTCACTCTTATATATTCGAAATATGCCTCTCTAGGAGCATTACTTATGATTTGCAGCTCAAATGGTCCCTTATGAAGTTTCTATTTGTCTTATTCTTATTGTGCGCCTTGTGAGCGTGTTTGGATCCGCAAAGACAATTGCTCGGATGTTCCCTAACACAACCCGGGAACGGACCGGAGGGAACCGCAGAATGGGGAATGTCCGCGTCTCATCGCAAGGCTCATTTTTGAGTTGTGGGTCATAGGGCGGACAACTTTCTCTGATCAAGGGCCGGGCCATAAGGGACCAGGATAGTACTATCCAGGTGCGAAGAACCCTGGAGGTGACTGCAATGAGCAAAAACCTCACTCAGGGCAGGGCTAACAGGGCGGAACGAACATAGAATCATGGCCTTTTTCTTGTTTCTTTTGCTGCTGATCTCACATTGAGGGCCACTCCTTGTTTGTTTAGGGTCATTAGATGAGAGATCTTCCTCTGATTGCGAGAAATCGGTCAAGCGGGAGGCTACCCTCGACTCACCTCTCTATAAAAAAACCCTTCCCCAGAAGAGAGCAGAAGCTCCAGGATGAGTATGTCCTGGATTTTGGATTCCGGATTCATTCTCAGGAAATTAATTAAAAAAACTCCCAACTGTTACTACCTGCTTTGTCCATTTTCCCTAGTTGTCTTCTTCCTCATCCCAAATCTCTCCCACCATTATTCAGCACCATCAAGAGGTTCATCTCTGGAAAACAAGGAACGCAATTAAAGTTACTATACCTTATCATCCAATACAGCCCAACTGTACCATTGAGACTCAATTTATTGCCACTCAAGTTATTGCCTTCTAGTTGAATCTGAGCATGCGCATCCCCTCCCACAGAACTGCTAACCCAATTACCACCTATGAGGTTTTGACATCTTACTCTTTTTTAATTGATGTGATTCAACTTTACTGGGAAACTTGGTTACACTTGCTACTAGAAGTCAAGTCCTTTTTTCCTTTCTATTCCTTTCAATGATTATCCATTAGTGTTTGATTTTGCATGAGAAGTTAGTTTTTAGAGTGATAGCCATATTTTCTATATAAAATCTTTTGTCAAGTATGGTTGAGGGTGTCTTGGCCTTGTCATGACGGGTACATATTTTATACATAACTAATTTATGGCATTGGTGAAGAAAAAACACTTACTATTGAAAGGATGGACAAAGAACAGTGAGGAAGTCTTTAGTGAAAATAGAAACAAAAAAAATTACATCAAATAGACAAGTCTTGAAACATAGTGGAGCTGGTAACTATATCCATGTGACCGCCTAGTTATTGGTTTATTTATTATCATATCATATCTAATGATAATGGATTTGGGTGTTAATGATAATATGTGTGGAATCCTCTGAGCAACCTTTGGGTCAAATTGTTTGTGACATTTTATTTGGTATTCCTTGAGTGTTCAGCTGGACATTGAATATCATAGTGGCTGCTGGAGCTAGTCATTTGGTTTAAATTAGTGGCCGTGTTTATTGCATTTGGTTTAAATTTCCAAAGAGGGGAAATTTGAGTTTCTGATTTTTTATCTGCTTTTGGAGCCTGCCCTGTAGTTATGTTGCTTATAAATATGTTATTTTTCAGGTTGTCATTACAAAATGCTACCACCTGTTTTGCAACCCCTGCGTTCAAAGAATTATTGGAAGTCGTCATCGGAAGTGCCCAGTCTGTGCGATTACTTTTGGGGCAAACGATGTAAAATCCGTTTACATCTGACCTGAAATTTGAATGACTGCCTTTTGCTTTCTGGTTGCAAGATGACCAGGAACTAGCAGATTAAGCGGCTACAGGTTCATATGTATCGTCAAGAGGATTGCTAGGAAAACAAACATTGACAGGAAATGGTGGAATTTCCTGACATCTTTCCTTCTACCTTTACAGATCCGTGTGGATTTGCTGATTCTGGTATTAGGTAGTCGATTTTACAGTCTCATTAGATTAGTATATTTTGTGAAGTTTGTTTCTCAGTGATCTCCAACCGGATTGTTTCATTTTTTTTTATTTTTTTTGTTTTTATTTTTTTGAGATTATCAATCCAGTGCTACCATTGAGGTTGGCTGGCCCTGTACTGAATAAAAATTTTGATGCTAAAGCCTCAAAAAATGTTCTAGGCATTTGGTTAAAGTTCTTTGATTGAATAAATATGATCACCTGTGAGAGGAATTTGAGTTGGTGGCACATATATATTGATGGATTGCGTTTTTTCAAAGTTGATCCAATGTACCTTGAAGTGATGAATAATATGTATGCATTGGAAGGAAAGTTTGGGCATGCTATACCTTCATATACCTAGTGTTGATTCTAACACTTGCTAATTTCCTGAAATTTTGGTATTGCGAAACTGCAAACTGTTCTCTTTATCAGAGCTAGTGTAGCTTAGTCCATAGATATCTATTGGGAGAGGAAGAGGTAACTCTCCGTCATGAGATGCATTTTTCTCTTGGCCTTTTGTATTTGTTTCCTATAATTTCTTCTTGTTATTGATCCTACCCGAGAGGACTGCCGACAATCGGATTTTGGGGGCTAAATTGTTCTTTGTGTACCTGCTCTGATTATTTGGGAAATATTATAATTGTTGTTTCCCATTATTAATGTTTTATTATTAGGGAAATGTTAGTTTTAAATCTCTTTTCATTCTTGGCCAACATGATGTTACTGTACCTGTTTTGATGTGGTTCTCTCCCCATGGAAAAGTTGTGGTCAGTTTTGTTTTGTTGTCTGTATCAGTATGTATCTTATACTGATTTTGGTCCTTTTGCAATTTAGGCACATTAAGTGCCATGTTTAGGCCGGCGCTCACTGCAGCTGCTTGATTTTTTCAGGTTTTTTTTGGGGGGCCTTTTTCTAATGGCAAGGGAAAGGTATTGTTATGTGATTGGTGAAACTTAATAGTGTGTTTGGTTTGATGGAAAGTTAGGTGGATGGAAAATGAGGGAAGGAAAATGGGATGGAAAGAAAGACTTTCAATTGTTTTGTTATAAAGGAAAATAGGAGGGAAAGAAAAATTAGAGGGAAAGTGTTTTCTTCTAGCCCACCATTTTTTTTCGTTCCGAAAGTGAGGAAAATTGGAAACAAGCTATTTTTTTTTTTAAACAAATTGATTTTTTTGTCCTTTAAATATACTTCTAAATATTATGTCATAAATTTTAATCAAAATTTGCACATTTCTCAAGAAATATTTTTAAATATCTTATTACATATTTTTTCCGTGTGTTTTTTGGCTATTATTTTTGGTATACATATTTATTTTTATTTTTATAACTAATCTTGAAAATTTTATTTATAATAAAAAATTATTTTTATGAATAAGGATATAATGATAAATTAAGTACATGTATATTTTCTTTTCTTTTTTTACTTTTCCTCTAATGTTAAATAATAAAAAATTAATTCTTTCTTTTTTTCATCCATCGTGCCAAAGGGAAAATGTTTTTCTTTCCACCTAGAATAAAAAATCTACCTCATATCTTTACATCCTTCCAAATTTTTATTCCTTCTATCAAATGGAGCATTAATCACATGTCATGTTTGTGGGTTGTTTCTTTAATCACTCGATCAAACTCACTTTCATTACATTGTTGGAATGACATCTCATTAAAATGTGCCACAATCGGAATCCAGAAGGTGGATGATCGAATTGCTTAGACTTTTACGAGATCTTAACTTGTATTTACCTGCAATTTGCCAACGTCAGCTTGTCCGAATGATTATTGAATTACTCATTTTTTGTCACAGTGTAAGACCAAGTCTCTCCAACTGTACAGTGGTTCTGTTCAAATCTCTCTCTCTCTCCAGAACATGAAACTTATTTTCTAACAAGCTGAGCTAAAATCATTCTTCAACATTCGTCCAAACACCTAACTCGAGTGACTCTCTTCTATTTGCTAGTAGAAGATCAGGTGGTGTGGCAGATAGATATTCTCGGAACGTATAGACCAAAAATGAGAGTGGTAGTGTGGGAATCTAACTGTAGTAGAGGCTCCCACCTCCCTTCTTTAGTCACAATGTTTACTACTACTGCAATTGCAGAAATGAGAGTACTGTGGGAATCTAACTGTGGTAGAGGTTCCCACCTTCTCTTTTTTAGTTACAATGTTTACTAGTACCGCGATCCCGGTCCCCGCCCGTAGATTTTAGTACTACCACCATAGTTTTTTGTCCTAGATTTCCATGGAAAAAATGCCAAAATCATTAGACTGATTAGGACAAGTCTTCTTTACCTTGTGGAGTTTTTTGGCATTAATGGAGACCTTTGGGTGCCACTTTGGGCCCTAAACATGACGATAGGCTGTGCCTCCTTGTTCTGTTGTAATCAAATATGAATTATTGCCATTTTCTCTCACTTCTTTTCCTCCCAACTGTGTCCGGGGCACACCATGTGTTCATGAATAGCAATTTTGTATTTTCAATGATAATGACGGAATTGGGTGAAAATGATGATTTTTTTTATATAGTTTTTGCTTCAGTAGATGCAATGGGAGATACATAAGAGAGTTTTTAGATAAATTTCATGTTTTTAATGTAAGAAAAAGAATTATATTATTCTTTTAGCTACGAAGGTATGAAATTACAAACTGTGCCCAATCCTAACAATCTAGGATGGTGAGTGCTCAACACAGACTCAAAGATGATACGAATTTGTTAAAGTAGATAATAAACGGGTTAGATTATTGTCTATCATGAATAACTTGATTAATATTCGACACGAACTCAAATTAAAACAATAGGAACATAACACAATACAACACGACTTGATTGACATTTTTGGTTTGGTTCAATTGGAACATCAACCAATGTTCAGCAACAAGTCTTCTGGTTTCTAATCTTATTGAGTTATCAAAAGTAATCAAATTCCAAATAATTGGGAGAAAAAAATAGAAAAAAGACATAAAAATGTAGTGCAATATCATCCAATATCGTGAACCACATTACCATGTCTCCTAAGCAGAAGCAGCTAGAGATTCTAACCCAAGCAAAACCAATCATACCCATATCGTTTACAATCTAGATTGTCACTTACAATACAGTCATGGCTTCTGTGGAGCCTCCAGAAGCACAAGGAACAAACATATATAAGGTTATATATATATATATATATATATAGAGAGAGAGAGAGAGAGAGAGAGAGAGAGAGAGAGAGAGAGAGAGAGAGGGACTAGTCTATCAGATGTTTTGGCCCCTTGTATTTGTGTAGGATCTTTGAGAGCCACCAGGGTTCAATATGCCAAATTTATTGATCTAATCACTCTTAGTCATTAAAATGACAATAGACTCCACTATTAGTTAAAATTTACTATCAATTCAATGACTACGATACATTGAGTCAAACAACTATTTGACACATATAATCTAATTAATGTCGACCTTAAGCAATATACAGAACTTTTATCGTACTTTATCTTATTTTGAAATTGTGAAAAACTATCTATTACATCCTTATCTCACCCCCATCCAATCATGATATTATAAGAAACTACCATGCAAAGGGTCTATTTTTTCATATACAATAATGAGGAAGGGGTTATTTGAATAACTTTGAGAAATTTGATTGAATGGCACATGTTTTTTTATTTAAAAAAAAAGTTAAAATTCTAAAATGTATGAAATGGGTAAAAAGAATTAAAATATTTTTGTAATTAAACTTGGAAAAAAAAAAAGTTTCAATTACATCATGTGGTCACCAAATGACCAGGTCTGATAGCATCCAAGTGGTCATAGCTAGGTACCCTCCTAATGCCATATGTGGCATGATGGCATCTCTCTCTCTCTCTCAAAAAAAAAAAAAAAGAAAGAAGTAAAGGACTCTACATGCATCAAAAGCATTGAGTCAATCATTGTTTGTGGAAAAGCATTTGTAAAAGAAAAAGAAGGTTGGAATCTTCAACTTTTTTAAATATTAAATGCAACAGTCACACAACATTATTATTATTGTATATTATTATTATTTAATAACAAATTAATATATAGACAAGTGAACCTTATTTAATTTAGTAATTATCCTATTCACGTAAGAAAATAACTACCAAGTGAGATTTATCTTGTTCAACTATAAATTTATTATTAAATAGTGATATTACGTGATAATGATAATTTATTGTCCCGTTACACTAAATATTTACTCCTTTTTTGCACATGTATCTCATGGTTTTGGGGTCTCCAATTGACTACAACCACTTAATTTTCACCTCTGATGAGAAGGGTTTGGTCCGTTTTAGGCCATCTCCACTCCTTACTCAAATCCTTATTCAAATTTAAATTTGAGTAAAAACAGACTAAAAATAAATCTTTGACTCAAACATATATCAAATGAAGGGAGACTCAATTTTTTACTCCTATCAAAGCAGACTCAAATATTTACTAAAATCTTCAATGGTCATATTTCACTATTTTAAAAGATTCAATCGTCATATTTTATCTTCCTTTAAATTTGAGCTTGCCCTACTTTAAATTTGAGTTTCTCTATTGGAATGTCATCTATCCAATCAAGTTTTTTACTCATTTTTTTACTCAAACTTGAGTTTGAACTTGGGTCAACATTAAAGATGCTTTTTAAAATAACCAACTCATTTTTTATTTTAATTATTACCATAAGGGTACTTGAATCTCCGAAAATCTACTTCCCTTCAGATTTGAAAAAGTTCGCAGGATAAATCTAAGTGAATGACGGACTTCAAGAAGAGCGAGAAAAGTTAATCCAGACACCTCTTACTTAGTAAAACTTTGATGGAAGGATTAATACCAAGTGGTTCGACCCTTGGGATTACAATAACCAGCTCATATTTTCTATACTTTTAAGGATAAAAAATTGATGTGGGATTCAGTTTGTTCAAATCTGTATGCCTTTGAAAGGGAGTAAACAATGTACGATTCAAATACTAAACCTATCTACCTCTTCTAGTATTCTCCATTAAGGTGTGTTAATTTCTTATTTCTTATTTTTTTTTTCGTCCTACTTTTATACAAGGAGTTTAAATAGACTTACGATACCGAAACTTATTACATTTGTGGTAATTTTTATTACATTTGTGGTAATTTTTATTACATTTGTGAGTATTTTTATCATATTTGTGAGTATCCAAAAAAATGATAAAAAATAACTACCACAGCAGTGATAAAAAATTCACAAATGTGATAAAAATACCCATAAATGTGACAAATCACCTACAAAAATGATAATTTTTTTTCTACTTAAGAAAAATGGTAAAAATAATTGCCACAAATGTGATAAAAATAGTAACAATAATGGTAAAAATACCTACAATGATGATAAATCAACCACAAAAATAATAAATTTTTTAATTATAAAATAACTTACAAAAATTATAAAAATAATTTTTCAAATAATAAATTTTAAAAGTATCATTGTCAAATCCTGTCCTGTCTGATACTTAACTGACATTGAAATTGAACAAAATAGTGAATGTCCACATATTAGCTAGCAACAAGACCCAAGTCTAATCACTGATTATCACAACCTAGCTTTTTAGGTTAATCCATTTCTTTGAGCCTATCTATGATGATTTCTACTTAAACAAGAAAACAACCATCATTAGCATGGACTTGATTACGGTATAATTAAAAAAAAATTGATACCATACTTCAAAATTTATTATTTTAAAGGGTATTTTTATAATTTTTTTGAATCATTTTATAATCAAAAAATTTATTATTTTTGTGATTGATTTACCACTTTTATGAGTATTTTTACCACTGTTGTGTGTATTTTTATTACATTTGTGGTAATTATTTTTCCAATTTTTTTAAGTACAAGAAAATTTATTATTTTTACGGGTGATTTATTATATTTGTGACTATTTTTATTACATTTGTGGATATTTTTATCACTGTTGTAATAACTATTTTTACTATTTTTTTTAATACCACAACAGTAGTAAAATTACTCATAAATATGATAAAAGTTACTATAAATGTGATAAATTTCAATACCGTAATCAAGTCCATTGGCTTAATTTTACTTTGTTTGTCTAAAAGGTCAAATGATTGATATCAAATCATGTTATAGTGAAATCTTTTACCTAAGAATCTGGAATTTTACAATCATACTTTTTTATTCTTTTATTATTTATCAAAAAAAAATTAAGAATAGATTATCTCTCAACCCTGTTATAGGCAAAAGTTTAAAATTTTTTTTAATGATATGTTTATTTTCTTCTAGTGCAATCAAGATGGGCCTATCCTAAAAGATCTGATGTTCCATCAATATTACTATATTAAGAATTATTTTTTTGCCCTAATGGGGCTCTTGCAAAGGAAGGATTAAAAAACTCACACCTACTTAAAGCTGATATAATAATAAATCATGTCATTTCGGTTTATATTGTGTTTAGATCATGTCGTATCAAAATTTATTCAACTCAACACCTAAATTATTTATAATAATTGTGTAGAGTCGAGTTCGTATAGTATTTAAGTTGTGCATAATCAAATTCTTGTTGTATCGATATATCTATTAATCATATATCTTACAAATCAACTCTAATTATGACTTGAACCAACTACGATTAAACTCAAATTTGGAAATATCGTGTTGGAATCTTAAGAGATCCACGGTTGGTGCTATGACTTACCCAATCCTCCAAATCATCATGAGATGCCAAGTTCCTTTACTACTTTTCCTTTATTCTTCATTAGATACCCTTCCAAACCTGGTTAAATTAAACTGGACCCAGTGCTTTATAAGCACTTTCAATTCATTGATGCTGCTCAAATAATTAGCCATGCATGGGCCCAATCTCTTAAAACCTAACATTACTATATTAAAGATCAACAATAGACACACCATCTTTTTTATACCACCTGATCAATATGAACTATAATATTAGCGAGTCCCGTTGCATAGCGGTGGCGCATCTATCATTATTGATTAAAGATTTGTTTGGAAAGGAAGAGATTATATATCATTTGTCTCTTTCTTTCCCAACTGGCCCAATTGATCATCGAAACGTGGGCAAATGATGAGAGAGATTAAGTATGAAATAGATAGTGATTGGTGAGGTCACATATCACTAATAAATAGTGCCCTAATCATTGTGTAATTGTTGGGGGGCATATGTAGAGTCTTTTGCTTTGGTTAATTACCCCCCTTTCAATAAAGACAAGACTCTTTTTTCATGTTCAAAATCTACTTCAATTGGAAGATGCTGTCACCTTCTTGGCTACTTTCATGTGTGCCCACATAGGTACGGAGGCATAGTCACCAAATAGTGATGGGGGGACAAAATTGTCATTGTTTCAACCACCATGTATCACGACGTCCATTGTCGGGACTCATTTTTGGGCCAACCCTAAACGACATAGATGGTAGACCAATTAGTTCCAATGGAAAATGAATTGAGTCTAAACTATGGAGGTATCTCGAGTTTAAAAGAAATTATTCATACCATTTTCTCAATAATTTTTTTTATTGTTTATAATTGTGTTACGTGTCTTTGAGATTCGTTTAACACATGTCTCCCGAAAAAAAAAAATATTCCACAAGTATCATACTATATAAAAACAAATAATTTTGAGGTATGGTTGAAAAGAGAAAGAAAAGAATTTGACCATAAGAGAGGTGTTAGTACCAAACTAATAGAAGCATACCAAAGTGGGTAATCATGAGAGATTTCACCAAGTGGGTTTTTAAATATAGCAATGTGTGCAACTTGATAGTCAAATGAGACAAACTTTGCTCTGGATCTTATTTCATTTGACACTAAATCCATATACATACTGATAAAACTTGTATGGGCATAAGGCTCACCATAACACTAGAGGTTGGATGTTATTGTAAGAACAAGGAAAGTAACTACTCTTCTTCTCCTTCTTACAAACATTCAAGATATAATTTGTAAGAAAATATTTCAGTGGTCACTATTTCGAAATCTCATTTACCTTCGAACTTTACCTTGTAATCATGAGCACTCAATGAGCATATAATTGACATGGGTTTTCGTTGCTGAAAGAATGTAAAACAACACCTCAAGAGTAATTTAAATGGTAATAAAGATGAGCTGTAAATTCAGACGTCATGAGTTCGAATTTTGACAATTCCTTAAGGTCCGACCATGAGAACTTTATTCTTCATAAATGCAGTAGTCTCGACGTGAATGGTCTATCTTTGAACTGGACCGAAGAAAGAGTTAATCGAGTTGCGCATAAACTGGTTCGGACATCTCTTGACTATTGAAAAAAAAATAAAAGAAAGAAAGAATGTAAAACAACCACTCACTTTTCAAGCTGCAAATCTAAATTGAACCAAAGTTGGTAAAAAACCAAATTCAAGGTTGATTATAAGAAGGTTCCATTGTAACAACTTTCACCATAAATGATGTAATATCTCAAATCAGTTACTGCTGGCTTAAGACCTCACTAGTACTACTCCCATAAAAATGGCTCCTCAAGCCTGAAACCTATATCAGCTCCAGCCAGTTGCCATGTCGAAGCATAATAACAATACCCATCATTCCGATCAGTGCTGTCCATGGAAAGATCCGGTAGGTCAAAAACTGTATCATCATCACCGGTCACCGGAAAATTCGACGATTCTTCCCTGTTCTCCATGGCCAAATTGGTTGACGAATGATAGCTGGGAAGATCGGAAAAGGTCACCGTTGCTGCCTTGGCGGCTGCGGCTTGGATGTCCTTGGCGGCGGCGGTGGCCGGCCGGGGAAGTTCATGAGCCCGTTGAGGAAAATTGAGATAAGCTGAGTGACCCTTGATGGACAAAGCTGCTACATCGTGTGCTCTAGCTGCCATTTCAGCAGTAGGGTATGTTCCGAGCCATATTCTTGATTTCTTCTTCGGTTCACGAATTTCCGACACCCATTTACCCCAAGTACGCATTCTCACTCCACGGTAAGTCGGGTGGTTTCCGTCGTCATCGCCACCATTCCTCCGCCGCTTGTTGGTCTCATTGCCGGAATTTTGTTCTTGAACCCTTTTGCAGCCTTTTTGGACCTTACCCTTTTTTGTTCTCTTTGTGCTTTGATCACATAGTGTTACACTGGAGGTGGTGGAGGAGGAGGAGGAGGAGGAGGTGGTGGTGGAAGACGAATTCAGGCAATTGGAAGTAGTCGTAGAGGAGGTGGAGGAAGAGGAGGAGGAGGAGGAGGTGGTGGTAGTGGTGGTGGTGGTGGTGGATGAAGGGAAGTTTTCTTGACCTACACTTTCTATGATAATTTGTTCCTCCATGATAAGAGGTCTAGAAAAGAATGTGAATGATGGTACATAAAAATAGTAGGGGTTGGGCCTTTTATGATTGTTCCATGTATAAATGTAAAAGAAAGAGAAAAACTTTGAGGGAATTAAATGATAATATGGATTAGTCGTAAATCTAGATATTTTGAGTTTAAATTTGACAATTTTTTGAGGTCAAATTATGAGGAATTTTTCTCGTGAATACCCTAACCCCGACATGGATGGTCTACCTTTAATCAGATTGAAGAGAGAATTAATCGAGATACGCGTAAGTTGACTCGAACACTCTTGATTGTTAAAAAAAAAAAAAAAAGAGAAAAGGAATTATGTGACCTTATCATGAGGGGGTGCTGCTACAGTTAAGATATTTTGCTACCCCATGAGGAATTTTTTTGATCAACCCCATGTGGAATTTTGAGCAGTACATGTTTCAAAAATCATCTTTAGGATTTTTATTTTCTTACTTTCCTTGGTGTTTCTTCATGGCAATTCACCATATAAAGTGTATATTGATGACATTGACAGCCCAAATTTCATTTTTCATGTGTGTGCATCTTTTGGCCTACAAGAGAGAGAGAGAGAGATGCTGGCATCATTTCACTGGCTAAGGGCCCCTTGTAGGGTTACCTATGATGCTCCCCATTAGTTTTATATATATATATATAAGTATGATAAGCATTATTGATGGTCAATTTTTAACCCCATAGATATATGAACTTGTCAAGTTGGTTTTGTTATTAGGGATAAAGACAATTGTTGCAAACACATGACCTCTAGTTAATAGGCTGCACTTTCATGTGGTATTAAAAGTCTGCAATTTTTTTTTTCCTGGAAAATTTTGAAGGCCAAGTGGATCTAGAAAATAGTTGGAATAAAAATACTATGAGCTATGGTACACATGGAGCACATGCCGGTGGGTCCCACACCAGATTTTTGGCCTTAGAAGTCAAGACCGGTACCGAAATGGAATATTTCGGTACTATATCAAAAAGTTACGATTAAGTTAATTAATGATAAAATTATAATATTTGTGAAAAATTTACAACAGTAATTGGCAAAATTATCACAATAGTGGTTAAAATTACAATATCAGTGAAAAATTTATAACAATAGTGAGTAAAATTACAACATCAATGAACAATTTATTACAATAATGGGCAAAATTACTACAATACTGGACAAACTTTTACCACCATTTGAAGTACAAGAACTATACTTTGTGGGTTTGTGATCGATCACTAATATTAACTAATCGATCAAGTAGTTGCACATTGAGGACAAAATTACAATATTAATGAAAAATTTACAATAATAGTGGACAAAATTACAACATTAATAAAAAATTTACAACCGTAATGGACAAAATTACCACAATAGTGAAAAAAATTACAATATCAGTGAAAAATTTAAAACATTAGTGAAAAATTTACAATAATAGTGGACAAAATTACAACATAAGTGAAAATTTTACAACAATAGTGGGCAAAATAACATCAATGAAAAATTTACTACAGTAATGAACAAAATTACTACAATAGTGGACAAACTTTAACCACCATTTGAAATATTAGAACTATATTCAGTGAGTTTGTGATCGATCACTAATATTGACTGATCGATCAAGTAGTTGCACATTAAAGGCAAAATTACTACATCAGTGGAAAATTTACTACAATAGTGTACAAAATTACAACATTAGTGAAAAATTTACAACAGTAGTGGACAAAATTACCACAATAGTGGCAAAAATACAATATCAATGGAAAATTTACAATAATAGTGGACAAGATTACAACATTAATGAAAAATTTACTACAGCAATGAATAAATATACTACAATAGTGGGCAAAATTTAACCAATATAGTAAAACTTTAACCAATATTGATAAACAGTCGTAATATTAATCAGAACAGTCGTAATTTAACTTCAAAACTTGTAAATTGACCCCTCAAAAGTGATAAATATGTCCTTAATTGTAGTAAATTTTCCACAATTTTGCTAAATCTCACTATATTGACTTGTGATAGATCATACACATTTGTGATCAATCACAAGCATACTGTTTTTCAAAACGTTTTGGGAGAGACTATTTCAACCTTGCGATAGATCACAAGATCTTAGGCTAGATCGCAAATATTTTGGAAATAAAAAAATAATAATTTCGATATATTCCGAATAATAATTTTGATATATTCCAAATAATAATAATTGGGATAGATCATAAAATTCACTTTCACCAAATTAATAAAAAAAATCACCTTTAATTTTATTAACACCAAATTGACGGCCTATTTTATTAAGTAAACATTAAAATTCATGAATTTAATGACTGTCAATTTTATCAAATTAACATTTAAATTCCAAAATTTAAAATTTAATTTCGTCAAAATAAACACCAAAGTAACATTCGATGAAATTAAATTTTAAATTTGATTTCTACCTTTAAGTTTCCAAATTTGGATGAGGAAAACCAATTTTGGAGGAGAATACTGCAACTTTGCGATAGATCCCAAGCTTTTGGGATAGATCACAAACATTTTGAATAGAAATAATAATAATAATAATTTTGATACATTCCAAATAATATAATTAATATTTTATTTTATCAAATTAAAACCGAATAATTGTTTAATTTCGTCAATTCAAAATTCACTTTCACCAAATTTAATACAAAATTAACCTTTAATTTTATTTATTAAGCTTTTATTTCATAAAATTAACACCAAATTGACCGCCTATTTTATTAAATAAACATTAAAATTCATGAATTTAATGTTTACTTTCATCCAATTCATCAAATTAATCCCAAATTAACATTCAATTTCATCAATTTAAAATTCATATTCATCATATTAATACTAAATTCACCTTCAATTTTATTTATTAAAATTCAATTTCATCCAAATAAAACCAAATTGACTGTCAATTTTATCAAATTAACATTGAAATTCTAAAATTCTAAAATTTAATTTCATCTAACTAAACATCAAATTGTCATTTAATTCATTCAATTACAATTAAATTTCATCAAATTAAAAAAAAATTAGCCTCCAATTTAATTTATTTATAATTTCATAAATTTAACACCGTACAGACAACCAATTTTATCAAATTAACATAAAATTTTATGAATTTAACATTCAATTTCATCCAATTGAGATCCAATCCATTAAATCAACACTAAATTAACATTTGATATCATCAATTCAAAATTTAATTTCATCAAATTAATATCAAATTCACTGTCAACTTTATTTATTAAAATCTAATTTCATCAAATTAACACCAAATTGACCATTATTTTTACCATGTCAAAGTTCAATTTCATCAAATTAATATCAAATTCACCTTCAATTTTACTTACTAAAATTCAATTTCGTCAAATTAATACAAAATTGACAGACAAATTTATCAAGTTAACAATCAATTGCATCCAATTTGATGACTAATTCATTAAATCAACACTAAATTAACATTCGATTTCATTAAATCAACATCAAATTAGTTG
Source organism: Ilex aquifolium (assembly GCA_951799425.1). Taxonomy (NCBI): domain Eukaryota; kingdom Viridiplantae; phylum Streptophyta; class Magnoliopsida; order Aquifoliales; family Aquifoliaceae; genus Ilex; species Ilex aquifolium. The sequence goes on from OX637395.1 coordinate 4,721,638, forward strand.
TAAATTTCATCACATTAATATCAAAATTCATCAAGTTGACAATCAATTTCATCCGATTAAGATTCAATTCATTAAATCAACATAAATTCATATTCGATTTCATCAATAAAAATTTAATTTCTTCAAATTAACACAAATTAATCTTCAATTTTATTTTTTAAAATTCAATTTCATAAAATTAACACCAAATTGACAGTCAATTTTATTAAATTAACAGTAACATTCATGAATTCGACATTCAATTTCGTCCAATTGAGATCTAATTCATCAAATAAACACCAAATTAATATTTAATTTAATCAATTCAAAATTCAATTTCACAAAAACCAAGAATCAAATGTTAAATTGATTATTTTTTTGTGATAATTTGATGAATTGAATGTTAGTTGGATGAAATTAAATGTTAATTGGATAAATTTATTGTTAATTGTATGAAATTGAATGTCAATTTGATGAATTGAATATTAATTTAAAAAAATTTAAGGTCATTTTGAATGTATATCAGATGAATTAAATGTTAATGAAATTAAATTGAATGCAAATTTAGTAGAATTGAAGGTTAAATTACGAAATTTGGTGATAATTTGATGAATTGAATATTAGTTGGATTAAATTTAATGTATAATCTATGAATTAGAATTTGATGCAATTGAATGTCAAATTGATTGTTTAATTGTTAATGAGATGGAATTGAACATGAATCTAATGTTAGTTTGGTGAATTGAATATTAATTGAATATAATTAGATGTTAATGTGATGTCAATTTGATGAATTTAATATTAGGTAGTTGCATTTGGATGTTAATTTTATATCAATTTTGATGAATTAAATGTTAATTGAATAAAATTGAATGTTAATTTGGTGTTGGTTTGATGAACTTAGTGTTTATTGGATGATTTTTAATGTTAATTTGATGAATTGAATGTTAATTTGACGATAAATTATGTGCTAATTTGATGATTTGAACTTTGATTGGATAAAATTGAATATTAATTTGGTGGAATTAAATTGTAAATTGTTGAAATTAAATATTATTTTGATAAAATTAAAGGTCAATTTGATACTAATCCTAATCTATTTAGATTACAAAAAAATATAGTATTATGATCGATCGCAAAACACATATGATCGATCCCAATATTTCTTCTTAGAACAAAAAATTGTCATGAAGTACAATGATCTATCGTTTCACTCTATGATCGATCACAATCTTTCTCGTCAACAAAAAATTCTAATACTTTTATCCATTAGTGTTGTAAATATGACCTTAATTATAGTACCCAAAAAATACTTTTAATTGGCATGAATTTTAATCAGGAAAAAAATATAAATTCAATCGACTGATCGATCAGATTTTATATCAATCGATCACAACCTCACCGTAAATAATTCTGCTACTTCAACTATTAAATCTGCAACTACTTGATCGATCATCAATATTAGTGATCGATCACAAACCCAAAAAATATAGTTCTGGTACTTCAATGGATTATGAATTTACTATAACTGTGGTATAGTATACTACAGTAGCGGTGAAATTTACAACAAATGAAATAAGATTACTACCTATTATAGTAAGGTGACCACCACTGTGGGTAAAGTTACCACATTTAAAGATCACATTACAAGGATTATGAATTAATTTATGACATAAAACTGAGTTAACCATTGTGGACAAATTTACAACAACTTTGGTAAAACTATAGTGGGTAAATTTACAACAATAATAGAAAATTTAAAACAATAGTAGGTAAATTTATAATATCAATGAAAAATTTACTACAATAATGGACAAAATTACTACAATAGTGGGCAGATTTTAACCACCATTTGAAGTATCAGAAGTACATTCAATAGGTTTGTGATCGATCACTAATATTGACTGATCGATCAGTGGATAAATTATAATATCAGTAGAAAAATTTACAACAGTAGTGGACAATTTACAACATTAATGAAAAATTTACAACAATAGTGAATAAAATTACAACAGCAGTGGATAAAATTACAATAGTAGTAACCTTACGATAGTAAAATTGTGATCAAAATTACTAATAAAAGTTTACCCACTATTTTAGTAAAATTGGTCAATATACTAATAACTTTATCCACAATTATTCTAAGTTTACAACAATTGTTGCCAAAATTACTTTAGTAGTAACCAAAATTTACCCACTTGGTAATTGAACTTTTTTAATGATAAGCTACTTGGTGGTAGAGACTGATGATATATATGACATGGTCAAAGTCCCCTAACAAAATGTATCATTTTTTTCTGGTGGTGTATGTTTTTTATTCATTTTTACAATAAACATATGTACACCAATGCAAATTTCATATGAAATTGCAATCAAAACGACTATCATATTCTTGTGCACGATGTTTCTGTAATAGTAGGATTTAGAGAATATTAAATATACGCGGTCTTAATCTCAAATGAAGAAAAATTACTTGTATGAGTCAAACTCGTAATATCCACATTACAATAAGACAATCCTAAGGTTTTGACCATTGCCCACTCTTTACAATAAAGCCAATAAATGTAGTTCTTTTTAAACTTGTTTAATTCTATATTGGGGCAATGGACTGATAAGACCAATCTCACAAGGTGTAAAGAGAAAAAAAAAAAAACCCTATGGGGTGAATCCATTTGTCTTATGGAGTTCAAACAAAACATACAATGAAGTGACTTCATATGGTTCATGTAGTAGTTGAGGGAACTTCTTGTCTGGTGCATCTATATAATGGGAACTCCATGTCCCTACTCCAAACCCTCCTTCTTGGAAACTGCCACTGAGAAAGCCATTCACATCAATGTGGTCAGCAATGCCAATGAGAAAGGGCAATTCACAAGATGGTATTGATTCAAGAATCCAATGCTAAAATCCAATTCTCATTTAAGCAAAAACCTAACCATGGGCCACCCATATCTAACCCCAAATCATACATTAAACAGGTTGTTCTTTTTGGTTGTTGAAGCTTCTGTAACACCCTAGAACAGCCTCACAACTCAATGGAACTACATCTACAACCTCAATTTAGAGAAAAAAAAATTTACTTTTGACCCGTAAACAATGTATCTACCCCAAATGATACTATTATTCCGTATCATTATGGAAGAAGATCTGGGTAAAATATGCACTTCCTCGAGAATAAAATTTTTTTGAACATTTCACTCAATACTAGAATCGACAATTGAAGCATAGAATTTGAAATGGCATTAATCGAGGATACAAAACAGAAGAAATTGTTTTATTTCCAAACTTCATCTTCAACAAGTGTAAATTTATTTTCAATTTTTTTCTTTCTCGATTCTGAATCATGTATCTTTCGTGTAAGACTGAAAACAAAAATAAATAAATAATAATAAAAAAAATCAAATCGCATCATCTCTATAATATGTGGCTTCACCCCATATTGCAAATTTGATTAGCAACAATGGTAGTCGGCTTCATTGTCTTAAATGTAGGCTTCTTGACCTATAACTCCTTTTCAAAGGTTGGCCATCTTGGCTTGGGGGAGTTTTCCATCAATATTCTAGATTAAAGTCCAACCAAAATCTATTTAATTTTCCAATCAAACCCCATATACTATAATTTTTTACAAAACAGTTGGTGGAATATTTACTGAAAGAGCATTAATAACAATAAATCAAGAGAGATACATATCCACACCACATAGATCCCCACATCCATAAATGAAAATTTCTTACTTAATTATTGGTGTTATTATTTTGTGGTGATTAATACTTTCTCGTTATTAATCGAACGAGAAAAATCTGATTGGCTGAGAATTTTTTTTTTATCAACAACTTAATTCTAAAAGAAGAGGGGAAAAGAAAATTGTCCTGTTAAAATAGTTATAATTTATTCCTTTTGTCTAAATTTTTTTTTTTTTTTGAGTATTACACAAAAATAGAATTCATATGACCGATTCTTGAAAGGGTGGGGTCAAAAGAGAGCGCTTAGAGAACAATTTGATATGTTCTTATTGGTGGGATCATGAGATTCCTGATTACGCTCGTTCTTTCTCTCGAAAATGAACTTAATTAGACTAGTATAGTGGTCAACTATCGAACTTTAATGTGAACATAAAAATGCGAATATTCACCCTCACTACAAAAAATTTGATCGATATCACGTTGGACTACCCCACTCGATGGTATGGAGATCATAATTGAACCATTGTGAATATAAACATCTTTTCTTTGAATCTATTGCCCCCTCATGTTCTGTCTTAATAAAAAAATTGCATAATTATAGGGGGGCAGGAGTCAATTTTACCTTTTTGCAAGTGCCAGATAATATGACACGTAGAAGCATAAATTTGTCATGGACGTCTAGCCCACATCATGCATCACGGTCACAATCGTATCATGTCAGATCGTGTTTATATAGTGTTGTATTATTTTGAGTTTGTGTCGAATATTAATTAATTTTAATCTAATTTATTAACTAATAGTGTTGTGTTGTGTCATGTCGACTTAATTGTATTCGTGTCATGTTCGTATTGACTCATGTAAACCGTGAATAAAAAATTTAACATTCAGTTTTATGTTTAAAATTTTATTATCACTTAATCGAGCATATGCTCATACTTTTTTTATAAATTAAAAATTAACTAAATAAATATAATACCAAAAACAATTTAAAATATCTTTTTTTATATGAGAATTAAGTAATTCCTTGAGAAAATATAACAAAAAAAAAATTTAATATTTTATTCTTTTAATACTATTAAAAATGTTAATCGTGTCAATTTTGTATTGTTTATATTTGACACTAATCTAACTCATTTATTATTCATATTAACAGGTTGTGTTATGTACGGGTTCGTGTCGAAAAATGACCAACTCTAACCCGCTAATTTTGTGTTAATTTCGAATCATATTTTTGTATTGTGTCAAAAATTATTGCCCCTAATCACCGTACATAAAGTGGAATAACTTTTTTCTACTGAAACACGGGGAGAGTCTACGTACCGCCTGGTCAAACAGCGGTATCGTACCGAAAAAAAAGTGTGGTTGTCAATTTTTTGGCATTTAATATTACTCAAATGTGTGGTTGTAAATTTTTTATCATTAAATATTATTCACTAAAGATGTAACTTTGCCTATAAATGTAGTAACATTACCCTAAAGGGTTGTAACTCACCTCAAATACTTGTAACCTCAGCCGCCATTTTTTTGTGGTACTTTCACCTTTTCCAGTTGTAACCTAACCTTAAATGCTTGTAACCTAACCTTAAATGTAGTAATTTTACCATAAATAGTTATAATCTCACTTTCAAAGATAGTAATTTTATTTTTAATTGATGTAATCTTACCTAAAGAGTTTGTACCTCACATTTAAATGTGATAATTTTATCTCAAGAGTAATAACTTTGTCTTTACAAATAGTAACATTACATTTAATAGTCATGATCGATCATGATTAATTAAGATCGATCACAATGCCAAATTTTATTTTATTTTTGCGATTCCACTCAATTAGGATCGATCATAATTAATTAGAATCGATCATGATTAATTAAGATCGATCCCAATGCCAAATTTTTTTATTTTTATTTTTTGCAATTCCACTCGATTAGGATCGATCATGATTAATTAAGATCGATCCTAATGCCAAATTTTTTTTTTTTTTCAATTCCACTCGATTAGGATCGATCATGATTAATTAAGATCGATCCCAATGCCAATTTTTTTTTTTTTTGCAATTCCACTCAATTAGGATCGATCATGATTATATAAGATCGAACTTTTTTTTTTTTGAACTGGTCCCGATCCTATATTTAGTTACATTAAATTGACATATAATTTTATGAAATTAATTTTCAATTTTTTCCAACTAACACTCAATTCATCAAAAATAACATTAAATTGACCTTCAATTGTATTAAATTAACATTCAAAATTATAAATTTAAAATTAACATTAATTCATAAAATGTTAATTAATTTTATGAAATTACATGTCAATTTAATGTAACTAAATATAGGATCAGGACCAGTTCAGAAAAAAAAAAAAAAGTTCGACTAGTCGTGATCGATCCTATTTAATTGGAACCACCAGAAATTTAGTTTGGTCCCAATTTTTGGACCATCAAATGCAAAAAGTTCGATCTCATATAGTCATAATCGATCCTAATTTGAGTGGAATCCCAAAAAAAAAAAAATTTTGGCATTGGGATCGATCTTAATTAATCATGATCGATCCTAATTGAGTGGAAATACAAAAAAAAAAAAAATTGGCATTGGAATCGATCTTAATTAATCATGATCGATCATAATTGAGTGGAATCGCAAAAAAAAAAAAATTGGCATTGGGATCGATCTTAATTAATCATGATCGATCATGACTATTAAATGTAATGTTACTACTTGCAAAGACAAAATTATTACTCTTGAGATAAAATTATCACATTTAAAGGTGAGGTACAAACTCTTTTGGTAAGGTTACAACAATTAAAAATAAAATCACTATCTTTGAAAAGTGAGGTTATAACTATTTATGGTAAAATTACTATATTTGAGGTTAAGTTACAACTGGTAAAGGTAAAAATACCATAAAAAAACGGCAGCTGAAGTTACAAGTATTGAGGTGAGTTACAACCCTTTAAGGTAATGTTATTACATTTATAGGCAAAGTTACACCTTTAGTTAATAATATTTAATGACCAACGAGCGTTAGATCAGTTGGTAAGGGACTGTTCTAGCTTAACCAATGTCTCGAGTTCGAGTCTTGGGAACGCAGTTGCGCTCGGTAGGGAGAGCTTTGCCGCCCTTGTAGTCCTACCCGGCTCCAATCCGGATTAGTCGGAGCCCAAAGTGACTTTCAGATACCGGATGGCCTGACCAAAAAAAATAATAATATTTAATGATAAAAAATTTACAACCACATTTTTGAATAATATTAAATATCAAAAAATTTACAACCACACTTTTTTTTTTTTATACAGTACCGTTGTTTGACCGGGCGGTACCGTAGACTCTCCCTGAACCACGAATTCAAAGCATTACTTACTGTTCTTCACTTCAAATGCAGAGAATGTAGTACAAATAACAGTACTCAGACATGAAATGTGTGCAACATATTTTTCAACAAACCTATGCTGCAAAGCATTCTCCAATTCCTACTTCTTGTCCTTTTAATTCAACATTGTCAGGAACATTTCTTGCACAAATAATCATATGACAAATAAATGTATCTAGTCTCTTATATATAACTAAAAAATGGGAAAGGCTACGGTACCGAAAGGGTACTATACCGAAAGTTATAATTTTTTTGAGGTGTAAGTTATAATTTATTTTTTTTTTCTGACAAAAAAAATAAGTTATAATTTTTTTGAGGTGGAAGTTGTAACTTTTAAAGGTCAAGTTACCACTGCACATAAAAGGTTCATAATCGATCATGTATATCTGTGATCGATCATGGATCCTTGATCGATCATAAACTTCCCCTGAACAGTTATAATTTCTCTGTTTTGAATTGTAATTTTACTATAAAAATAGTAACTTTGGGTACGGTACCAAAGGTAGTACCATAGAGTTTCCCCTAAAAAATTGAATGCTTATCAACATTTGTTATGCTCAGCATAGATTATCGCTAGTATTTTTTTTGAATCGATGTGATAGAGATAGTTATCTAGTTCAACTATTCTTTTTTAGATCAAATCATTTTAATTTAACATTTTGCAGAACACATGCATATATATATATATATATATATATATATATATATATATATGGAGTAGACTATGGTACATCCCATAAGCTTTTCGGTACCATACATAGATTTACCATATTTGTGATAACTTTTACCACATTTGTGGGTAATTTTACCATTGTTGTGGTACCCAAAAAAATAGTAAAAATATTTACCACAACAGTGGTAAAAATATCCACAAATGTTGTAAAAACACTCACAAATGTAGTAAATCAGTCACAAAAGTGATAATTTTTTTGTACTTAAGAAACATGGTAAAAATAGTTATCACAAATGTAGTAAAAATACCCACAACAGTGGTAAAAATACCTATAAAAATGGTAAATCAACCACAAAAGTGGTAAATATTTTGGTTGTAAAATAACCCACAAAAGTTGTAAAAATATCCTTTGAAATAGTAAATTTTGGAGGTATGGTACCGAAATTTTTTTGGCTGTACCATAGTCAAATCTATATATATATATCTATGTGTGTGTGTGTGTTTTCTTCTTTATATAAACCACAAATAATTTTATATTATAGTCTCTTCAGATGTGAAAGGTCGTTATCTAGTCTTTGGATCTTAAATATTCTCGTTCAAATTAAGTGATTTTAAACCCTTAGTTGCGATCTAATTATCAAGTTTGTCATCTTGTAAGTAAAATGTCTTAGATTTGATATTTTCAACACTCTATAAGAGTCAACCATCTTTGTTTCTCATGAAACATGTCTTTAAACTAGTTCGAGATATGGTGGCTAGTCTCAGAGCGTTTAATCGAGTCAAGTTTTGCGAGCTTGAGCCCGAACTTGTCGAGTTCGTATTTTTAAACGAATCTAAAAAATTGTTCAAGTTCAGCTTGTTTAGAACTTGAGTCGAGCCCGAGTAACTCGACTATTTTATATATAAACGAGTCGAGTTTTAGAAGTTTGATCAGAACTTCTTAAGCTCGTTTAAAAAAACAAACCTAAAAAGGTATTTAAGTTCAGTTCATTTAGAACACGAATTGAGCTCGAGTCGAGTGTTATCCGAATAACTCGTCTCGATTAACATCTCTAGTTATAGCAAAAAAGGTTAAGTGATTTTGAATTAGGGGTATATTCTTGAGAGAGTAAATTTAAGAGCCTTGGCGTAAGGCATAATAGACGGAGATTTGAACATGTGGTACGGGTTTAGACTCGAGCTAGCCATCGAATGTAGACACAAGAGAGTCAAGACCCTAGACACATATGAAACATATGCATGGCCACATATTCTTGGTTCAATCTTTCCTCTTTTTCTGGTCGCATGCATGCATGTAACCGGACCACATTTTTCTTCTCAAAACTATGGAAAATATTACGCTACCCAAAAATAAAATTTTAGTACCGTACCAAAAAATAAAATAATATTCCAAAAGATAGTATGGTTCTACCGACAAAATGGTAAGTAAACCAAAAAAATGAGTGCCCCCGAAAGGCATGTTTGATTTAAGTATCTAGAGATTGGATTTGATTAATATAATTTGGTGATGATACAATACCAAGTTTAGATTGAGTTATAGCGACGTGGTATTAATTTCTCCGGTTCACTATTGTCATTTCACACCAAATATTGGATGGTAATGAATAGCATGTGGTAAGTAGTATTATTTTTAACAAGTTAAGTATTAAAAACACAATGATTTTATTATCTTTACAAACCTATAGCTAAATTCACACATTCATATATAAAAGTTACAAGTTATGCAAATTCGTACCCTCAATATTTGTTTTGTCATTTTCAATTTGATATTATAATTATTGATTTATAAATTATTTTAAAACCTGATCCAAACTTGTTACACAATGATACGATCAAATCGTACTACTCTTATTATATTAACACCATTTGTATGAATTTGATGAGAACCAATTACCTAATTTCATCCTTTGTTTGTATCCGAACCAAACAACCCCAAAAATAATAACCAAAAAAGTTTCTAATCAAACCCCAAAATTCTTAGTCAAAATGATTAGAAAAAGCATTATTGGACTCAACTGTTACCACTGTTGTTGAAAGTGTTTTTAGCAATTGTTTCTAATTGGCGATGATGAAACTCTAGACTTGGAGCAATGATTTTAAAGAGTGCTTAGCAACCATAAATAGGTATGGTGTACAGTGTGTTTTTGAGATAGGATTGCGCACTCAGAAAAGTCATTTGTTTCCCACATTTGACACTTTGTTTGGGAATAGAACATGATGTGTTCCCTTTGAATTTGAATTCCAACAAAAATATGAAGGAAAAAAAAACATTCATGTTAACTCACTGATTTGTTCCATGTGATCACATGCAAGAAATTTGACAAAAGCCAACGTTTGACAAAACTGTAGCGTTTTGATAAGGATTATTCTGGCGTTTTGAAGTAAACGCTAGTAAGCTATGAGTGTTTGACAATAAACGTACGTCGGAGTTTGTCAGCATTTGTAGTGTGAAATCCACTAATTAGAGTCATCAACTAGATAATTATGAGAAACTTTATCTTATGGCACTATTTGTAACGGAACTGTGTAATGTACAGAATTACATCCTCCACCCTGTCCCATCTCGACAAGATAGAAAGAAGAGAAGTAAAGAGAGAACAGGGAGGGAGAAGGAAGCTGAAGAAGGGTGGGAAATTGGAGGGGGGGGGGGGGGGGGGGGGGGGGAGCAAGGCCGGCCAACCCTTAGGCAATTAAGTTACTTGTCTAGAGCCCCAAATTTTAGAGGCCCCACAATATTTATCCATTTAGTATAGTAGGTCTAATTTTTTATGTTTTATTTTATATTTTAGATATGATTAAATTTTTTAGGCCCAAATTTTATTAGTTCAAATCAGTATCTAATTTTATTAGGTCCAAAATTACTCTTTACTTGGTTAAACCCAAATTTTAGAGGTCTCCATAAAATTTACCACTTTAGTATAATAGTCCTTTTTATTTTTATTTTTTGTATTTTAGATATGATTCAAATTTTTAGGGCTCAAATTTTAATAGTTCAAATCAATATCTAATTTTTTTGGGTTCAAAATTACTCTTTCGTGTGAGCTTTGATTTAAATTTTTCTAAATATTTTGGGTGTGTTCATAGTTCTATTTCACTCACTCACATAGAAAATTTATATTCATTATTTCTTGTGGTGAAAATCTATAAAATTGGTTCTTTTTTTGTCTTGATATAAATTTTCAGTCCAAATAATTTATACTTAAATTGTCTATGTTATTAAAGTTTTGTACTTCATGCGTACACATTACTCATGGGTAAAGAATGATTTTTTGTTCACATATTCTATTATTAAATTACTTGTTGAAAACTTAAATTGATGAAATTTTATTTACAATCAACTAAAAGTGAATGAGTTAACAATATTATCTATAAAAAAAAATTATTGTCAAAACTTGAGTATAAAAACTTGATCAATATTTTAAATTTTTTTTTTAAAATAAAAAATAATTTTTTAAAACATAAAAAAATTATAATAATTAAAAATAAAATAAAGCAATAGACAAAATATTTATAGGGCCTCATATAAAAATTTTGCCTAAGGGCCCGCTTGACCTTGGGCCGCCCCAGGGGGGAAGTGGTTATATATATAAGGGTAACTCGTGCTTGAAGATATGATATAATGTGAATGATTTTGAGAAGGATGTTGATGGCCGTTGAATAAGTTTTGATGATGCACAAAACTGGTCTCGTGCAAGATCAACAGTCAAGTATATGAAGAAGTGTAATTAATGAACAATAAATAAAGCAATCAATGACAAAATAGTAAATAATGAATCAACACACAGATATATAGTGGTTCGGTCCGGGTGACCTATTCCACTATCGGGAAACGGCAACGGTGGCCGGAGGTCTTTATTGATGAATAAAGTAACCGGGAAAGTCTATTCTGGGAGAATTACAATGGTTAGGAGAAAGAAACTTGGTGTGTAGAGAGATGTAAAGAGACGAAGCTCAAGGTGTAGTGTGTTGAGAGAGATGTTGTGAGATGTCCCTCTCCATGTGGAGAGAACTTACAATATATAGGTATGGTGAAGCGGTGACGTGAAGGAGAGGACACTACTTCTTCGGGGAGGATAGTTACAAAAGGTAAGTACAATTAATGTATGATTGATCCTCATGAATGCATATCCCGATAGTCTCTCTCCCATGTACTCTTATCTTCCCGAGTTCATTGGATCCTGGATTGGGTCGGATTGACAAAGCGGGTCTGGGCTTTTAGCTGACTTGGGCTTAGTTGATTTATTGGGTCTGGCCTAATTGGTTTTAGGCTCATCAAGTTTATTTAAGACTGTTGTATTCGACTTATTGAAGCATGTCTTGTTTTAGTCCAAATAAGTTGAATGTCATACCACATTTGTGGGTGTTTTTACTGGTGTGACAACTATTTTAACCATTTTTCTTTGGTACCACAATAATAGTAAAAACACTCATAAATATGATAAATATTGGTACGGAGAGGCAGTGTGATTTTGATCCCTAAATGGACGAATCGTTAGCCCAATGTTTATGGACCCAACTAATAATACCAACAAATTTTAACAATATTGCAGGATAATCCATTCAGACCCAGGATAATCCATTAATAGGGTGGTGGACTAGTAATGATTTAGGCCTAGCTATCCCATACAATATATCTTGAGCCTTCGGCCTGCCCGTTAGCCCAATGTTTATGGGCCTGTTGTGGGTCACCAATCAGTGGATCCTAATTAGCCTTAAACAGCAAAAAATATTGGGTGTAACAGTTACACCCAATATTTCATGTTAATATAGTGTAACCGTTTAATAATAATATAGCATGTGGACAAGTGGATCGATCCCACATGAATAGTTACTACATAACATGGATGGGTAGTTATTTAATTATGTGGGATTCACTTGCCCCACGTGTTGTCTTAAGCATGATGACTTGGTGTAACTAGGCCTATCAACGGATCATATTTGGATCGGATTCTGACCGATCCGAATCTGAATTCGATTTCAAAAGTCCGATCCGATCCCATTTGATGGATTTTATTTTCGTGGTCCATAACCAAATCTGGTAAAAATCTAATCCAAAAATCATCTCTGATCAGAATAAATTAATTTACTAAATTTTAATAAATTATACCTAAATTTTAACTAATTTTCTTTAAATAATAACTTAATTTTTTTAATATTTATATAAAAATATATAAATAATTAGAATCAGATCGAATGTAGGTATATCCAAATCCGAATTTGAATTCGTGAAATATAAGATATCGGATTCACATTCAAATTATCGATAAAAAAATTAATCCATATCCAACTAATTAGGTTCAAATCCAATCCGATTCATTGACAAACCTAAGTGCAACCATTACACACCCAATATTTATTCCTTAAACAAACTATCCATTTTACTTTTAAAATCAAATATTTGTTTTCGGAAAGTAATAAAATCAAAATATTAGTTACTGAAATTTAAATTATGGGATAGTTGTGTCATTTTGAATACATGAGAGGGTCCATGTGATTTATGGACAAATCTCAGACTCTATTAACTTTCCCTAAAGATTAAATATAGAAAGACAGATGAGAAATCTTCAAAAGATTTCTCTCAACCTTTGTATTAAAATCGAGAATCAAAATTAAATAAGAAGTCCTTCTTTATTCATTTAATTAATTATTTTCACGTCCTAAATTGGCTTGGATTTATAAGTCTACATTGAGATTCAAAATTTAAACTAATACAACATTTTTGGTCTTCTTCTACCCACTTTTATCTTTAAAATTTTACTTTTTTAATTAGCGATTAATTACTTCTTAATCTGAATTTCTTTACTTTTTTTTACCTTTCAAATGTTGTAATAGAAATGAGCATCTATCTCCCTATAAATATATAATATTCAATGCAATGGTGATATCATGTTCATTTTCTAATTTATTTACACATTATTTGTTGGTGATATTACGTGACAATGTTGACGTGATATCACCGTTGCAATGAATATTTTTCCTCTCTCTCTCTCTCTCGAAAATATTCGATGCAACAGTAATACCATGTCCATTTTCTAATTTGTTTATACATTATTAGTTGATGATACCATGTAACAATGTTGACATGATATTAACGTTTTAATGTATATTTTTCCCCTCTCTCTTTCTTGAACATTAGAAAATTAAAAAAAAAATCCCTGATAACATTTTTGAAGCATCAATATATGAAACTTTCAAAAAAAAAATTAAAAAAAAAAACTCTTTCGGATAAAAAATTTACATAAACCCCAGAAAATAAAACATTCCTAAATCCCTTTTATGGAAATGTTGTTACTTTTTTCCCGCCAACTATTTTGTGCCCTAACTGTCCCAAAACGTTAAATACTGTGAGTAGGGCAAATTCATTCAGATTTTTATCAATTTCAAAATCTGCCAGATCCGCGTAGAACACACTGATAACCCTTCCAAGAGACACTTGAAACCCTAATCACCCATCTCTGAACAGTCACAACTTTCCAAGATTTTCACTATAAATGGTCACCAAACATCCACCCAACTCTTACACAGACACACAGTCACTCTATTCACATCAAACCCACATACTTCTCTCACAGAACTACACCTCTCTTTCTCTTTCTCTCTCTCTCTCTCTCTCCCCACATTTCTACACATTTCCACATGGATACAGTGCAGGCCTTGATCAGGCTCCATGAGAGAGAAAGGAACTTGTTTCTTCGGATGAGAGAGATGGGTTTGGGTGTGGAAGTGGCAAAGAAGATCATAGCCTTCTGGTTATGGTTGGAATCAGAAGGCCTTAATGGCCTCATGAAGATGATAAGTTTTCACGATGATAAAGTGTTGGCCCTTGTTGGCCTCGAGGCTGAAGTTGCACTGGCCTCCCTCCAAGCCGACTCGGCGGTGCCGTCCACCTCCACCGTCCGCCTCCCCCTCACTCTCCACCTCGCCCACCACGATTCATTTCCTCTGGAAGACACCTTTTCCTACAGAGAGTGGGCTTCAAGTGCAATTTCTCACCTCTTCAATGGAGTTTGTGGGATGATTTTTGAGGACTTGTTAGGAGAGAGAAAGGGCAAGGCAAAAGAAGGGGGTGGTAGTGGATTAGCGGGGATTATTCAGAAATGGGTCAAGACAGTTGGAGAGGGTACCGGCGGAGAAGGGACGGTGGTTCGTGGTGGCGCTGGCTTGTTGGGCTCCAGACCAGCATACAGCAAGAAGAAGACAGAATTGCCATCTTTTGTGTCTAAACTGAACCCATTTGCAGAGGAGTGGAGACCACCATCAGAGGAAGATCGAAGTTTGTATATAACATTCTCAAATGGCTTTCCTCTTACTGAAAGTCAGATTTTCATGTTCTTCACAATGTAAGTATCTTCTGTAACTCTTGCACTTACCCAAAAAAAAAAGTATCTGTAACTCTTGAGAGGGGGGGGGGATACAAAGTTCAGTTTGTCTCAAAACCCTAATATTTTGTTCACTTTCTCTCTCATGCATGCCCAATTTCTCCATGCAAGCATGAATTTTTATGTCCATGAAGTGAATGCATATTACTTAGGAGTTAGGACAATTTTTTAGGTTAAACTATAATAATCCTCTTACGTGTTTTATATTATTTTGGTACCTATTTTTTTAATACTTTTCACTTTAATCCGTCAAACTTTAATTTTATATTTTTTTGATCTAATCGAAATAAAAGTTTAAAGTGAATAACGAATATGATAACGCACGTCTCACATAACTGCACTTGAGTCACATTTGATCCTTCTAGTTTTTATTTGCGTACATATGAGTTATTTTAATTTTACCATTTTATTCTCTTCAATTTTCAAAGAATGCCTTTAAATGTGCTAAAATGAGACGCATGTGAACACTATTATTATCCATTTTAAGCCTCAATTATTTTTTCGACCAGAGTGACACAAAAATCAAATTTAAATGACCAAATTGGAATTTTTTTTAAAAAAAAAAAGGATTTAGGTGACACAAAACACATACTTTAGGGACAAAAAATGTTATTAACCCATATGTGTGTGTGTGTGTGTGTGTGTGTGTGACTGATGAGAATGTATCTAATATGTAAGCAGACAATTTGGGCCTTGTCTGGAGAAAGTTTATGTGCATCGGACAGGAGATAATAGACCACCACAGTTTGGCAGAATTGTCCTGAAGAGATCTTTCTCACCAGCCCTAATCCTTCATGGACAGGAGGAGGTTAGGTTTCTCATCCTTGGGAGATCATTGTGGTGCAAGAGGTTCAGACCCAAGAAGAACGATGATGGCTGTGCCAACTGATAAAACTTCTTGTAGTAGATCTCATGCATGCATGCTTTACAAGCCTTTTACTTTCAAATGAGATCTTTTATATTATGATTCCAAAGACATCGTTTTACAATGTTTGTTTTTCAATAAGGTTTCTAATGTTGGTAAGAGGAGGAGAACATTTCTGTGGAGTGCTTGTCTATTAAGAACACAATGTTTTTTTTTTTGCATATGAATATTTTCTTTCTTCTTGATTTGGCAAATGTCATGACCACTTTTGCTATATATTGGTGCATTTTGTAGTAGTTTGCCAAACTGTTAGTGGGAATTCGTTCCGATGAATGTTTTGGACTCATGATTGCAAAATAAATATCGAATGCATGAAATCACTAAACTCATCATGTTCATCAAATGTTGGATTTATAGAGACACAATGCCATTGTGAATAGATTCATTATTGGATAATTCAGTTAGTATAATACTCAAGTCACTCTTTGACTTCGTATTAGGTCGAAAAACCAGGTTGAACACATGATTGTAGCACAAATCTTGAACTAATTTGAGTTTTGCAATAAGAGGATTGGGGGGTAAACTGATGGATCCAATAAATCTGTTAAATGTATGATTTACACGAACTTGCTAAACAAGAAATGAATGAAGACTAAATAAATACAGTTAGTTTTATTATAACTTATCCTCATTCCACTTACCCAAAAAAAAAAAAAAAAAACTTATCCTCATTCCTACATATCACATCAAAGATAAAAATACTAGGGAAAGTCTACGGTGCTGGAAAAAAAAATTGTTATTATATCGAAAGTTATAACTTTTTATGGTAAAATTACATATTTAAAAAGAAAAGTTACAATTACTTAAAGAAAAACCATGATCGATCATAGATACCCATGATTGATCATGGAGACTCCTCTTGACCGCGCACTTCTCTCTTATGAGTTGTGACTTAACTTTTAAAAATTGTAATTAAAGCTTGAAAGTTGTAAATTAATTTCAGCATATCGCAACTTTCCATAATCGATCATGTCTTTTATAAGAAATAATATATACCTCAAAAAAATTGTAGATGATACCAGAGCCTTTCCCAAAATACTAATTAGTTATTTGTGTGAGTATGCATACAGGGGCGGAGCCAGACTCTTTCTCCAGTGGGGGCAATATAAAATTTATTTATAACTTAAAATTAAAAGATTAACATTACTTTCAAAAAAATATTATTCAATAATATTTTTTTATAATTATAAGTACATGAAAAAGGTCAATTAGATAGCAGCACAAACAATATGCAACATTTTTTGTATAATGTTCTCTTATTAATTTTAAAACTTATTAAATCAAAAAAAAATTAATAGGAAATTTTTTTAAACAAAAAGTAAATCTATCAAAAAAATTTCACCTAAAATTAGATATAGATTCAATTGAATCTATCATAATTCATAACTAAATTATTTAATTTCAATTAATCGGAACAATTGGACACAAACTAAAATAGGCAAATTTCAAATGGAGCAACACAATTAAATATAACAAAATTCAAATAATTTCAATTACACAAATTAAAATATCTTAGAAAACAAGACTGACTAAATATGTAATTTATCAATTCATGACTGCTAGAAATGTCAAGTTAAACGGTTACGTATCAAGTTAAACGGGTGAAAGGTGAAAAACATGTAAAATCATATACGATACGTTTAATAAAGAGTGAAAAACTCCGACACGAACACGAACCGTTTAATAAACGGGTAATACAATATAACTCGTTTAACAACAATTCACCACTCAAAATAAATTACAAAAGTCAAGTCAAAATTTTTGACTGACCCCAAATTTTTTTTTTTTTTGATCAACGACTGACCCCAATTAAAAAGAACTTATTATTGAGTCCAATAAAAAAAATATATTATTGAGTCCAACTGTATAAAATACCAAATGATGCTTCACGTGAAGCCTAATGCAGGAGTAAACACAAAGGGCTGCCCTTTGTTTATAGGCAATTTCTAACATGGGCATTGTCTTCCGAGTTGATGTGGGTAGTTCTGTACAATGTAGATTTTAACACAAACAGAAAAATTCCTTAAGGCTTCTAACTAATTTTTTTTCACTTCATTTATATTATTATATTTATATTATATAATTTTTTTAAAATTAATTATTAATTTATTATTATATTAATTTATTTAAACGGGTTGATAGAACTCATCCGAACACGACCCGTTTATTAAACGTGTCTGACAAGTCAATCCGTTTATCACCTGAATCCGTTAAAGTCTCACCCAAATTCTCTTAATTTGTGTCGATTAATCCTGTCGTGTTGGACTTTGACATGCCTAATGACTACAACACTATATCAATAAACTTATTTTGCATAATCGAATTTTTTTACGTCTCCCTCCTCAAACAGTTTCAAATAATATTTAAACAAATTGATATAAAAATTGATGAAATCTTCATCGTTTAGTTTAGACCCAGATAATGGAATTCAATGGTCTATTGTGAAGAAAAAGTTGAATAGATAAGAATAAGAGAAACCCTAACTACTGTACTAAAAAATTAAAAAAAATTACAAACCTATTTGTTTATGCCTTATTGTTTACCTCTCATGGCTATATTATTAATGGAATGAGCAATGCTAAAGAAGAACCATACGATCGAATGACTAAAAGGAAAAGGAGGGACATTTTTTTTAAACCTAATTCTACAATGTATAAAAGAACCCCAGAATTTATCAAAATTCTAAAACTTCTTTTAAGCCTTTTAAAATATTTTCAGTGGGGGGCAATATCTTCAAATTTCAAATATTCTACCTACACCCCAAAAGTTTTCAGATTTGCAGTGGGGGCAACTGTCCCCACTGTAAATCCACCCCTCTATGCAGATATATGACATTATCCTTATTACTTCTGTCAACATCCTATTGTATTACGCAAGTACCAAGTAGTTTTCACGGCTAATATATTCATAGAATTTGTATTCCATAAAAAGTAGATAAAATTAGTACTTGTAACAGTGATATCATGTCATCAATATTGACGTGATATCACCAATCAATAATATATAAAAAAATAATGGACCCCACACAAACTAATAATTACCCGTCTATGTAAATCAATAACTATCAACTCTTCGCCCATGAAAATCACTAACTACCCAAATTAGATTCACTTTATTCATTCGGGATTTTGTTATTAGTTAGTGATACTAAATCGTCAACACCGACACGGTATCACCGAAAGAAAAGTAGGAACAAAAACTTATAAGAGTCCAATGGGCTGCTACCATCAAAATTTCCGCGAAGGTGGTGCCTGTGGAAAAACATGCATTAGTGGTTTGGATTTTTCTTGTCTACCTTCTGTGAAAATTTGTAAGTATTCGTGGAATCCCAAAATTCTTGTCTGTACGGATAGAATTTCATTATTCAAAAACAAGGGGCATGGTCGTAAGCTGTCAATTGAGTCGAATTTCTCAGGTTTTTATATATTTTAAGTTGACTTGAGTCTACGATTGGTAGTTTAGTGTCAAGTGAGTCTTATTTTTTATTTAATTGGTTAAAAAATAGGTAAAAAAAAAAAAGTTGATCAGCAAACATAGAGTTTTGTCATGCTGCGATTATATTAACTCGGGGTGGGATATGAGTCTTACTTTAACTCCGTAGCTAGTTCTGTGTAATCTAAATTTGTATTAATGACCAGTCTAGTTGATTGAAATAGTCTTTTTCTCTACTCTATCTAGAAAGTCCATTTATTCTCATATGCAATGATAGAACTCAAGCTCATGTTCTTACGGAAAAGTCTAAATTAATCGGCCTGAAAGTCAGTCAAATCTTTTGCTTAGATCATTCACTATCGAGGTTTAAAAACATTTTATAGAAGTCTTTAAGGATGTTTGAAAGACAAGATAATGTCTCTAAGGTCGCTATTCTTGACCTTAGAAAAGAATATAATAAGGTCTTTACCGATTTTATATCTCTATGGAACTTTTTTTCTATTCTTTTATTGTTGATTATCTATTTCTTATCTTTCCTCAACTGCTAGTGCACTTGAAGCAAAGCTTGCAATTACACCTCCCTTTCGAGTAAGTTCTAGTGTCTTATTTTGCTCTTCTAGTTCATAAAGGATCTTAACCTACACTGGTTACCGACCTTGACTCTGTTGAGCCAACTTTCGGTTCCTTCAGCTTCTCGCATGAATCAATCTAAAGCTTTTCTCAAGCGGCTTACTTCTTTTTTTTTTTTTTGGGGAGGGGGAAGGAGAAGGGGGAGGGGAACTTGAACATTTAAAACAAAATCTTTACAAGACAAAGAGTATCATTAGACCAAAGCCAAAACCTTTACTTCTTGCTTGTCTCGGTTTCTTCTTAAACGGCTTAACTTCTTTATTTACTTTTTCAAACGAAGTACAAAAATTTAATCGTCAAACTTAAATTTATATTGCTCAAACTTGACTTAATTTCGTGATGATATTTTTTAATAAATAAAAATAAAAAACTTCAATCACATCATTTCTAGTTTATCATAATTTTAGGGACACTCCCTCTCAAATTAGTGGTCTTAACTAGAATACAATTTTATTAAACTGTCCATGATATATTTTGGAAAAAATTTCATTCACACCCCCTAGATAAGTATATCTTCAATGAGATCTCTTTATTTTATGAATTTTTTTACGTATTAAAATTTGGATCGATTAAAATTTTATTCGAGCCGATTAAAATTCGTTTTTAATCGACTCGAATCAAATTTTAATCAACTCGCATTGAATTTTGATCGGCTTATATTTTAATACATAAAAAATATAAATTTTAATAGACTTAAATTTTAATACATTCAAAATAAATTTTAATCAACTTGAATCGAATTTCAATTGGCATGAATTTTAATAAGTAAAAAAATATAAATTTTAATCCACTTGAATCGAAATTTAATCGACGCTAACAGTTTAGGTTGAGTTCAAATCGACTCGAATTTTAATATATAAAAAAAAATTAATAAGCTCAAATTTTAATATGTAAAAAAATAAAATTTAATCAGCTCGAATCGAATTTTAATCGGTTCAAATTTTAATATGTATAAAAAAAGAATTTTAATCAACTCAAATTTTAATATGTAAAAAAATAAAATTTAATCAGCTTGAATTTTATGTAGCAAGATTATTTGAAATTTATGTATGAGCAATTTTAGTATTTTAGATGAATTTTTTTATTAGAAATGATGGTTTAACGACAGAAGTGTGAGTGATGTTTAAATATAAATTAGGAAGGATGTCAATGATATTTTAAATAATAGAAGGGATATTTTTAAAAATATAGTAAACTACAAGGGTATGCCTGAAATTTTCCCAAATAAAAATCCACAATAGAAGAAGCAAACAGCTTGCGTTGATCCTCCAAACAAACAATTTCCACGAAAAGGCCAGGAAGCCACGTGACCAAATCTTCTTTTGTACTTATTCTTTTCCACGTCACCTCCCCCACTTTCTCTATCTCTCTCTCTCTCTATATATATATACTAGTCATAACCCGTGCCTGAAGGCACGATAGAACAAAAAATTCGAGTCCTAAAAAATCGATATCATTATATTAAATAATTTTTTTTTTCTTTCATTTATTTGATTAAATCATTCAAAATTTATTTTTACCCATTATTTTCCTAAAAATGTAGACAAATTTTTCTCAAAATATGTAATTCGATAAATTTTTTTAACAGATCTATACTATCGTGTATGAATAATATATGAAATAAAAATTATGATAAATTAAAAATTAATCAAATATTAAATGGTTTAGCATATGATAGAAATGAGTGATGTGATGGTTTTTTAGGGGGAATTTGTATAGGGGATAAAATTCAACTTCCTATGTGTTTTAAGAGAAAATATCATCCACATCCCCTATAATTATGTCTAAATTCAATGCCACATCCTTCAAATTTTGATATTTCACTGTCACTCTCTGTTAGTGATTGTCAGGTTACACCGTTAATGGCAATGATTGATTTATAAAAATATCCCCGAGTATTTTATAGGGTAAATTTTATCCACACCCCTTATAAATAAACTTAACTTTAACAACACCCCTGTAAATAGACCTAAATTTAACAACACCCTCTCTTGATTCTGAAATTTCAATGCACTCCCTTTTAGTTCTATTATATTAGCCTTTATTTTGATCAATTTAATATTCAATTTTATCAAATTAATTTTATTTATTTAATTTAAACTAAATTAACATTTCATCTCATCAAATCAACACAAAATTGATCAAATTAGCATTTAGTTATATTAATTTAATATTTCATTTCATCAAATTAATATTATTTTTTTAATATTAAGTTATTATTTATTTTTATCAAATCAACATCAAATTGACATTCAATTTTATTAAATTAAACTATTTAATTTATTAAATAGAATATTAAATTCCATTAATTTAAAATTTAACCTTATCAAATTAATGTCATTTCTTTAATTTAACACCAAATGAACATTCAATTTTATTAAAACAACATTCAAATTTATTCAATTAACATTAAATTCAATCAAATTAATACTAAATTAATATTTAATTTTATCAAATTAAAACTAAATTAATATTTAAATTTATCAAAATTAAGATCAAATTTATTCAATTAATATTAAATTTTATCAAATAATTTTAAATTTTATATATGAAATATGATGTGTGAGGAGCGGTCGGACGACGTTATGGATGACATATGATAGTAGATGAATTAGAAATGGATAAGATTTTGACATTGACTTTATCAACTGTAATTTTTATTATAGAAAAATCATTTTTAACTATAAAAATTATAAAAACTTGATTAAGATAGAATTTTGGGGAGACATGTGTCTCAGTTTAGAAGGAGAATCATGAAAGATAAAAGTGTGAGATACAGTCAATGTCTCAGTATAGAAACTGATCCCTTAACATATGAAATAAAATCAGGAAAATAATGATAAGAGTTATAATCTGTATTTTAGGGAAAGAGAGACAGAGTTGACGAATGAGAGATCGCTTAATTGCCGGATTTGATTGGGTTGGTGAATTCAATGAAGGTGTGTCAATTTTGGAAACTAAATTTTTTGAGCTGCAAAAATATTTCAAGAGCTAATGTGGTACGTCGGATCGAAACGATCTGAAACGTCAATAGCTTGAGATAGTTTGAGATAACGCCGTTCGTTGGATGATGACTTTTTTGGTTACGAAACAATCTGAGCCGCTCTTTGTCTCCAAAATTCAAAATCGTTCTACTTTATTATATAGATATACTAGTTATTTCCCGTGCCTGAAGGCACGGAGTAATAAAAAAAGAATCAATATATTTGTATTCACACCCAAAATCAAATCGTAAAGATAGAGGAGAGATAAAAAAATTTAAGTATCGATTGTAGTAAGGGTGAGCGGTGGTGGGCGACAATGGTGATGGTGGGAGACGGTGATGGTTGTGGTGGGTAAGGCGATGACCGTGGTGGTGGTAGCAGTCGTGGGTGGGAATGGTGATGGTGGTGATGGATTTTGAGTGACGACGATGGTAGTGGCGGTGGTGGAGGCGGCGGCGGTGGTGGTGGGGGTGGCAGTGGTGGCGGGTGGCAGTGGTGGCGGTGGCGGGTGGCGATGGTGGTGGCGGTGGTGGCAGTAGTGGTGGTGGTGGTGGCAGCGACTTTGGTGGCGGCGGCGACTGTGATGGCGGCAGCAACAGTAGTGGTGGCAGTGGCGGCGGTGACGGCGGCGGTGGTGGAGGTGGGGGTGGTGGTGGGGGCGATGGCGATGGTGGTGGTGGGGGTTGTGGCGGTAGGGGTGGTGGCGGAGGTAATGGTGGTGGTGATGGCGGCGGTGGTGGTGGTGGTAGAAGTAGTGGTGGGACGGTTTCAAATACTATTTTTTTTTAAAGTACTTATGAAAAATAATTTCTAGAATTACTTTTAAAAAGTCACTCCAAACACACCCTTAAGGACCTATTTTTCCTATTAAATATAGGGTGTTAATAGTAGTCGTTAGATTAACTTTAAAGTAAAATTTAAAGCGATCTCAACCGCAAATAGCAAAAGTCATTTTGTTTATCTTTTGAGGTTTGAATTGTAAATTACTTTATTATATAGATATATAGTTATTGCTTGTGCCTGAAGGCACAATGTAATAAAAAGTGGTAAACAATAAACATATTTGTATTCATATGTAAAACCAAATTACAAACATAGAGAAGAGATAAAAGAATTTAAGCATCGGTTTGTAGTGGGGGTGAGAGGTGGTGGGCGGCAGTGGCGGTGGTAGGAGACAGTGATGGTTGTGGTGGGTGGCAATGAGCGTAGTGGCGGTGATGGCGGCGGCGACAGTGGTGGTGGTGGTGATGGTGACAATGGTGGCGGCGGTGATGGCGGCGGAGGGGGGTGGCGGTGGAGGCGACTACGGCGGCGACGGTAGTGGTGGCGGTGGCGGCGACGACAGTGGTGGTAATGGTGACGGTGGGGGCAGTGGTAGCGGCAGGAGTGGTGGTAGTGGCGGCGGTGGGGCGGCGGTGGTGGTGGTGGCGGCGACGACGGTGGGAGCGGTGGTGGTGGGGGGGCGGTGGTGGTGGTGGCGACGATGGCGGTAGTGGTGGTGGCGGCGACGGCGGCGGTGGTGGTGGTGGTGGCGGCGGCGGTGGTGGTGGGGGTGGTGGTGGTAGAGGTAGTGATGGAGCGGTTTCAAACATTATTTTTTTTTTTAATCATTATTATTTTTTTTAAAGTACTTATGAAAAATAATTTCTAGAAATACTTTTAAAAAGTCACTTCAAACACACCCTTAGGGGCTTATTTTTCCTATTAAATTTAGGGTGTTAATATTAGCCGTTAGATTAACTTTAAAGTAAAATTTAAAGCGATCTTAACCGCGAAAAGTAAAAGTCATTTTGTTTATCTTTTGAGATTTGAATTGTAAGCTACTTTATTATATAGATATATTCAGAACAATGCTATGAAACCTAAATCTATAACCCAAATTTGTATCTCAAATGAAAGAGACCATTGGATCAGTGGGTCCCAATTTAAAAAAGTTGATGAGATGCACTCATCCAATGGTCGCCTTTCATTTGGGATGAAAATTTGGATTACAAATTTAGGATACATAGTATTTCCCATATATTCGTATGCGTCTCTGTATCGCGTCCTATTTCTCTCCCTCTCTCTCTCGCACCTGATCTCTGCATTCTGACGCGAAGAATAGATTATGGAGTCATGCGACGGAAACTCAGACAAACAGTTCTTCCAAAACGTCGTCGTAATGAGGCACGGCGACAGGATAGACAACTTCGAGCACTTTTGTAAATGTAGAAACGAACACGAATAGGCAAAAGTTTTTCACCTAAAATTAGATATAGCTTCAATTGAATCTATCATAATTCATAACTAAATTATTTAATTTCAATTAATCGGAACAATTGGACACAAACTAAAATAGGCAAATTTCAAATGGAGCAATCCAAATAAATATAACAAAATTCAAATAATTTCAGTTCCACAAATTAAAATATCCTAGAAGACAAGACTGACTAAATCTGTAACTTATCAATGCATAGCCGCTAGGAGTGTCAAACGTATCAAGTTAAACGGGTGAATGGTGAAAAACATGTAAACTCATACACGACACGTTTAATAAACAAGTGAAAAACTCTAGCACGAACACGAACCGTTTAATAAACGGGTAACACAACATAACTCGTTTAACAACAATTCGCCATTCAAAATAAATTACCAAAGTCGAGTCAAAATTTTCGACTGACCCCAATTAGAAAGAACTTATTATTGAGTCCAACTGTATAAAACACCAAATGATGCTTCACGTGAAACCTAATGCAGGAGTAAACACATAGGGCTGCCCTTTTTTTATAGGCAATTTCTAACATGGGCATTGTCTTCCTAGTTGATGTGTGTAGCTCTGTACAATGTTGATTTTAACACAAATAGAAAATTTCCTTAAAGCTTCTAATCAATTTTTTTTAACTTCATTTATATTATTATTTTTATGTAGGATTCAAAATCTAAATTAATAGTTAAAATATATTTATATTATAAAATTTTTTAAAAAATAATTATTAATTTATTATTATATTAATTTTATTTAAACGGGTGATAAACGAGTTGATAGGACTCACCCGAACACGATCCCGTTTATTAAACGTGTCTGACGGGTCATCCGTTTATCACCCGAACCCGTTAAAGTCTCACCCAAATTTGCTTAATTCATGTCGATTCATGTCGGTTAATCGTGTCATGTTGGACTTTGGCATGCCAAATGACTGCAACACTGTATCAATAAACCTATTTTGCATAATCGAACTTTTTTACATCTCCCTCCTCAAACAGTTTCAAGTAATATTTTAAACAGATCGATATAAAAATTGATGAAATCGTCATCATTCAGTTTAGACCCAAATAGTGGAATTCAATGGTCTATTGTGAAGAAAAAGTTGAATAGGTAAGAATAATAGAAACCCTAACTACTGTACTAAAAAATAAAAAAAAATTACAAACCTATTTGTTTATGCCTTATAGTTTACCTCTAATAGCTATATTATTGATGGAATCAGCAATGGTAAAGAAGACACAGACGACCGAACGACTAAAAGGAAAAGGAGGGACATTTTTTTTAAACCTAATTCTACAATGCATAAAAGAACCCCAGGATTTGTCAAAATTCCAAAACTTCTTTCAAGTCTTTTAAAATATTTTCAGTGGGGGGGCAATATCTTCAAATTTCAAATATTCTACCTACACCCCAAAAGTTTTCAAATTTGCAGTGGGAGCAACTGTCCCCACTGTAAATCCGCCCCTGTATGCATATATATGACATTAGCCTTATTACTTCTGTCAACATCCTATTGTATTACGCAAGTACCAAGTAGTTTTCACGGCTAATATATTCATAGAATTTGTATTCCATAAAAAGTAGATAAAATTAGTACTTGTAACAGTGATATCATGTCATCAATATTGACGTGATATCATCAGTTAATAATATATAACAAATAAAAAAATAATGAACCCCACACAAACTAATAATTACCCGTCTATGTAAATCAATAACTATCAACTCTTCGTCCATGTAAATCACTAACTACCCAAATTAGATTCACTTTATTCATTCGGGATTTTGTTATTAGTTAATAATACTAAATTATCAGTACCGACACGGTATCACCGAAAGAAAAGTAGGAACAAAAACTTATATAAGAATCCAAAGGGCTGCTACCATCAAAATTTCCACGAAGGTGGTGCCTGTGGAAAAACATGCATTAGTGGTTAGGATTTTTCTTGTTTTCCTTACTGTGAAAATTTTGTAAGTATTCGTGGAATCCCAAAATTCTTGTCTGTACGGATATAATTTCATTATTGAAAACTAGGGTCATGGTCGTAGGCTGTCAATTGAGTCGAATTTCTCAAGTTTTTATATATTTTAAGTTGACTCGAGTCGACGATTGGTAGCTTAGTGTCAAGTGAGTCTTATTTTTTATTTAGTTGGTTAAAAAATAGGTAAAAAAAAAAGGTGATCAGCAAACATAGAGTTTTGTCATGCTGCGGTTGAAATAGTCTTTTTCTCTACTCTATCTAGAGAGTCCATTTATTCTCATATGCAATGATAGAACTCAAGCTCATGTTCTTACGGAAAAGTCTAAATTAATCGGCCCGAAAGTCAGTCAAATTTTTTTCTTAGATCATTAACTGTCGAGGTTTAACAACACTTTATAGAAGTCTTTAAAGATGTTTTAAAGATAAGATAATGTCTCTAAGGTCGCTATTCTTGACCTTAGAAAAGAATATAATAAGGTCTTTACCGATTTTATATCTCTATGGAACTTTTTTCTATTCTTTTATTGTTGATTATCTATTTCTTATCTTTCCTCAACTGCTAGTGCACTTGAAGCAGAGCTTGCAATTACACCTCCCTTTCGAGTAAGTTCTTGTGTCTTATTTTGCTCTTCTAGTTCATAAAGGATCTTAACCTACACTGGTTACCGACCTTGACTCTGTTGAGCCAACCTTCGGTTCCTTCAGCTTCTCGCATGAGTAAATCTAAAGCTCGGCTTACTTCTTTTTTTTTTTGGGAGGGGGAAAGGGAAAGGGGAGGGAGACTTGAACTTTTAACTTCAAGAAGGCAAAACCTTTACTTCTTGCTTGTCTCGGCTTCTTCTTAAACGGCTTAACTTCTTTATTTACTTTTTCAAACAGAGTACAAAAATTTAATCGTCAAACTTAAATTTATATTACTCAAACTTGACTTAATTTCGTGATGATATTTTTTAATAAATAAAAATAAAAAACTTCAATCACATCATTTCTAATTTATCATAAGTTTCAGGACACTCTTTGTCAAATTAGTGGTCTTAACTAGAATACAATTTTATTATACTGTCCATGATATATTTTGGAAAAAATTTCATTCACACCTCCTAGATAAGTGTATCTTCAATGAGATCTCTCTATTTTATGAATTTTTTTACGTATTAAAATTTGGACAGATTAAAATTTGATTCGAGCGGATTAAAATTCGTTTTTAATCGACTCCAATTAAATTTTAATCAACTCGCATTGAATTTTGCTCGGCTTGAATTTTAATACATAAAAATATATAAATTTTAATAGACTCAAATTTTAATACATACAAAATAAATTTTATTCAACTTGAATCGAATTTTAATTTGCATGAATTTTAATAAGCAAAAAAATATAAATTTTAATCCACTTGAATTGAATTTTAATCGACGCTAACAATTTAGGTTGAGCTCAAATCGGCTCGAATTTTATTATATAAAAAAAAATTTAATAAGCTCGAATTTTAATATGTAAAAAAATAAAATTTAATCAGCTCGAATCGAATTTTAATCGGTTCAAATTTTAATATGTAGAAAAAAAGAATTTTAATCAACTCAAATTTTAATATGGAAAAAAATAAATTTTAATCAGCTTGAATTTTATGCAAAAAGATTATTTGAAATTTATGTATGGGCAATTTTAGTATTTTAGGTGAATTTTTTTTATTAGAAATGAAGGTTTAACGACAGAAGTGTGAGTGATGTTTAAATATAAATTAGAAAGGATGTCAATGATATTTTAAATAATAGAAGGGATATTTTAAAAATATAGTAAACTACAAGGGTATGGCTGAAATTTTCCCAAATAAAAATCCTACAATAGAAGAATCAAACAGCTTGCGTTGATCCTCCAAACAAACAATTTCCACGAAAAGGCCAGGAAGCCACGTGACCGAATCCTCTTTTGTACTTATTCTTTTCCACGTCACCTCCCCCACTTTCTCTCTCTCTCTATATATATATATATATATTCGTATGCGTCTCTGTATCGCGTCCTGTCTCTCTCCCTCTCTCTCTCTCTCACCTGATCTCTGCATTCTGACGCGAAGAATAGATTATGGAGTCATGCGACGGAAACTCAGACAAACAGTTCTTCCAAAACGTCGTCGTAATGAG
The DNA here is from genome assembly GCA_951799425.1 of Ilex aquifolium. Classification (NCBI taxonomy): domain Eukaryota; kingdom Viridiplantae; phylum Streptophyta; class Magnoliopsida; order Aquifoliales; family Aquifoliaceae; genus Ilex; species Ilex aquifolium. The sequence continues at coordinate 4,751,057 of OX637395.1, forward strand.
GCACGGCGACAGGATAGACAACTTCGAGCCGCTGTGGGCGGCGACGGCGGCGAGGCCGTGGGATCCACCTTTGGTTAACGCCGGGAAGGTCAGAGCGTTCTGTACGGGCAAGAAGATCCGCACCCAGCTCGGGTTCCCGATCCACCGGGTCTTCGTCTCCCCATTCCTCCGATGCCTCCAGACCGCCTCCGAGGCCGTGTCTGCCCTCTGCGCTGTTGATGATGACCCGACCCACATGAGCTCCGAGGGTGTCCAAATCGACCCCTCCAAAATCAAGGTCAGACTATTATACAAAACCTAGATGTACAAGATAAACATTTTTTTTTTTCTGATTTCCATGTTTAAAATTATTGCATTTTATAGATGTGTGGAATGTATTTGAATAAGATTTCTGGTGGTTATTTGTGATTTGAATTCAGATTTATACAGTTGCTCATAATTAAATCAAACCAAACTAAACCAAGTGTTATGTCCCAATCATTTAGGTGGGCTACATGAATCCGTCCTCACCGTTCATTTCGATCATCATTTAAGTTAATGAGTATAATAAATGAACAAAATGCTTAAATTTGAAATCCATGGTGATTAAGATATAGATTCTAGTTATATATGTGTGTGTGTGCGTGTGTGTGTGCGTGGATTTTTTATGATTCTGGAAGTACAGAGCTTGATGGTTCTTATTTACTGCAAAACAACTATCTGAATTTGTTTTAATGAACATTTGATTGCTTACAGTGACTATGTCCTTTTTTAGGTTTTGATACTAATTTTTCTCTGATCTAAAAGACAAACCATTTGTTCAAGTTGATGGGGATGGTCATTTAAGTTGATTGATGACATATAATTTGATAGCTGGTGGTTTAACGAAAAATATAGCCCTTGATAGAGTCAGGATTCATTTAGCTGATTCTAAATAATTGGAGTAAAGGTTTTGTTGAGTCGAGTTCGGATAAGTTGTGCTAGAGGCATATGAAGTGTAGAGTAACCCCTCATCAAGTAATGATCATTGGTTTTTTGGGTGGCGCATGGACCTTAGAATAATGTTTGTTTCTGTTTAGCGCAATGAGCTTACCATAAAGGAAGGATGCTTATCGCATACGCCTCTAATGAATTTAATTTTCATCTCCCTTCAGTTTAGTTGGTAGCATGTGACTGCAGTAATTATCAACTGTTTTTTCTGATTAAAGATATGTTGCTTGTATTGCTTCCATTTAGCATATAATTTATATCTGTTGTAAATACTAATGATGTTTTAGCTTGTGGTTTTTAACCTGAGTTATATTTCTTGATATAGAAAACAGATCATGAAAGGATGGAACAGTTGTGGACACCAACAATTCCTTCTTAAAACTATCGAGTGTCGTCTGATTAAACATTTATAGCTCGTGATGCAGCTTTTTGTCTGGTGCTTTGGTAGAAGTCAGCAGAGTTTATAGAGATCCAATGAGACAGAATTAATAAACGGCCTTTACTCATTGATCTATCTGTTAGCTAAAATCACTAAGCTTGGACAGTTGGACTTGTTCCTTTGCTACAAGCACCATAAAATTTTCGTCGCAAGAAATAAAGAAACATAAATTAACGTCTGAATGATTACAAGAGGGAAAGATACAATTCATTTTTGGCATTTGGTTTAAAATTGGTGCCATCCCACTCAACCAATTATTTTTTGTATTTGGTCGAAAATTGGTGCTAATCCTATAATCCACTCAATGTATGACCAGTCCTCCATTTGACAAAGTCGATGCACGACTCAATGATTTACATAGTGCTTCAATGTGCACTGTAGCAGTATTTGATAATGCTATGTTACTGGAGCTTAGCCAGGAATAGGACTTGAACCAGGTCAAGTTATACACCAGAATCCTATGTTACAAGAAATTATCTAATTTTCTTTGATTATGTGGTGCTACGGTTTCAGTTAATGGTTATTTGAGTTATGTTTGTCATAGCTTAATCATATTTGGCAATCTTAAAATGCATCATAAAGATACTATAAATTTGGCTGTGGAACCTCTACTGCGTTTACGCGAATAACCTCCTATTGGTGAAAACTCCATCCTATTAGTACTATCTTCCAGATCCATCTGTTTTTAATCCTACTTGAAAGATAATTGGATTCACTGTACGCACTTGATTTTTACACAATTAGCAGGTCTCTGTCGAGTATGGCTTGTGTGAGATGTTGAACAGGGAAGCAATAAGAGATGAAATGGCTCCTAAAGATGGCAATTTTGGCTTCAACATCGCAGATTGTGAAGGAATGTTACCAGCTGGGACAGTGGATCATACTGTGGAACGAGTGTATAAAGAGGTACGCATTACATCTACTCTATTAGTTTGATTTGTATCCAGACTTTCTGGTCATGTACTGATGCTGGTTTTTTGCTCGAGAAACTATAGTTGCCACAGTGGGAAGAAACAGTTATGGATGCAAGGTCTAGATATGCACAGATTATTAAGGCCCTTGCTGATAAATTTCCTTCGGAAAACTTGTTGCTTGTGACACATGGTAATGACATACTCTTTTTCAATTTAGTAACCTTTTGTGGATGTCCAGAGCAAATGAGAATGAAATCATCCCTTTTGTTTTGCACTGCTGGCCATAGATCAAGTTTATGGCATTTGTTTAAAATGCCTAGTTTCTGCTGCTGCTGCTGCTACTTCTTCTGCTTCTGCTTCTGCTTCTGCTTCTGCTTCTGCTTCTGCTTCTTCTGCTCCTCCTCCTCCTCCTCTTTCGCCTTCTCCTTCTCCTTCTTCTCCTTCTAACCATGCTACTACACGAGTTGAAATTATCTTTTACTTGTACAGGTGAAGGAGTTGGGGTGGCTGTCTCAACATTATTGAAGGACATTACGGTGTATGAAGTAGAATACTGTGCCTATTCGCACTCACGAAGACCTATCATCTTTGGGGAGAAGCACTCATTTACAGCAGGAGACTTCGAGTTGGTTACACCCAAAGGTCAATCTGGTATTAGCTACTATCCCTTGAGCAATGCAACGGATGATACACAGAATGGGGCAAACAACCATTGATGGTTTCTGCACTCCACCAATTCATTTGGCACATCTGCCTGCACGTTAGACGTTCTTATTTATCAACGCAAATGATTTTTCTTGTTTAACCCAGTTGACTTTTAGTTGAAATAATCATGAATAATTGTCATATTCTCATAATTCAAAGAAAAAAGTTGCTCCATAAGGGAGAGTTGTATTTGCTTTACAGCCAGTTTATTTTTAGTTGCTCCACTAGGCAAAGGCAAATCAAAATTCACTAAATTTATGGTTCTGTTCAGTACTTTCCAACGTAGCAGGGTGGAAAAACTCACTTTGGTTGGGAGTTCACCTTCATGGAAAAACCATCTGTAGCAGCACCTTCATGTAATTTGAAATATTGAAAAATTGGGACTTCACTGCACAGATTTCTACAAATAGGGGGTCTAGGGAAGGTCAGATGTATGCAGTTTTATCTTTACGTACATATACGTTGGTTTGGTGACTCAAACTCGTGATGTGTAGGTCACAATAGTGAAACTACTGTTGTGCCAAGATCAGTCATGAGGAACACCATCCTAGAACAGAATAGCATAGAGATAGCAAGCAAATTTTGGAAAACCCCAACTTGTCTTGGTATAAAAATAACAATAACTACCAATTTGAAGTACAGAGTTACAGAAGCTAATAGCTAAATTCTTCCCACACCCTCATGGAAACAACTTTCTTGGCCACACATCACCACTCTGATGGGCTTGGTAGTGGTTCAATCTGATCAAACATGTCCATCGGGAAGTCATCGATGAAGCTATCAGGGGTTAAAGGGTTGCCATTTTCTCCCACACCACCACCATTTTGAAAATTTTCTGGTCCAAAACTTGGCAACACAGTAGGTATCTGTGCATTACCAAGTTCATAACGATTGAAATGTCCTTCAAACACATCCAAAAAGTCAGGATCCTGGAGTCCTGCGACGAGTTCTTGGCTTTCTAGAGAAAGCAAATTGTCTGATTGAAGCTGCGGAATCTGAGGAAAGCAGAGTTGGAATTGTGAGTCACTGCGCGGTTTCTTCTCAGTAGTGGTGAATCCGAGTTGAAGCAGATGAAGGGAGTTAGGGTTGAATAGTTCTGGTAATGACACCATTCTGATTGTTGCTGAGTGATCAATGTAGGATGATGAGCAAGATTGTGTTTTAGACAATGATTCTTCCTCCGTTGAAGAACTCAACTTGGGTGTCTGAAATTGTAAAACAAAGAGGAAATGCAAAAGAATCAGAAACAAAACCAATGTAGCTTATAATGTTCTGAATATTACCACTACCACCATATCTTCAGCCTTCCTCTGTAATTACTATAAAGGATCCAAGTTTTCTACCTTCTTGGTATGATCCTATCATGATTCTCTGCATGAACTATAATAGGATACATTGCTAATAAATCTGGAGACCATTCACTATAAATTTAGGAGAAAGTGAGGGTGAAAGTACGGATGACAACTTTTAACACCACATATTCAAACGATACAAATCCGACACGAAATTCGCTGATTTAGCTTGATTAGTTCTCAACACGAATTCGAAAATGACACATTCCGTTAGATCAAAAATAAATGCATCAAGTTTGTGTCAAACACAAATAATACAATTTTGGTGCAATAAACCTGGTTATTTGGCAGTATATGAAGAAAATATCTGGTTTTTTTTCATCTCTGGATATTGTAATCCTCATAGAATTAGAGATTTTTTTACTTGATTTTGTTAGTATATGGATTGAGAGGTTTTTTTAGTCTTTGGGGATGTATGGACGACGGATATGATTGGCATTTTAATCTTGGATTTTATATTTGCGGGCTATCCGTATTTATCCAAAATGGCACGAGTAATAAATAGGTGATGTTGATGTCAAGATAGCTATGGTTTGAATAGTATTTCACATAAATCCAAAATAATAGGAAACCAAAGCATCACTCAAGTTACCAACCCTAAGTAAAAGCCAGAGCCATAATGATAAATACCATAGCAAACATCCATAAAATGAGTGATCCTCAAGAAAGGTCAGTTTCTGACAGGATAACACAACCAACCTACAAACTTTATTGAACAGTAAACTGAAAATGACATAGATTAAGCCAATTTTAACTTACCTCCAGAGCAGGAACATCATGAAGAACATAGCTTTCACTGCTGTTTTTCTGGGACTGGGGTGGTGGAGTTTGTGTCTGAAGAATCCTAGCCAACCTCTTTTGCCTACTACTCCAGAAATTCTTCACATCATTATCTGTTCTTCCAGGCAAATATGTAGCAATTCTTGCCCATTTGTTCCCAATTTGCGCCTGCAGTTCTATCACTGTCCTCTCCTCCTCTGCCGAAAACTTCACTCCACTGTTATGAGTGAGAGAGAGAGAGAGAGAGATCACAAATTAATCAAATGTAGCACACACATGCAATTTTTAGGCATTTATACATGCAAAGGCAGTGGCATGAGATGAAAAGGGCAGCATCTGGTAAACGGGTGCCCAACATCAAACACCCCTGAATTCATACAAAATTGACACATACTTGGTGGGTTCTACACATAGGCATCTTAGCGGATTCAAGTGATAACGAGACACGAATAGGCTAAACACGCCATGAATTTGATCAAATACGATTTATACACGACACGACCCATTGGCTGTCCTAACATCAAATATCACACAGCACCCATCACCAACACACACACAAAAACACAAACAGATGTGTTGTGTGCATACTGTTTCAAGTTAGGTCTGAGTTTATTAACCCAACGAAGGCGACAAGACTTTCCAGTACGCTGCAAGAGGCCTTTGGATCGAATGGAGCTCCAGTCTCTTGGGCCATTCTTGTTCACATGGTTTATCAGCACCTCATCTTCTTCTGCCTTCCATGGCCCTTTCTTTATCTCTCCTCTCTCATCATATACCCTCTTCCCATCCATTCAATCACCCTTATATACCTCTACCCAGAATTCTTATTATAGAATTTCACTCCAAAACCTTCACTACATTCTGTCTGCAACTTTTTTTTTCTTCCCCTCTCTCTCTCTCTCTCTCTGGTTTGTAGTGACAGTTGAGGACGGTTACTGCCACTATCTGCCCACTAAATAGCCCACATTCCCAGGTTTCTCTCTGGTTCAAAATGTGCTGAAGTTACATAAATGTCCGCTTTTCACTATTTTTTTTTTTTTATATTTTTAGGAAATTCGGGTGTTAAAGAATTTAGTAATTAATATCTCGAGATTATAAATTTAAGTTTTACAACGGACAATTTGAATGGTCCAAATCCACATGATTTTTCAAGTGATTGCGTATATTTCGGATTTATATAGCAGCCACAAGTCCAAAAAGACTAGTGATGTGGATGGTTCTTGGTTTAAAAAAATTGATTTTTATTTAATTGGAATTTGTTAATTATTCCACCTTTAATGATTTATAATTGGGAATTTTGGAGCCATTTAACTATTTATAATAGAATTGATTTTGTGAGAATGTAATTTTTATTTTTTTGGTTCAATGATAAAAAAACCCAGCTAAGTGAAGAAAGACATGCTAAGAATATTTCGTCAATACTAATATTTCGCTATTTGAAAATTGAAATAAATAGTTACTAAAATGGATAAAGCACATCGTATTACCTTAATCTATTACTATGAATTTACTAAGTTCTTGTCAATGGTGAGTTAAATTTTCGACTCTGACACTCATACATTTAGGCATCCATGTACCATGTTAATCATAAATGTCTTATTCTCCATTTTACGTTTCTTCTCCACATCTAGAACTAATAAAATTGATAAATTGATAAATTAACAAGTTAAAATTTGTTCTAATATATCAAGGGTGAGAAGAGGTTTACAAGCGTAAAATGGTACATATAAACACATTTGATTGTATTTTTTTTATTTTTGTAAACATATGTCAATGTATTTCTGATATATATCAATATGTATATATTATTTTTGAAGAATTGTCATAACACACGATTTTATAAAGATTATAAAATAGTGCCTCGACTATACATCTCTCTCTCTCTCTCTCTCCATAAAGGATCAAAATTTTATTTCGGTATATTATTTCGGTCACCTAAAAAAAGGAAACGTTTTGGCATGTTTCGGAAACGTTTCAACCCATTTCGGAAACAAAAAAGAAAAAAATTAAAAAGTTAAAAATTATTTTTCCAAAACATTGGTCAAAATATACCAAAGTATTTTGAAATGTTTTGAAACATTCTGAAATAATTATGCAAATGCATTAAAACATTACAAAACATCTCGAAACATTATGAAACACTTCGAAATATTAGAATTTTGATTTCATCATTAATTTGTTTCAGTCTCCTTGGAAACGAAAACGTTTCAAATGATTCGATCATTTCGAAACGAAATTTTGATTCTTACTCTTCATATCTAAAAACAATTGTTAATTAGAATTTTAAAATTTAATTTTTTTACTTATTAATGTGAATATCTTGCACAAGCACTCCATGCACCACAATAGTTCAAAAAAAAAAAAAAAAGACAAGCAAAATTGAGAAAAGATCTAAGAATTGTCTCTAATATAAATTGGACCCCAATTCAATCACTTGTGGAACAAAGAGAAACTGATGCATACCCATCCTTAGATGTGTATGTATCATGATACATTAATTTGATATTTACAACCAAATTGAAATAATGTTTGCCAACTAGCCACAGCCTAATAAATTTTCCCCTTCATCTTCTTCATTGCAATGACCATCAGCCTTTCAACTTCATTCATCCAAAAATACTGTTTACCATGATGAAGCTTTCCTTGTTTTTCTATTGTGGTAAGCAACAAAGTAAAAGATACACTGACCACAGTATCGGAACCAAAACTTGGCTCGTAAGGTAAAAGTTTACCCAGCTCCCGCGTCACAATCGCCATTCTCACTACCCACCAGATCAATCAAGCCGCCACCTGAATCACCCATAATACAGTCTCGAGTCTCATCTCCGATGCCAGGATCATCTCCACCATGCGATGCATTGATCTCATTCGTACTATGGTTCTCATTTCCCGCCTCTTCATCTTGAACACCCATAATACAGTCTGGAGTCTCATCTCCAATGCCAGGATCATCTCCACTATGCGATGCATTGATCTCATTCGTACTATGGTTCTCATTTCCCGCCTCTTCATCTTGAACAGTTTGTTGCTCGGGAGGATCCTCGGTTGTCTGGCTGCTTTCTGGATCATTTTGGGTGTCTAACTGCATCTGTACCCAGACTGCTAAAGAAACAGCATGATCACGAATCAAAGAATCATAACGTGGGCACTGCAACATTTTAATCAAAGCCTGGTTATACTGAAATAGGCTAACAGATGGCGTACTAGATCCTTTATCACGCAAAAAATTGACAATTTTAAACACATGCTCGCACAGGTTGCCCGTTTCTGCCCATCTGCAATCGCAAAGTGCAAATTCTGAACCTGGATTCCACACAACATGAGCTATATCTCGATCGTGCTGGTCCATAACTTTCGCGCATTTGCCTTCCATGACAACATCAGAGTCTGGAATATTCAACGATTTGCGCCAAGCTGTTAAACCACTCATCCATTCATCCCTCCTGTAACGTGCAAAATCATCCTTCCCTGAATACTCATCAAGCCAAAAGTAGGAATGCACTTTATTACCCAACTTATCTACCAGCCAATCAGCTCGTTGATAAACACTTGGATCCTTTTCATTGAACAGCCTGAGCTTCAATTGGTTGTGATAAAACTCCATTGCCGCACAGGTTTCTTGGCTGGCAAGTGGAAGAGTTTTGAGTGCCATAGTCCACATCCCTACAAAACAGGGAAATAAAAAAGAATGTTACTAAGAAAATACAGAAGTGGTGGGTCCATAGCTGAGAGGTAGGCAAGATAGGGTTGGAAAAAAGGATCAGTGCATTTCAAGCTGTTATAATACCATTTTGTGTGATTTAACTCATAGAATCAACTTGATCTTCTTGCGCACGTGCTCTCAAAATCTTTTTATACTTCAGCTCTTAGAACAGATCATATTCTCCTTCTCCCCCAACATTTTCATTAATAATAATAATAACAAGAATAACAACAAAACAACAATAACATTTCTGGCTTTGAAAAGTTAGCATCTAACCTATTCTTGGGAACCAAATCGCCTTGAAGTAATCCATAAAATCTGAGGCATCTACAAAATCTTCCATGAAATCCTCAAACAAATCTGCTGCTCCAAATCCTTTGCAGATGTTATGCACTGCCTGACGGAGACACTTTGATATCTCTGCACGCATCTCAATTTCTAAGCATCTCTTCATTAAGTTTTTGTGCCATGCATGACGAACCCGCCAAAAGCATATCAATACAGAACACTGAAACACTTCCCTGAGTAAAATGCAGGGAAATATAAATCACTAATTGATGCAAGAAACCCTTGGTGAGAAACAAAGTGCATCCTTTAGGCCACATATTCTTGACTGCCCTACACCAATGCAATGATCTGAAATGTTCAAGACCACCTCTTGAACTAGTTGTATGATGTACAAACCTAAAAAAGAAATTGTCCACCATCCAGCGTGACCTTAATACCTGTTCCATGAGCAATGGTATGCCTAGAAATTTGCTTCTTTAAATAATTATAACCAAGCCATTAAAAAAACCTTCTGGCCATTAAGAATACAAAGGTTACACACCAACAGGAAGATGCAAAGTGCATCCAGAATCAAACACCATCAGACAGGTAAACATAATATCAATTGCAAGCAAACATATAAATTGTTCATCACTTCAAATATACATTACCAAGACCCATCCAGTGATTTTCCCTCGTAGATATACATGGATATTTTATGACCCAATTGGGTCCATTTGAGTCAGGTATTGACATCCATGGATCCAGACCCCACCCAATTTGTGAAAGAGGGTAAAAAAACTAATAAAAAACCCTACTAATTGAATGCAATAGTAATGGAATAAATACATCAGATGTCAGTACGTGACCCTAATAAACCATGACAATACGAATTTTATGAATGAGAAATGGTCAATCACCTTAAGACTATCTAACTGTGCATTATATGTAAGGATAAAGAACTTAGGAGCTAACCTGATTGAAAGGAGGTCAACCAAAGGATCATCCACTATGAAACCAGCCAACTTCCATGTAGGGTCTTTTGCGTTAACTCTATTGTAAAGAGCCCTCATCCATCTACGCATATCACCACTTCCAAACCTTGGTGCTATTATCCATGCAACTGGAATAGCCTTGTTGTCTGAGTTGAACACAACAAGACTGTGAATGGGATACTGGATAAATTTGCAGAAACAGCAAGGTAAGATTTTAAGGAACTTAAAACATATCATGAACTATATATATAGAAAACTAGAACACAAACTGAAAAACAGACCTTCAATTTATTTGTTCCAAACCTTGAATCTGAAGCCAGCAGACTGCGGTTGCCAAACCGAATCATTTGTTGCAACTGCCACTCTGTTTGAATACCCAAGTAAAAAGGCTCCGAATCAGAGAAATCCTCAAAGAAGAAAACAAGACTCTGGTGGCTTTCAACCCACACACTGATGCTGACTGCATCATCTGGGTCCAGTTCATATGTAGAACGGCGAATGCTTCTTTCTTGTCTCCGGACGTACCTGTGGGTTAGCAGGTCATCCCGGTTGGATGGACCTCCCTGTTTCTCCACCGACTCATTGTGTCTCTGCATTATGGTTTCCACCGAGACCCCAACATGTAGTAGAGATAAAACACGGAGACGGAGATCCTCCGAGATGTATGGAGCATACATAGCTCGTGTTCCTGCAGCCATCTTGTCCTGTGGGCCATGGCACGGCAACCCCTTCTTATCTACATGCTTATCCTGGTTATATATGATAAGTGCTACTGATGGCTCAGCAATTAAGCGTTTCACAATAAAGTGGCAGGTGCACCCTCTCTTTGTGTTTGGCCGACCAGCAGATTTCTTCTTTGGCACATATGTAGTCCTACTAGGTCGAACGATACCTCCTTTCCTATGGTCATCTGGACCAAAGGAGCACCAATACCTACAGATCCAATGAAATCACCTAAATATTCATTTGTGGCAACTCAAAATTAAGGAAGATAAGGTCACTTCAAACTTGAAGAATGCAATACCAGCTACATGGAGTTTTAAAAATAAGACTTACAAGATGTATTCAAGAATGCCATCAACTTTAGGCTTGTAAGCCATCTCTGGAGGCCGCCTCCTCCTTGCTTCAACATGGAATCTCGTTGGGCAGTCTTTGTTGGCGGATTCCCCCCTCACAAAATCATCCACTCTTGCAAAAGGAATCAGAGAAAGTCTATCTATATTGTCACGCCAACCTTCCACTCTGGACCATACAAGATCAGCAGAGGAAAACTCTAAGGTTGGAGGGTTCTGTACAGGGAGGGACAGAATCTCATCCCATCTTGCCATCTGCAACCAAAACACATGTAAGGACACATAATAACTCATGAACTGAAATTCTAATCAGCCTTCCCACTTCTTTGGTGGCATTCCGAATTCTAATCAAATTGTAAAGTTGGCTTGGCAAGAGCATTTTCATAAATTGTAATCCTAAATAATAGATATGGTATCATGTAAATGTTAGTGGTATTAGGCACCACCAGTTGAGATATTCTACCATGATGTTTCGATGGCTTTTCTACATAACTATACTATTAATAAAGAGAGAGAGAGAGAGTGGCTTTGGTGTTCTCTTCCTTTTGTCCATAATTACTAATAGCTAATTACAAATTTATTACTAATATCCCAATTTTTTTGTATAACCACCTTAACTTCCCCCATAACACATTTAACCACCTACAACTTCCTACATTGATCTATTTTAATCATTCCCACTTCCATACCTTTCTCCTTCTTCCTATCTATACACAGGTACCGTGTGTGCACAACCCCTAGAGTGTGTGCGTGTGTGTGTGTACCAAGTTCGAGTTTGGCCTTGCAAACTCCAAATAAACCATAAGTACATAATTTTTTGGTCTGGAATCTGGATGCCACAAGGGTACATCCTGGAATCACAACAATGGGATAACCGTATGTTCATCCAAACTATAACTTTAGACTCATCAGTGATTCTAAAAATTATTTCTGTACAAAGGAAAACACAAACACACATTTAGAGTGCTCAAAGATTATGAATTTTGATAACTTAGTTTCTTCTCAAGCACTCCAACTGATTCAGAACTGAATACCCAATTTTGAGCTGTGCCGGTTTTCATACAAAATTCGAATCTAGATCCTGATCAATTCAATGTCTTTCACATCCACAACAAGGGATGAGCCTTTCACTACGTGTCCTTTAGACCCTTCGACGGCTTAGAAATTGATTTGAACTACTAACACAACGATTTTCCGGTCTTTCGCTCTAATCAGCTGAGCTTTAGTCTCTTCCTATGAATTAGTGAATAAGGAAGGAAGGACAGGCCAGCCTTCATAAATTTAATCGAAAATACGAAATACTCGTAACAAATTAAAAACGAATATTTCCTTCCTACTTTCTACTCTTTTTTTTCTTGACAACCAAACACAGAAAAGAGAATAAGTAAATTCAAAACGAGAGACATTTCAAACTCGTAAAGATTTTCTTACCTCTAATTGGAGTGGCCCAGACCGAGTCTGTTGATTGAAGAGTTTCAGAGAGAGAGAGAGAGACCTACTAGCAGAGAGAGAAGGGGAGAGCCAACTAAAGGAGCTGATGAGGGGTTACTGGTCCTTTTGCCTTGCCGTAGAAAGGGTTTAAGCCACAAACTGAGAGATGTCTCGTGTGCATCTTCTGGTGGCACGTGACATCAAAACCGTAGTCTGGGTTTTAGGTTCTCCCAAAGTCTCTCTCTCTCTCTCTCGGTGGGTTGGGGATTCGTGCGCAGAGTGTGTGCGTGTGTGTTCCGCAGAGGGTTTGGAGGTAAGGATGACAATTTTTGACACGACACTATAATTCGATACGAACACGACATGAATAAATGAGTTTTCGTTAATTATTTTTTGGTACAAACTCGTGTATGACACGACTCGTTAACACGAAGTGTTAATAGGTCGTGTCCGGGTTCAACCCGCTTAACCCGAATTGACCCGCCAATATGAAGTTTTTAACTCGAAGGAGATTGACCTGACTTTTTCGTTGCATGTATGAATTTTCATGTTCTGATGACATGTTTTTTCTATTACTTCTGATGTTTAATTTGGTTGTGCGATGTACGATTAACATATTTAATTAGTATTATAGAAATAAAATATTAATTATTTGTAACTGTTTATCAAACACTGACATAATTATTGTATAAAAAAATATTATTACTCATTATTATTATTATTAAGTTAATTTTTAGTTTGTAAAAAAAGTATGAGGAGAGATTCAATTAAGTGAAACTAAAATCTTAGCGTTAAATTTTTTATTCAAAGTTTATGTGGGTCAACACGAACACGACACGAAAATAAACAGGTCAACTCGACACGACACGATTAGTTAAATGGGTTGGGTTAGGGTCGACTAATGTTCGACACGATACGAACCCGACACAACACGACTCGATTGTCACCCCTAATTTGGGGGAAGGGAGGGCATAAATATTAAATACAACGGTGACACCACGTCATCATTTTTACATGATGTCATCATTTAATTAAAAATAGATAAAATAAATTTCATTATTTTCATAATTATCAATAACCATCTCATCTAATCAACAATACATAAGATTAATGAGATCCACTTTATCTATTTGTTGTCTTCTAATTGAATGGTGATACCATGTGACGGTGATAACATGGTGTCATCGTTTCAATGAATATTTTCTCGAAGGGAGGGAATAAAGGGGGATTTGTGTGTGTGTGTGTTAGCAAGGAAAAGGGAGGGGAGAAGTACCTGAAAAGCAATGCTATGCTGCTCAAATTGTTACCCAAGTTTTATATCCCAAATCAATGTTAATGGTTGGATTAGTGAGGGTCACTAACTCCACCAAATATTCAATGCATAAAATTTTAACATATAACTTGGAATATAAGTTTTGTGCAGCACAGTTTTATCCATATCTGAAAGGAGAAAACGTTAGGGATTAGGCAGATACAATGGTGGCGTTGTGGCTTTGGCGAGTGGGTCAATGAAACTCCACTTGAATAGTTATTAACTTACCTAAAAAAAAAAAAAAGGTAGTTATTTGTTTAGGATTGGTTATTAATTTTTATGGGGTCTATTTATTTATTTGTTTTGATATTATTAGTTGGTGATATCACGTCAACATTATGACATGATATCACTATTGTAATGAATATTATTAGGTGTAAAACGATGACACCATATCATTAATATTTTGTAGTGGAGTGGTAGGTTTATCGATCGTTTCAGATTAAGCGGGTTTGGGTTAGGTGTTTTTGACCAAGTAAAAAAAATTGGTGAGATAAAGGATAACGCCTAGAGACTACCCCGATAGGGCCTCACTGATGGGATCATGAGGCCCCTGACCACACTCGTTACTCCTTTCAGGAATGAACCTAGTTAGACTAGGTAAGAATATGCTACATAATCCAATTGAAACCGAAAAATTGCAAGTCAAATATATATCATTCTATGGATGAGTGTTGGATAAATTGATTCCACTGAAAAAATGAATGGGATCCACTCATCTAAGGAATGATATGCATTTGGGTTATAATTTTTTGGGTTGTGTAACATTACTCTTAACGGTATGGGTGTTAAAATATGACACGACACGAAATTAGAGGGTTTAGGTCTTTCTTAAGTCACTCATTTAATAAACGAGTGGACCCAACCCGATATAACACGTTTAATAAACGAATGAGGTATGAGTGAAATCAATCAGAAGAAATACACGACTCGTTTATATACCAGTTATACATGGTTCATACACAATATGAATCCGATATAATACGATTCGTTAGATACAAAGTAATAAACGAATCGGATATAAATAAAGTGTTTCATGACATGAAGTCGCTAAGACTTGAAAACAACCCCACCTTACCCAACGATAGATCTACTTAACGGGTTCATGTGAAAAATATTCAATTCATACATGATTTATTTAATTAACGCTAAGAATCGTTTAAGCCATTTAATAAATAAACTATGTTAGATAGAATCGGATTAACACGATTATCCTTTTAACTCGCCACCTCTTGACTCATTTTATCATTAAAAGTTATGTATAACTAACTAATAAACATTGCAGATAATAGTTAACATACTGACAAAATATTACATTTAGTGGTGTCAACCCACATTAAAAAAGCATTTCAAACTATGAGAATGAATTCATCAAAAAACTAAATTTAACTGGTTTAATTATTAAAATGGATAAATTATTCTGACTAAAAAAATAAAAATAATTATTAATTTATTATTATATTAATTTTATTTAAACCAGTGATAAACATGTTATATATCTCACTTGAACACGATCTATTTATTGAACGGGTCTAATAAGCTCACCCGTTTACCAACCGCACCCATTAAGATCTCACTCAAATCCACTTAATTATGTGATGGTTAATCGTTTTGTGCTACAGAGACAACATGGGATGGGTACAACTTTACAACTGTGATGAACCAGTAACCATTGGATTGAATGAAATGTAATTAGATTAATCTTAATCACTCTTGTGGTAAGTTAAGAACATCTTCAAGAGAGTAGCTAAAATAAACAATAACTTCAAAATTTAGCTATTTTATCCTAAAATTTCACTTCAACAGAACATCTCCAGAGTATCTAAAATAACATTTTGCTACAGTGACACTATATTTAGAGTGTCACTGTAACAACATGTATAAATACTTTATAACTTTTTTTCTCTTCTGTTTTTCTTTCCTCCATTCTCTCTCTCTCTCTCTCTCTCTCTCACCCTCTCACTACTCCCACAGAAAAATAATACAAAAAGAATGAAAAATAATATTTTAAAAAATAATTAAAAATATAAAAAATCTGTTGAATTGTGTATTAAAAAAGTTAATAACTAAAATAAAAAATATTATTTTTTGAGTAACTAAACTAACTTTTATTGTTGGAGATCTCTCTAAGTTAAGAATTCAAAATGTTCGAGGAATTTCCTACAATTTTCTTTCCCCTCTTTTTTAAGCAAAAGGGATTGGAGGGGGTGATTTAGAATGAGTTGACCTGTTGGAGTCATCAGATTGTTAAGAACCTACCAGCTTGCTTTTATCTTCCAAATCTGTTAAGAGCTTCTCACTGCTTGAATAGGAAAAAACTCCAAACACAAAAAAAAAAAAAAAATAACAATTTGTGTTTTGCATCTCCTCCCCATCATTCGGATTTATTTGTTGAAAATGGATTTCACAGAGTGAAAAATAGAAAGAGTAAATATCTATCCCTTGGTCAAAAAATTTGAAGGCTACAGATTTACAATGCTCTTTATATAACATCTATTCATCTTGTGCCCTTCGAGGTACCCCAAGTCCAGTCCTTATACCAGCACCCACTTCTTTCATGTCTTCCACCTGCATAAAAAAATTGCCACCAGTGAGTTTATTACCCTGAAAAATGCCATCCCATAAAGACACCCCTGCTCCCTTTGCCATCCAATAAATACAAAGAAATGCAGTGTGTGTGGAATTATATTTCTATGCTAGGTGACATCAAACATCTAAATTTAGGTCCACACTGAATCACCCTTCCCAATCCCTGGCATGACAAAACCAACATATTACGATTGCCCCACCCCCACCCCAAGACCACCCCCACCCCAAGACCACGCTTCCACCCTCGTATGTCTGTATGGGGTTTTCTAAACCCCAACGCCAACGCCAACGCCAACACCAACACCAACACCAACACCAAATCCCTTATCAACACCCTACCAAATACCCTTCAACACACTGTCCACCATCACCACCCATTCTTTTAGTTTCTCTTCTTCTTCTTCAATCTCCTTGAAAACCGACCAGATCATTCATAACAACTGCTTCACTGCTGGTTGGTATCCTAAGGTGTTGAGTCATGATGCTTTGCCGGTGAGTGTTTGAAGGATTCTGGCAAAGATTTTGTGATGGCAATGCATAGCTGTTGTGCAATAGTTGAGTTGTGATAATAGAGGTTTGTATCATCATCTATGATTGACGTCAAAATATGGCAGGACCAACTACTGAAGTGATTTTATACCTTTCTTGGCTTTTTGGCTAAGCAAGTATAGTATCTGTTCTTATCAATTTAATATCTGATATGAAGACATTGTCTGACACACTAGTAAAATAATTTTTTGGGGGGAGCTTGCTATTTGCTCAAGTGTCGGCCTTGCATTGAACTACTGCATTGGCCTGGCAAGCCCTACCTGTAAAAACTTTCCGGAAAAAAACTATTACAGTGGTTTCAATTTTCTACATAAAACTAATTAACTTCACTAGCACCTCAAATTCTATGAATTCCAAGCAAAAATGGGATCAATTGTCTTAAAACCTTTGCTAACTCTGTCAAAACTCGCAACAAAACCACCACTCCAGATATATATCATTATCAAAGCCTCTCTCCAACAAATCAACTCAGAGACTCTGTTTTATTTGTAAAGAATCTTTCCCACAAATAGTAGGCCTGAATCTCAAAGTCGGTGTGGTAAGTGATGGCATAGTAGTGGCCCCACCACACGAATACTTTGTGCATGTGTACGTTGGTACATGGCATCGAATATACAGATGGGTTTTGCTAGATTGCAAGAGGATGGAGAGAAAAGATTGAGATATTTTTATTCCATTAGCTAATTCATATTGTTCAAGACAAATTAAACTCAATGCAAGAGTGCCCATGTCATTAATTGAACTTTCAAGTTGCTGTGGAATCAAAATTGTACAATTTGGCAATAGCGCAAACAAGAAGATAACTAATGCTATACAGCTATAGGAAGGGAAAGAAAGGTACTAGAATTCATAACCTTTAGATGGAAAAAATATCATTTTAAACCTAATAAATTGTGGGAATCTTAGTTCAAAGACTGCTAGAGCTTAAGGGTGATAAAAAAAGAGATGGTGTCAAAAGGAAGCATGGAAGGCTTAAGATTTTGTTACTGAGTGAAGACCAACAAATAGGCGTTGTGCTTTTTTTTTTTTTTTTTTATCAGAGCAGGAAGGTTCAGGAAGGAAAGGAGTCGATTAAGATTACTGAAACTTCGCCTCCAAATCAAACTTGATTCTATTCCTTTCCACCCAAATCTACTCTGCCAAACACGACACAACCTGATTATTGTACTTGAAAATAAAAAGAATACAGTCAGTTTGCTTGAAAGCACAGGTAAATGATCTCCAAGAATCCATTCTTAAAACATGTCAATGACACCACCAGTCTATGGAGGGGAAAAAACCATAAAATAGCTAACATAAACAACTGATTTAACGCTAACAAAAATTCAAACCCTCACACCCCAAAAAACCCATGATGTGATATGAGCCTGGTGGCTGATTCTTAGTAGCCAACCATTACTATTAGACCAAAAGCACAGGCTGATTAGTTCAGAGCAAGTTCTGGACATGGTTTCTAAACGCATCAAAACCCAAATGATTTCTGTAAGGCACAAATTAAACAATGTAGTAACTCTCCAAACTACTCAAAACACTAGTTCTACTTCAAAACACTAAATTAAACAATCTTTTTCTATCTTTATTCTACTTCAATTTTTCTTAGATATGTTAGAAAGAAACAGCATCAGAGCAGTAATTGTATGCGTACACCGTAGGCAAAAACCCAAAAAACAAAAAATATTTACACCCTAGGCGCAGATTAGAAGCTTAAAGAGAGTGAGAGAGAGATAACAAACCGAGTGAATGCCAGAAGCACAGAGGGTTCCAAAAGCGGCTGTGGAGGAGGCGCCGAGGAAGAGGGAGGCAACGGCGAAGGCCTTCAAGGGCATTAAACGAGAATCGCCGGCGTATCCTCTCCGAAAGGCGAAAATGCCCCATACCAGTTGGGCGGCGCTCGCGGCGGCCCACGGCCAATACTGAGCGACACCACCCCCACCCCCACCCCCACCCCCACCACCACCAACCTCATTTCCCACCTCCATCAATGTCACCTGCTCTTTTCCTTGTCGGCCTCGGCCCTTTTTCAATCTTCTCTTGATGGCCCAAGCCCAAAAAAATGATATTTTCATGGGCTTGTGTTTTACAGAATGGGCCTTCCTTGAATTTTGGGCTTGAAGTACCGGTTGCCCCCCCCCCCCCCCCCCCCCGGGTCAAAATAAGGAAAGTGGCCTACCTGAGTGACAAGCATTTGCTAGAAGAAGAGGGCAGGATTCTCACAACAATCCACAAACAATCACTGATTTAATATCCACTTCATGTTATGCTTTACGACGAACAATGATCAACCAATTTAATGCGATCTTGCCTTTACTAATAGGGCTAATCCATGGTCGGACACTCTATTTCATATAGGATCATATTATGTGCGAAAATTTGCATCGGAGATCTCCTTAAGCACAAATCAAGGCCCACCTACGCATAATATTGTCTATTACTTGTCTCTCAAATATCCCTCCAAAACCCTATTATAAATATGACAAACTTATTAACTGAATGCAATTTTTTAAATAAGTACAAAAAGTAGAATAATTGATTTGAATAATAATTTTTACTTTCTTTCATAGATTTCGTAATGAACTAATGAGAAAGAATGATTTGATATACATTGATAGTAATCTAAGAGCTAGAGAGATAATGGAATTAACTTTGAACAAAGTAGCGAAAAAATATATGATAACTCACACGTTGACATATGCATGGCCCCTAACCCTGACAAATATGATTCATGTAGTCGATCCCAAATAATTTTGATAAATACTCTTATTGAGTTGAGTTATTTTGATGATAAATACTCTTATGATGATGATGATGATATTAGGTCTTATACCTGTAAGATCCACCATCAATTTAACAGTTATAATAGATTTTGATAGTAAATTTGATAAATAAATATAGTCCCAGACTCCCAATAGCATTATCAAACACAGGACTTAATTGTATGAAAGCTATCAATCCCCTCTTCTTCCATATTGATTCTCTCTCTCGCATTGTTCATGATGCGCCCATGCGAAAACTTGAGCCCAAAGGGGCAAGGCAATAACATCTTGATCGAAAGCTCCACTGTTCTGAATAACGAGAAAGACTTTTTGAAATTTGGTCAAATTGATCAAGAATCTCATCACCTGTTAGGTGGACCAACCGATCGACCGAGTTGAGTTGGGGGCTGGGCGTCATGGGCATCCATGTCACAGAACCTCTAGCCGTCGCTCCATATAATTCCTCTACATAATATTTCTTTTCCTGTCGCGAAATTTAACAGAAAGCCTTGCCAAAACCTGTGACAATACTAAGATACACTACACCATGCACATCAGTGTTAGGTGCAAAAGAAGCACAGTAAAAGCGAGCAAACACACAAAACCAATTTATCGAAATCATCCCATAAAAACTTATGTATCAAAATTTGAAACGATGAGGTTCCATGTTGTAAAAGTCTTAAGGTAATCAACATGTAAAATCTATATACACATGAAGTTCTTAAAGTTACTGGGGGAGGTAATAAAGCACATAGCAGAGCACGTGGCAGAATGTACCTCGGGAGTAGGGATATCATTTTGCCATGACTTAAGACCCTTGAAACAAAGACAAGGGACCGACACTAAGAGGCATACAATCAACAATAGATCAATGACAAAGACTGGCCTACCAGCTGTTTATCCATACTGATGATCCTATACTTCTTTAGAGTCGACCTGCTCGTGATACAGTCGAGCACCAAGATATATGCCTGATATTATGCCTTCCAATTGCTAGGTCGATATCGAGTTGAGCTACCATATGGGACATCAATATGGCCAAACACCCTCACACAGAACCAATACTCCTATGGATGCTAGGGAATGGGTGTCAAATAATCCTCATATGGCCAATACTTATTGTGATGAGGTCTTTTAAGGAAATCCATGATCTTAGATTTGCAAGATCAGTTCTGACAAGGAAGTCCCGAAAGAGTGGCTACTCAAGCTCGCTATACCGAGATCCAAGGAGAGGAGTTGAGCAATCACTACTGAAGCAGCAGCTGCAGCTCAAGCTGCAGCACAGATTATAGATAATTTATCAAGGGAACCTTAATTCTTGAGAGGTATAATTTATCAAGGGAACCTTAATTCTTGAGAGGCTACTGCCACAAAGGAACTGCCTTAGACATGTGGACTCTACAATTAGGAAACAAGGTGGGCATGGATAACAAAAGAAGTGTATGGTGTACCACAAAGAATTTACCACCAACTTCCTAAACATTCTCCTACTAATTCCTTAATTATTCTCCTCCAGATTCGCTACACAGTACACAGCCTCTATAAATATGGGCAAGGCTCAAATGTTTAGGTGTGCTACTGATACAAACTTTCACTCTTCCAAAATCTTCACTGATTATCATACTGGAGGACCTTCGACCGACCCACCACCAGCCCTTGGTCGTTTATTTGGTTTGCAGGTTTCCAAAGAATCAATGAACAACTCATCGTCCAACCTCATCCAGTTTTTTACAGAGTCACAACCAAGAAAAGAGCACATGCAAGTTCTTTTGTCCAGCAGCAAACGAAGAAAAACACAAGTAATAAACCAAGGTAAAAGAGCTTTTGTCAAATGGGTGCAGCTCTCTAATGGTTCCTCAGTTACTAGGTTGAGATGCTTAATTTCTGCCCCCATAAGGTTTTGTACTAAAGTAAAATAGCTAGATGGATGGCTTATTATAGTACATTAATACCCTCCATCTTTATTAAACTCCAGTGTTTTTTCTCCCTCAAGAATTTTGCTAATTTCAAAAATATTCTTAATGCATAAACAGAGAGAAAAGAAATATTATATGGATATGGGTAAAAGCCATATTACATGTTATTTTATTGCGTATTTTGACTTTTGGTGCTTGATCATCGGTTCTAATGGAAGTTCTAACAGTGATACTTTAGTCCAAAACTATAAGGATTTTTTTATTTTTTATTTTTAACTTAAAACTATAAGGAGATGAAGTGTAGGTTTTCAAACAGTGGAGATATAACATGTTAAGGGCCTAAACTATAGGAAGGTAACATGCAATATGCTCCTAAAGAGAAAAAAAAAAGTTAACAAAAGAATATTAGAATGTTGAGCAAACATGTGCACGTGTGAGAATACACACATGTTTGAATGGTCAATGTAAGGCAAAACTTAACTTTGAGAAAAAAGCTGCAAGGATACCAAACCTCCCATTGGTCAGCATCAGCGATCTCCATCATCCAAGTCTACGGAGATATTGATTCCCACGCACAAAAATTTCCATCTTGTGTTTGACAAGTTGGAGCATGGGAACAACAAAGGCTTAATCTCGTTTCCCTAACAAAGTCTAGAGGAAAATTCACATCTTAGATGATACAAAAATACTTCAATAATTTTCGAAGAGAACATTCTTCCATCTACGAGAGACATGAAAAGCAATAAGGGAGCGAAATTGAAAATACCATGACAATTATATGTGATTATATGGTTGCATCTGATAAATTAGTAATATTAGAGCCCTAAATAAACTTACAGAGATCAGACTCATAGCCTCTACTCTCATTATGCTTTGGCAACATCCCACAGTAGTTATACATCTGCAAAATTGAAAGTTTATAACATCCAATGTCGTGTTAATTAGTAGATGCAGTTACAAAGACAGTTGAGGGGCAGAGTAACCATGATACAAGCAGCAAACTCCAAATCAAGAATATGCCATAAGCGCGCTTATCACAAATCTGAATAGAAGTCCAATTCCTTGAGAGCTCACATAAATGGATTTAAACTAAGATGATTGATGGCTCTCAGTATTCATAGGCTAATAGCCGGTCATTCAATATTTTCTATCAAGGGAACAAAATTTTCATAATAATTCATGCATCAGACATTGATACTCTAAAAATTTGTAAGACACTGTATCCAAAACAAAAATTAGCTTAAAACTATTGGTAAGAGGTCCAAGAAATATAATTTTGCTCTAACGTCCCAGTTCAGCCTGGCTTGAATCCTTGAAGAATACATTCTGATTCCTGAACACCGCCCAAAATGGGAAGTATATTGCCAGTAGCTGCCTAGTCTATTTCGGCCAGGATACCAACATGGGGGAGGAGAGACACTAAGCTCTGAGTGATACTTGAATGCAGGACAGGATGGTTCCATTACCATTAGTCCATCTTTGTTATCATGGATGCTTAGTCAGTGGCTTTAAATGCCACATCCTACGCTTGACCTTCTAACCAAATACATAAGCTAAGACAACCAGAACTTTATTTATACTTTCCCTGTATCCAATACATTAGTGCAGCAATTAAGGCAATATCTTAATTGCCATAATCCAAAATGATGTAAATAAACATCAAAGCTAATATCTGGATCAATTAAGAAAGAGAATGTGATTATCTGTAATTCATTTCAAGAAAAGAATCATAGGTTCAAACAAACGAGAAAATATTATATATCTATTATTTATATTGTAATAGAAATAAAATGCAACCACCTGGTGTTCAGTGATCGAGAATTGAGACAGAAACGAATATGTGTTGGATTAGGAATTTGGAGTCCAGAGATGTCGGACCATGAATTAATAGTTCTCGAGTGTGTGGGTAGGTGTTCTGGAGATTATTAGGGTGTTAATTGAGGGTAGGAGTGTGACTGGTGGCTCGACTCAAAACATACACCCAAGTGTAGGTGGTCAAGTTGTAGTAATAATCCGGTGAAGTCCGGGATCGTATCCACAGAGAATTTGGTTATTGGGATTAAAGATCATAAGAAAAAGAATTCTATATCTTTTTACCCTTGGACTACAATCAGGGTCGTAAGATGAGCCAAGCTAATCAAGCTTGATTCAACAACTTGTTCGGAGATCGTTCACCCAAAAATGAGAAGTTCAATCATGTTTTGAAGTTCATCCATTCCAAAGATATAAGACCATCTTGACTACATAAGTTCAGGAGCAGCTTAATACAGTACAAGAAGCCAAAATACTAGAGATCAATATATAATAAGTGAAAGGTAGCTCATGGACGAAAGGGCCAAGTTCAATCTCCATTTCAGAGCTAGTTGGTTTGATTTACATCCTAAAATTTGCAGTCCTAATATACTAAACTTCTCTTCTTTCCATATAAGGCAGTTGTGATAAACATAGCAATAACATTTTGGTAATTGTAACTCGGAAATCTCCCTTCTTCTAGTTTCCCTTTTTTCCCATTTTATGTCTTGAGCGAAGAAGACAAGAAGGCATTGGTCCAACTCAAATCCTGGCTGGCGTCTTAATTGATTTACAAGGTTCTTTGAACATTTAAAATGTGCCAATGAGAAGTTGTGGAGTGGTTGGGACTTGGTCAGAGCATTTTAGTAACATATTAATGACAAATAAACCTTCATTATCTAGTCCAAAAATATATTTAATGAAATCCACACTTACTTTCCAACTCTCGAGCCAATACTTACTCCCAGAACAAAAGCATTAAATGCCTTGTTATACAGATGTAAATGAGTTGGTTAATAAAGATTCCCACGACCATTGAATAGTTCCCTTGAGTATAACATCACGTTTACAAAGCAACTACCATCAAAACCTTTACCGGAGCTGGTTATTGTCATATAAATATATGAAAGAAGCAGAAAAAGTGCCGGGAAAAAACTAAGAAAATGTTACTTACCATGATAGTTGCAGTGGTTCCTGATTTCTTTAGTGACCCCTTACTGGAAGATGGTTTTTTAGCTTCAATTGCAACCTGTTCATTGTGCAATTCCTCTGCTCTTGGGTGCAATACTTTAACCTCTCCTCTTCCAATAAAGGAAAATCCAAGACAAGAAGAAGAATCTGAGAAGGAACGTTTTGGCATATTAGATATCAGAGAATATGCGCATCAGCCAGAAAACCAAGTAAATTCTGGAGTTCTGCCATCTGAAAGAGGCGCAAAGTTTTACTTTTCTTTAGCATCCGGTAATGAACTATAGCATTGCCATAACCATGAACACAATCAATTATTTTGTTCTCATATAAAAAGAGATAAAAAAGAAAGAAAAACGCAACTTCTTTCTTATAAGACAAGCAAACATTAGGCATGGACAAGGCAACTATGAAGCCAAATCATAAAAGCATTACATAATCTGTACTAAGATTGAAACAAGTAATTTGGCTGTTTTCATAAAGACAAAAAGCAAAAGGTTAAAAGAACTCAAATAAGTATATAGAAACTATTATAGCACTTTGCTTAGGTATCTACTCCTATTTTAAAAGAAAAACCTCTGCACGTTCCACTGCGAAAAACCCATCAACCCATTCTAGGGACAGTATTAAGGAATGTAATTGATTGTTACATTGGCCATAGTACTTTTAGTTTTATTTTAACCAAAACCCAACTTGAACTGGCTTGAGGCTTTAAAGAATACATTTGGACCCACACTAAGATGGGGAGACTATTGAATTATTGCCAACGGTGCCTAGCCACAAATTTTACCTTTTTTGCTTGCATTTTGCTTATACATTAGCTCTGAACTTTCTTACCATTCAACTTTATGTTAATGCAGCAATTAAGAAGACCCAAACACCATATTTAGAGGTGATCTAATTTGGTAACAAAGCTGTCACATAGATGAATCATACAAGGAGATTTTCTATACCCGCGGAGTATTATGGACTTGTAAGACAGGCTAAGCTACTTAAGCTTGGCTTGATTAGAAACTTGCTGAAAACCGTTCACACAGACATAAGTGGCTCAATTACTTTTAGATTCATTAATTTCCTGAAATTGGTCCTGATAAAACATTCTGGAAAAATAAGCTACTTGAGCTTAAAATTAGATTGGCTCAAATAGAAGTCTTCCCAAAAGATGGAAGAGCCCATATCAATCTTCACTCAAGAGCCCTAGTTTATCTGGCAATCCTAATATTTATATATTTAATTGTTCATTTATCTTTTAGATTACTATCTAGTAGACTAATCAAGGAAGCACTGCAGCAGCATACACATAAAACAGTGCACAAAGTTGCCTAGTTCAGAAATCAATTTGAATTCAGTGCTTTCCCAAAAAGGTAATTGACATAGACAAATGGTGGCATTCTATAAACTAGACACATCAAAAAGTCCACCCCCCCCCCCCCCGCGCGCGCGCGCGGTTTTTATCTGTTTGAAGGAAGAAGGTGAAGGAGTTGGGACAATGTAGCCAAGGATTAAAATTTCGTTTCGGTACATTATTTCAGTCACCTAGGAAATGAAAACGTTTCGACCTATTTCGAAAACATAGTGAAAATGAATAAAAAACTTGAGAATTATTTTTCTGAAATATTAGTTGAAATATACCAAAGCATCTTAAAATACCTTAGAAACATTCTGAAACAATTATATAAATGTATCGAAACATTACGAAACATTATGAAACACTTCGAAGTATTAGAATTTCAATTCCATTATTGATTTGTTTCAGTCTCCTTGGAAACGGAAATGTTTCTGTTGTTTTGAAATGAAATTTTAATCCTTGAATGTAGGGACCACTAAACAGAATGACAGATAGGATAGTTGTTCATGAGTCCTATATTCTTCTAATATTTTAAAATATCATACTAGTGGCAAAGAATGCACATCTAGGTAATCCAAGGAGTTGGAATAAGGGCTTGCTCAGAAGAAAATATGGTGAAAGGTATGGTACCAAAGATAGAAACCTGAGAAACA
Organism: Ilex aquifolium; assembly: GCA_951799425.1. Lineage (NCBI taxonomy): Eukaryota > Viridiplantae > Streptophyta > Magnoliopsida > Aquifoliales > Aquifoliaceae > Ilex > Ilex aquifolium. The sequence goes on from OX637395.1 coordinate 4,777,784, forward strand.
CCGGTGAAGGAAAAATGTAAATATTGGCATTCAAAACCATGAATATCGAATCGCGAAGGAATCACAATGACTCTCAAAGTTTTCGATATAAAAAAAAACCACCTATCATGGAAGTGGTTTTAAATTAGTAGCAGGGCGTAAAGCCGGATTTTTATATCGATCTTTCCTCTTTGGTATCAACTGCACAATCATTGGTTCTATGAAGACTCATATCTAAGGGCAAGTCCATCAAAATTATGCCCAGACGCAAGTAAGGAACAAAGTGTTGGAACGTAAATCCCAAGAGCCGTTGACAGGGCGTATGTATCGAATATCAAAAAAATTTCTTTAATACCCTACAAGGCGGAATTTAGGTTTACCTTCGGGATCCCTCGAGATTGATCTCGTCTCAGCACGGACGCAGAACAGAATCAACAAGCAACCTAAGGACAGTGTGACGAACCTCGCGGCGTTCTGTCATATATCCCCAAACATCAGAATTCGGATACAGTGTGGGCTGTCAAGACCTCCGAATCCTTGCTCTCTCTTTCAGCCTCTCTAAAAAACGTGAGTAAAAAATAGAAGCTGAATAAGAGAGTCTTGATATCTACATATAGGCTACGACAGAGACTCTAAGGAGAAATAAGGATCGGGCTTCCAATGGACTTAGGAATCTTATGTTCAACCCAGAACAAATATTCGAACTCTTTATATTCCTTGAGATCTCAAAATTATATTCGAACTCTTTATTATTATATACTTAATAATCTCTCCACGTTTAAGATTACAGATATCCATCAATTAAATAAATTACTAACAATTATATTTAATTGACTTCTTTTATTCATTGAGATCTTACCACTTAACTTATTTGTCATATCGGATAATTAAATTCACCTGCAAGGTTTGACATGGATAAAACTTATGAACTTTCTCAAGAGGACATCATCAAGCCATTTAAATACTAGGACGTGGTTTCCTTTAATATTTAATTTTCACCATACAAATAACATCGTCTCGCAATTTACCGAGCTTATTGACTCAATATGAATCTCACCCTTTGATGAATTAAAGTGACAACCATTATATACACGTGACATTTAAATATTTTGGGATTAAGAGCATAAGTAATCATAACAATCGTGAGTTATTTATTATCTTATTGAATCAGTAAAAAATAATAATCTTAACATGAGTCTGTTTAACACACAAAGTGTACTAGTACAATAATCTAAGACATCAAACAGTCTCCTACAGTCAAGACAGACTATGCCAGAATATTACACTACAACCATACCAATAGTGTGTCCAATTCCATCTAGAATTGTGAACATATACTCATATTATACAAGAATCCGATAATCTGGTCTTCTGTGTATAAGTCGAACTCTACACACCAGATTATCTACAATGTAAAATATAAGACACACATACATACCATATATTAAATATAATGCAAACATTTTGCCCATACAGATTCTCAATAAAATGAAAATAACAAACTTTTATTAATTAATAAAACGAGTTTCACTACAAAAAGCAAGTTTTTAGTATACTACTCTATCACAAAGAAGTTTGGTGGAAAATGGGGGGCACTGGAAAAGAGGCTTCCTAAATTATTTTCCATTGCCACTCATAGAAAGGCCGTTGTAACAGATTTGGAGACCTGGTTTTAAGGGGCATTAATTTGGACTCCCAAGGGCTGTATAGCTTTACAGGACTAAAAATGGGTTTGGTGGACTAGCTTTGTGGCTGCCATTCAAGTGGAGTACAGAAGTGTGTATTCAAGTGAAGAAGTATAAGAATGCCTTTCCTTCAATTTGAACTCATTCTACTTTCATCTTGTGGAGGAGGAACACTCACACTCTCTCTATTCTGGAGAGCTATTTGACAAAGAAAACTCTGAAAAAGGTGGCTTTTTCGTTGGACAACAGCTTAGGAAGCTAGTTTGATTGCGATGGTTAAAGATAGAAGAATTCTTGTTGGGTTGTGCTATGCATGTAAGGAAGCGAGAGGAGACTTACTTCACCGTGGACTTCCTAGAAATTTGTGGTGCATGCTATTAACCAAATGCAGCATCTCTTGAGTTATGTCTGGATTCATTAAAGCTTCCTTGATGGTTTGATGTGGTGTATATGAATATGGGAGAGTAGGTAGGCATTTTGAGGGTATGGAAGTAGCATCATCAGATTGAAGAGTTTGATGTTGCATCTAAATCATTTTGTTGTTAAAGAATTTATTCCTTCTCCTTGTGATTGTTTTGTCGAGACATGTCCTTACATGTAATTTGCATACTCCACCTATACTAGGTTCACACTCTTTGTTTTTGGCGGGCCTTGCAGGACCTACACTAGGGTTACCCCTTTTTTCTATCACCCAAGGGAAAAGTTTCAAATTTAACACATAAAAAAGGACCCTGGGCAGCCTGACCAAGCAACAGATCCATAAAAATATTATAAACCAAGGCTGCATTTCTACCTCTTCTCAAAATGATTACACTCAAACCTCAGGTGTCATAAGTTCCAACAAACACCACTCATCTAGTGTAAGAAGGCAAAAACCATTTTATTCCTTACTAAACTAGCCTCCTAGGTTCCCTAAAATAACATTGTCGGCACATGTGGTTCACAAGCACTTTTCTAGTGAAAATATAAGAATCATCAAATTTATTGGTTTATTGTTTGACATACAATCTCAAAAATAGGATACTGTTGTAAATAATTGTCGGGCATTCGATCACGTATTATGGATATAATAATTCGGAAAAACAACTTAACGCACGGAAAGAAGATGAAGAAACACCACTTCATTAAAGACAATAGGCAAACCTCGACAGATAACTAGTGAATGATTAACTGAAAGTTAGACATCTCATGAAAAACCTTCACAAGATTTTCCGAAGTGTAAAGAATGGGAAGGTTTTGAGAGGGAGGAAAATAGCATCATTAAATTAGAGACTACTTTGATGATGCATCTACCATTTATGCTGGGGCAACGAATCTATTTCTTCTTCTGTTAATTCTTGGATACTTTTTCAGGACATATTCACAGTAAATTCTGTTATTTGGTTTAGGGGAATCTGGGAAATCCGACCTGGTCCTGTGTTTTTCTAAATATGATCAGCAGAGATCACGGATATGTGAAGCCCCCTCCTGATTTCCTAACAGAATGAGCATACTCAAGTTCTGTTCTGTGGGTTCCAAAAAGCTCCACTTCTCTAAGAGAACTCCCACAAAAATTGTTCCTTGCATCAGTAAACCACCCTTGCAGGCTCTCTAACATATACCATGTCAGCAAAAGCACCCTCAAGAACAAACTATTTTAAAACCTATAACAGTTGTTTCTCCACAAAGGATCTCATAAATACTAATAACGATGCGTCTGTGAAAATGTAATCCAGCACAAATTCTCAGGGGCTTACGAAGATTGGGAACACTATTTATTTCACGATAGTAACCCAATCTAGAAAGATGATTGGAAAATAACTAAATGGAGATGATCCGATGTCACGGACAAGTGCAACTACTTTATACAGATGAGTGAAGCTGCTATCTATACAGTCACTCCCAACTTTCATCCCAACTACTTGGTTTCCAACTACCAAATTTATGCACCGTCTTTTCCACATACTTGGGCAACAAGCAACAATCCATTCGAAGTAGCAACTAAAAAGATGAAGGAACAAGAATTAGATCTTTATTAAGCTAATTGATAGTTTATAGTAAATAACATTCAATAAGAGAACCCCCACAGGTTTCCAAACTGGAGGGCAGTTTTTTCAAACTACCTGGCCCTATCTGATACTCTATTTCTCAAAGGAGGTTATCGTATTAAATTTTAGGCCTTTGTACGTCCGCAAAAAACTCCACCTTTCTATGCATGATATTCAGGCAAAACCAGTTCAATCTGTTAATCAACTACCTCGTAGGTTCCCTAAAAGCATATCCACTGCATGCAGTCACATACACATTCGAATAGGAACAAAATTATTATCATATCAAATCTAAAATGGTTGTCATTTTACGTATGATCTCATGTAACGACAAAGTACAGAATAATTGTCGGCCACTGAGATTACATATCTGGAAACAATAAAGCATCAAGACTAATTATATGGACGTGGGAAGGATCAGGAAACAAAACATTCCATTAGTGACAACCGTTAAATGCTGGTATACGTTAAATGAATGTCTACATGGAGGTGATGCAACTTCACTAATCTTGCATATCTTAAGGTGCTCAAGAGCCAGCAAACCAAACTAACACTTTTGCCATGAACAAAAAAATTTATCAGACAAGTAAGAGTGAAACCAACATAGTCACTCTTGAAACTACATCCCAACTAGTTGAATAACAGGAACAAAACTCTTCGGCTGATTTTTAGTATATTACACAAACAAGTAGCAAACATTCCATTTGAACAAGCAAGTAAATAAAGGTACCAGAAATAAACCACTATTTTAAGCCCTTAGATAGTTCATAATACATCTGCAACAACTTATAAACTTAAAATACTAGACTTCCTCTGAAAATCCATCAAGGAACATAAAAGTCTTTATGGAAAGAAAAGAACATAAATGTCACACATTTATAATCCCTTTCATCTTTATTGTCGGTTATACCTTCAAATAGCATTTCAGGATTTGGAAATCATCAGCCCTCGGAACATCCTGAAAACATTCGAAGTTTAACCGCTAACCACCTGCAACAAGCTTATTTTCCCTGAAAGCAGCACAATCGTTATCTCAAACCCATAAATTATAACTCCCAACAACACCATTCAAACAGAAAGATACAGGAACTAAACCTTTTGACGGGGTTCAGGAACTTTGTAGGAATCTGGGGTTATCGACCCCAAGTATGAACCAGGATATAGATTCTGCAAAAGAGAAAAAAACAAACCAAATACAACAAGAAATAGGTAAAACAGAAGCAATAGCAACCACATTAAAGAGTGAAAAGAGACTATAGAGCAAGCAATTCTTACATCAACCTGTTTCTGAACTGCCTTTGACCTCTTCTTTGGTTTCCTCGAAGGCCTTTTTCCAGTCATTAAGAGGAAGTCCTCTTCAATCTCTTGAGGAGTAAGCTCAATCGAGAAGTTTGTCACCGGGCACTTGTCTTTATCCTTCTCCTTCTCCTTAGCCTTCTCCTTCTTCTTCTCAGCCTTGGCGTCATTACCCCCTCCGGTCCCCTTAAGAGCTTTGTTCTCGGGCTTGGAAGATCCTCCAGCTTTAGATGTTCCTGATTTGCCAGTGGCAATGACATTGGAATGCGAAGGGTTCTGGATAGGCTTTCTAGGCCTCAAATTCCAAGTCTTTTCAATGACTTCATCGTCTTTAGGTTCAACAACTGCTTTCTTGACCTCCTCGCCAACCTCGTCAGACTTATTCTTCAAACGAAGACGAATGTAGGTCTTGGGTTTCGCTTCTTTCCCTTTGCCTACATCATCTTCCGCCACCATCTTCTCCTTATTTTTCTCATTCGCTCCCAGCAACTTTTTTTCCCCGATTTTATCATCAGAATCAGACACTGAAATCACCTTCTTCTCAATTTTGCGATCAGAAGAAGACATGGGACACCCATCTTGAACACCACCAGACGCCAGAATCTTTTTGTCATCATCCAAAGTGAAACCGCTTTGCAACAATGCGGCACACCTGGTCTCCGTCTCCGACAAATCAGTCAAAGTAGGGTTCTTAGGAGAGGAATCATCAGCGAGAGGACGCCGAGGCCCTAAATTGAACGAAGGAGATTGGCGCAACAATTCAGGCCCAGATGGGCGAGGTGAACGAGGCGAGGCATCGGGAGTGGGGGGTGACGACGAAGAGGAGTCACCATGACCGAGTCTGGTACGGCCGCGAATGTTGCTGTTTGCTTTCTGGCTTTTCGACCATTGCAGCTTCGGCAACGAGAAGTTGTGGAGTGGTTGAGACATTCTTACTTCTTCTTCTCTGTAGAATTTCAAAATCTGAAACAACTAATCAAAGAATCTTCCAAAAAAACCAATGCATGCAAAGCTTTCAAAGAAGAAAACTATTAACCGATAGCAAAAGAGAGAGAGATCAATGTATCTGAGTTTTCTCTTACGCTGATTACTCAGAAAATCCTCGTCTCTTCCCTTAGATCGTTCGCAAAACTTCACAGAATAACCAAAAAAAAAAAGTCACAAGCACCACAGAAAAACGTATTATACATGGATGAAATGCAGAAAGAGATCAAAGACTAGATAGAGAGAAGTTAGCTGTAATAGATCATTTCTTGTCTTACGTTGATTTGATCGGATAAATTTCTCTGCTAACTCAGTGCATGCAAAGCTTCAATGGAGATATCTCTGAAACCCTAAGAAGACGAGAGATTGGAACAGCTAGAGAGAAAGCCAAAGAAACCATGAGCAAAAACAAAAACGCTATGTAAAACAACAAAAACTTCACATATACATATCTCTCTCTACCTATACATACATATATATATATATTTCTCTCTCTGAGGAATTTCGCTTACCGAGTTTGAAGCTCCATTGCAGAGAGAGAGTGAGAGAAGGGGAGTGGAGTGAAGAGGGAAGGAGGGCAGTTTATAAGGTTCTGAGAGTGGGAAGAAGGCGACATACTTTTTATTGATTTGCCAATTTTGTCCTTATAAATTAATGTATTTACGGGATTATTGTAATTTCGTTTGTTTTGGCTTTTTTAGGGGAAAAAAAGGGTTTTGAAAATAAAATAGCTTGATTAATCATGCGCCACGTGGGATCTGCATGTACACGCGCCTCTGATCTGGTGGTCCCTACAAGTAAAATCCATGGGGAACCAAGGTGGTAGAGAAATTTTTTGGTGGGTTTAACACACCAGATGGTATCATGTGGTGTACATAATAAATAAAAAATTGAGCAATGCTGCGATAGATTTAAAAACCTAATTTAACAATGTGGTTGTTATATTTATTATTGATTAATTATAAGTCTCAATATATATTGAGATTTATTATCTATTAAATAGTAGTGATTTATTAAGTCAATTTTTTTAAATCTATTTATTATTTTTCTAAAAAATTATACATGCACAATGAATAACGATCATCTATCACTTTGTTATAACTTTTTTTGAAAAACCCGACTTATGGATCCCACAAATTATTTTTTAGCATACCATTGAACTAACAAGCTTGAATTACACCATCGAGTGGGGTGGTCCAATAGGGTACCGGTCGAACTTCTCTTCCTAAGATTGAAGGTTCGAGTCTTAGAGTCCACATTAGGGCTCAGTGGTTGACCGTTATACTAACATAGCTAAGTTCGTTCCCAAGAGGAGTAACGGACACAGTCAAGAGCCTCATGATCCCACTAGTGAAGACCTATTGGATGATCTCTGACGCTCTCATTTGCCTCCACCCTTAAAAAATAAAACTTAGCAAAAAAAAAAAAAAGAGCTCGAATTACTATTATAGTACGAGTAATGCTATTGGAACCTAAAAATTTGACATTATATGTTGACCTAATGATGTGATTTTATTGTAATCTTTGAATTAACATCAAATTCTAATGTTTGATAGAACTCGTAGTCAATCCAATGATTATAGTGAATTAAATCAATGAATTAGATCTCGATAACATTACTAGTATAGTAAACAGTTCAGTATTTATAAAATTGGAGTAGGTATGAATGACATTAAAAGAGATAGGGTGGGATTAGGGTTTAAAAAAATAAATGAGTTGATAGGGTACTTGTCAGCCACATTAATTATGGTTTAACAAATTCATTTTACACCACATTATTGTCTTGAGTTTCTATGCTTATCTAGCTCTTTTATTAGGGAATACTCTTGTTATATTATCTCTAGTTTTGTTAATATTTTGATGGCAAAAATATGAAATTGCTAACAAAAAAAATTGATTTCAATGCCATCATCATCACTAAACAAACACTTGATAGGTCTTATTTTGAACATTCGATGAGTCTCGTAGCATGTCATTTTTTGGAATGACGAACTTTGTTGTGTCATTTTAAACATTCAATAAATCTCGTAACATGTCGTTCTTGGAATGGTGAACTTTGTCATATGATTTTGAACATTCAACGAGTCTCTTAGCATGTCGTTCTTGGAATGGCAAATTTTGTTGTATAATTTTGAACATTCATTGAGTCTCGTAGCATGTCGTTCTTGGAATGACTTTGTCGTATGATTTTGAACATTTAGCGAGTCTCGTAGCATGTTGTTCTTAAAATGGCTTTGTCGACGCAATTGATTAAAAACAATTGGTTATCGACCATATCATGTTAACACTTCAAAGTATTTATATGTTTGTCATTAATCAGTGTTTGATTAATGGATTAGACCAGTTGACTCATTTTTTCGTTGTTGCGCGAGACTCTGCATGCTAGTATTCAATTGATGATTCGTTATAGGACGGGTTTATATTAGGAGGGTCTAGTCTACTTTGCTTAATTTTGTCAACATTTAACTTGCAACTATTTATGTCCAAAAAAACAGAAAACTATTACAAATGCATTGGTTTTTGAAAGCAGAAGATTGTAAAGCTCTTTGCTTATACAGTTCCTCCTGCACTGCATCTCAAAAAGTATCAGGAAAATCTTTCTGAAAACACAATGTGGTAACCTAGACCAAAAAGGCCTGCATGAACCTGTGACAACACTACTCTAGTTAAGCCAAAAGCATGCACGTAGAATGCGCAAAACGACACCAGCGAGGTAATAGTAAATCACGTAACAGTTACAAAAATCAGTAACACACTCGTATCAGAGTATGAGATTCTTGCATTCAAGACATTGTTCCATCAGATTAGGAAGTTTACTTCTATAAATAGAAACAGCCATACATGAGATATTAGAGATAACAAGATACACAGGTACACCATAGTTAATCGACTAGGTTATGAGAATGTATCATGCTCCTCCTATATCAATCGATAAACCAAGTTATGAGATACACTGCAGATGTGTTGCATTATAACAGTTAAGGGAGATGATCCAAAATCATGCCAAATCTAAACAATATGCATGTATAAAATTACAAATCATACGCGTTATGCGCTCTTTATTCCTCCTTTTTTTCTTCTCACAATAGAACAGTAAATTTTGAGGGAAGAATTTTCTGAAGATGAACCTTAAGAAGCCTGAGATTTGCGGTGCAAGGGTCCTCCACTCAAAGGTTATCTTCCATCACAGATTGGGATGTCTAGCTGATAAACGGGCCATCGTGTTTCCTCTGCTCTTAGACATTTGATAAGCTGCAACTTAAAACCTGCTGCTTAGACTAGACGGTGAAGATTAGTTACCTCTTTGCCTTGAATATGATAAGGTGCTTATAATAAACTGCTGATCAGTCTCAGCCCATCAGCTTTGGTAGCTACAAACCGCAAAACAAGTTTCCAAGTAAAATATTTTGAGGCCCTTTGTAATTACAATACTGTGGAAGAACATGAGTAAGATATAAGAAAAAGAGCACATGCACATTCTTTCAGTTCTAAACTTTGCTAAACCACATAATTTAAAAAGGGAAGTTTTCCGATGAGGTGCACTATCACAAGGTTTTTTTGTTGCCATATTAAGATGCTTTTCTTTGTCGTCATATTAACAAGCTCAAATTGTTGGACAGGCATTGCAGGTTCACCATGCACCTTCATCAGGCGAGTGTGTACAATCTTCCTCCTAAACATTGCCATACAAAAGACAGAAGAGTTCTGCCCACCGCTTCAGATAGTGCATGGAAACAAAAGACGTAGAGACGGGTGGAGGTGGGTGATCACCAATGGGAAAAATAAAGTTTCTTCTGCCGGGTGTGCATGAGAGCATTCGTCTGCTACTGCATGAGGAGATTACGGGTTAAAAAAGTGACCATCACATGTTACAAAAGCATCTCAACGGCATGTGTCGACAACTCTCCACAACAGTCATACTTCATCATTCCAAATATTGGACATATATAGAGACAAGAGTCCTACATTTATATGTTGGTAGCCATAGCCTCTGCCTCTGCGTGTTCAAATTCTTCTACCCCTATCCTGCACAGTGTAATGTATACAGCATGCAGTGTCATGTCATCAGCCACCTACCAGAAACAATATAAGAATCATAAAAAAGTAGCTAAATATTAGCGGCATACCAAAACCAAAGAATATGCAAGACTTGCTCAATCGAAATGAAAATAAAAGGTCCAAATTCAGCAGAAATTCTGGAGCTTAAATAAATGGAGAATGATTGCAATTAGTGGAGAATTAGTGGCTACATAAGAGGATCAGTTAAGCAAGCTGGCTCTTGTAATTTACAAACAATTCATCTTCCATTTAGAGGAGAACCTGAAAATAACATATTTAAAAGCAGCAATCTAGATAAATTATGTATCTTAAGATCTAGAGATTATTCAAATTTTCGTCTATCATATCTAAACGTTGTCTTATTCTTCTCCATATAAAGACAATAGGTCCTCAAGTAAAGCAGAACACATTTTGAAGTTCAGGCATTTGTTGGAAGTAGCACATACTTAAACGAATAAGCTCATTAGAAGATTAATATTGTATTAGAAACCATGCCCCTCAAGCTCAGACTTCTGCCTTTTCTCCAAACAAAGAAAAAACTCGAGACAATAAGAGCCTGAGGAATATCTGAACATGTGGTTGGATGGATACTTGAGTGCTGCCATGTCTTTCTTTTTTTTTTTGAACAAGCAGTGCTGCCATCTCAAAAAGGTCAGATACTGCTTGTTATCATTTACACCGCTAATTAACTACAATATATGCAGTCATTACCCACAGCTTTCAGAGATTTGTAACCAACTCTTAGACTGAAGGGTAAAAAAAAAGGATTTGCCAAAATCTAAAGTTACATGGCATGGAAAAGCAGCTACAAGGTAAATAATCATCACAGTATGGGATTTGTTCTAAGGTTCAGACATATAGTTCACTAATCGGAGAGAAGACAGACTGTGAAAGCTAAAGAGTAAAAACTATATATGAGTAACTTCTACTGCCTTTGGACATTGAATAAAAAGAAACTATACATGGCCAAAAACACCATTACCCAACTCAAATGGAATGAAAGGGAGAACAAAATCAACAGGATTTTTAAGTTGGCTAACAATGCCTGTTAGAGTAGTCCAAGTCTTTATCCTTCTTTTCCTTTATTCTAATTTTTTCCATGAAAACAACTGTAGTCATTTTTCGTGTTGCTTTAACCTATATTGAGATCAACCCAAGTTGAAGCTTAAATGTATACAATTGAATTCTCTTTGAGATAAAGAATATATTGCCGAGGGCTGCCTCTCCGCTGACCTAAATGCCACCTTGTTTGGAGCTGCATTTTGCCCATTGCCATATATTAACAAAGACAACGGAAAATTAATCTAGATTCTTATATAATTCATACAACACTTCGATGCCGCAATTAAAGTAAATCTAGAACACAATATTTAGCAGACGCATTCAAAATAAATACCCAAGATGAACATTTTTTATGGCTACGGAAGGCAAAAAATAGACTACCGACAACTATATCAAAGTTGAACATGTGTTAAGAATAAGCTACTCAAGCATGTTAATAGAATAAGTCAGCCAATCTCAATCTTATTGTGAACTTCATTGCCTTGTTGAACTCTGCTTAGAAGACTCAGACCATCATAGTTTGCCCCTGATTAAGCCCTTAGCGCAAGCATTAAGTAAGCAACCTACCTTATGCAATGTTAAAAAATGAGAATAATGTTGAGCAGAATTTAGAGCATGATCATGTCTTTTCAATTTTTTTCACTCTCCTCTATGCAAAGAGAGGATGATACGGATGTGGTCAACCTTGTGATCACTTTAATATTGTACATAAAGTCAACCTAATTGCCCCAGAGCATGAAGAATGCAGAAAAAAGAAAAAGAAAAAGTGTGAAGAATGCAAACTGATGTCATCAAAACAAAAAATTGAAATGAGATGCACAGCATGCTGACAACAAAACAAATAAAAAGAAACTAAATGATGGGTTGCAGTTCTCGAAGACGTGCTACAAGTAAGATGCCAAGCTAGAGGAGAGTTTGGTCGAGGGGAAGACAAGGCATCCTGAAAGGGAAGTTAAGAGATAAGGGCAATAATTGGCCTCAAAGAGCAGGTATAATGCTGTACATGAAATTTAAAAAGCCTTTCTATATTAGGGCTTGATGCAATCAACATGAAAGCAATTTCTGGGTGCATAAAGTGGAAGGTCACGCCTAAAAGAAGCATAAGAATAAGAAGCTGGATTTCATCAAATATTGAGATGAGTCATCACTATTAGATTTAGATAAGGATTTTCATTTGATTAATAATGAGTCTCCATTAGTTAGAATGATGAGATTGGTGAGAATTTTTAAAAAGGGCTCTTTGCATCATGCTTTGATGAGAGGTGTGTCAGTGACAGTGTACTGGATTCTTTGGAAGGAAAGATGTAGGAGAGTTTATGATGAAGGCTGTTTATCTACTCATGCTATTTTTGTAAGAGTTTGTGAGGTTTTGAGAATGCAGGCTAAGGTGTTCAGGCCTAATGCAGTAGAAGATGAAAGAGGAAAGGAAGTTTTACAGGCTTTGGGGATTGTATATGTTCAGAAGATTCAAATTATTGCTCTGTGGGTGAGATGGTTCCCTCCTCCTTTTGGAAAGTTGAAGATTAATGTTGATGGGGCTTCCAAAGGGAATCCTGGTAGAGCAGGGGGTGGAATGGTGGTCAGAAATCACTGGGGTAATCTGGTTATGGCTGCTTCATTATGTTATGGTGATTGTTCAAATATGGAGGCAGAGTTAAGGGCTTTGAGTGATGGACTGATTTTATTGGAAAGATATAACCAGCTGGGCTATCAGTTTCAGATTGAAACTGATTCTGAGGTCATGGTACAGATGGTGTTGAAAGGACATCATAGAGCTTGGAAATTCTGGGGTTTATTGAGGCAGATTTTGGAGAGTTTGGACAGCTTGGAGTTCAGTTTGCAGCGTGTTTATAGAGAGGCCAACTGCCTGGCAGATTATTTTGCTAATCTGGCAGTGCTGCAAGGTTATTCTTCTGTTTTTCTCCAAGATCAGATTGTTCCTGTGCAAGCAAGGCTGCTGTTATTGCATGACCAACAAGGACTTCAGCTGCTGAGGAAGAAGAGGAAATTTATCTGAATTTCCTTTTTTGCAATTTTGAGATTTTTGGACTATCATTGATACTACTGAGTGTTTTGAAGGACTAAGCCAATTTGGTCTGATCCTCTTTGCTTCTTGTAAATTTTGTTTCATGAAATAAAACTTCTTTGATTGTTAAAAAAAAAAAAAAAAAAATGATTTAGATAAGGATATGTTTTGTCATAGAAATGATTGTAATATATTTATCACTGATTAGCCTTGGATATTGTGTTATTGTGATATTTATTATTGACTAATTACGTAAGGCAAGGCATTAATTGTATTGATTTAATTGAGTTTTGGATAAATAGGTTGACTTGATGACCAATAGGACAAAATACAAGAAAAGGAAGAGGTCCAGAATGCAAGGGAGTCAAAAGAAGCATTATGGAAAACGCGTCCGGACGCAAAGCAAGGAGCATCCGAACGTAAATTCCAGTAGCTGCTCTAAAACAAGTGAAGAAGTGCATCCGGACAAAATAATATGCACGTTCGGACGCGTGTTTCTTAGAGGCCAAGACATGCATGCGCATTCGGACAGTTGAAGCGACGCATCCGAACGCATGTTCGAGATTTGCCCAGAGACCAGGAACCTAATGTAACCTAGGTTTTGCTACCCAATTACCTATAAAAAGAGGTGTTGTTTTACATGGTATTCACTTTTGTCCTCTAGTCTTTTCTTTGCTAGTTTTATTGTATTGTTTTTATGGCCGGCTAAAAGTCAAACTAAAACTAGGGAAGATTCTTTCAATAAAATACGGTATTTGTTTTCGATCCAATGTTTTAATGCTTGATTTATTCTTTTAATTTAATTTTCGTCTTCTAGTAAAAATTTTACTCTATATAATTTCTTACTTCGTTGTGTTACGTACATCGAATGCTTGAGATTCCCAACGAGTCAAATAACTGGTTATTCCATACTTGAATTAATTAATTAGAATTTTCATAAGATAATTGATTTATTATTTGTAATGACTTTAGGGTTTATTTGCTAGAGAACTTAATTTATCGTAGACTCCAGGTACGATAAATACTTGGAATCTGCATGTGAATTCCTAGATTTATTCGGATAATTTATTAGTTATAACTTTGGATGTTCACTAAATATTCCGATTAGGATCACTCCTCAGTTGATTCCCAATTGATTTCGAAAATCGGATCATTAATAATTATTGTATGAAATTGAAAAGGTATCCCCGATACTTCAATATTTCAAATTACAGTTTTTATTCAATCAATTGTTGTTATTTTGAACAACCACTTTTCTCAAACAACTTTCAAAACAATTTTTCTTTTATTTTTCTTGCGTTCCAAGTTTTCTCAATTCTCAGTAGATTAATCTCGAACTTCCATAGTCTATTATTACTTTGCGACAACCTACACTTGGGTGATCAATTCTAAAGCTGTAGCAATCACCATCTAGCTTGTTACCTACTTATTGCCTAGTAGGTTCACTTAGCCTTGAAGTACTTCATTGTGAGGTAACTCTTGTAGCTTCCCTATGTATAGAATTGTCACTCTCTTTTGAAGAACGTTTTTGGAGAATGAAATTTCAAACTTGTCGTTCTTCTTAGGACTTGAATTTGAGTCTCATAGCTTGCCGTATTTAGGCCATTCCTATCAGAATAAAGGCAAATTTGTACATTAAATATATTTTGCAAGTTTTCAGCCTTAATCCAAGATTTAACTCCACCATTCTCCGATAGTAATCATCGGATTCTTTAACTGAACAATATCAAGGCTACACACCTAAAACCAATTTGTAGTCTTACATGTACCAGGTTATGAAGGCTTCTTATACGTGACACTTCTGGTCAAACAAACCACATAGGTACACCTCTACAACAAATAATATGCATTTAAGTGATAACAGTGATTAAGTGCCTCAGTTCCCCCTCAAGAATAAAGTGCAGAGGTCTTGGATTCAGGGCATGAGAATGTCTTGGATATAACATAATAAATATGGAGAGAAATTTCCATATTTATACCTTCTCTTGTTGGAAAGACGATCGTCCATTAAAGTACGAAAGAAAAAAGGGTAAACCAATGTGATCATGACATTGTCGGTGCTTGCGATGTACAAATGCGACTTCCCTCAGTTGGTTTGGATGGCATAGCCTATTGCAGAAGTCCCCCCCTTCAATCTTTAAGGAGCCAAAGCTTGACTTTACTAAACTAAGAAAATAAGGCTCGCACCGGGCACTCACATTTTTTAGCTGAGCCCTATCCTATCTTGCTAGGTGGGACCGAAAGATAGAAAGGACGAGAGGCAACCATGCATGGTACTTTCATTGATTGCAAAATGACCTTACTCTGTAGGGGCGCCAGCACTTAACTAATAGAATATCATAAGGGGCGTAAAAAAATAAAAAAAGGTAATAGGATGCTACTCTAACGCTTCGCTTCTTCAAACTCCGCCCCTTATTGAAAACTAAAGTGCTAATGAACTTGATTTATATTACATTACTTAGTAAAGCAACCTTTCGTACTAGGCGCTCACGTTTTTTGTTTGGGTGAAAGCTACCAATAAACTTTGGTTCATTGATTGACATCTCTAATCTATATAAACAAACATTATCCCGAATTAAAAAGACACTATAAATGTTTTTGGATATGGAATGTTTATACACGAGGGATTATAACCAAATCAGACTCCCAGTTAATATTGGTTTTCGCATTTATCCCACAACCAATAATATGAACTCTATGTTATCTTCGGATATGATTCCGATATTCTTTATGTCCCCCATCATAAAGGAGCTGGAATATTGTCTCTTTTTTCCTTTTTTGCTGAGGTTCCACCAAGTATAACATCACCTTAGGGTACAATTGACAATCATCGAAAATACTGAATATGATTTTCTTCACGCTAAAATCAAAGAAAGTACATTCATTTCAGAAGTCTTATAACTTATAAGGTTACATACCATAAATGTAGTGATAATTGCAAATTTCTTTAATGGCCTCCTCACTAGATGATGGATTTTTATCTTCAGTTGCGATTTTTTTCCACCATGCAACTTCTCTGCACCTTGACTCAACATTTGAAGTCTTGAAGCATTGCTATTCCTATAAACAAAGAGAAGCCCAATGGACTTAGATACTCTGAGCAGAAACATTTAAATTTATATAGTAATTGAAAACCAGTTAAAGACTTAAAGTGCAGGCATCTGAAAGAGTCTCAGAACTCTGCTTCTATTTGGGTCCACAATGTTAATCAACTACAGAATATGAACCACTGGGAACACTAAACCTACTTTTCCTTTCTTATTAATGAAAGAAAAAATGAATGACGGTAACATATTTCAAGATTATACAACCAAGTCATAAAGATTGGTACATAAGCTGTTATATGGTCAAGGCAAATAATATAGCAGATGTGATACAGCTTGCAGAAAAGTAGAAGAATACAAACAATGCCACTCATGGATTTTTTATTTTTTTTTGGGTTTCCAAATGAACAAGCCCTTTGGTTCTTATTTGCGTCGTTAAAAAAGGATTGTGTGCTTCTCTTCCAAAAACACCATCAAGGAAAGCCAATGAGATGAATCAAAGAATAAAAACCTACTAGACATTTAAATCAGCTAAATTGATTGTTCAACGGTGCAACTAAATTTAGAATAATATATTACGATCTTTAAATATTTATTTCTAAAGGCCAACTAGCCATCAACCTGAGATGCCACATTTCTTTTTGGTGCCGCACTTGCTCTTATACTACATACGAGATAAGACCACAAGATATTGAACGTTAGGCCTTCATATTATTCATACAACACCTTGATGCAGCAATTAACAAATATCTAGAACACTATAAGTCATCAAAATAATAGCAAAACTAATATCTAAATGAATCATGAACATGAAAAAGCAACTAATCGCTCCTACATCTATTATTCCTTCAACTATTATGGGGAGTGTCAAACGAACCAAAATACTCCAGCTTGGCTCATGATTGGGTACGTTAGGGCAACTTGATATCGTTAACCAAATCGGTTTGTTAAACCATATTCATTGTTTATCAACTTGTTGAAATCGGCTTGGCCACAACTCAATAAGCTCAGGAGCTGGAAAAAAAAAAGATCAAGCTACTTGAGGCCACACTTGTATTTACCTACAGTTAGACCACGCTGGCACAGCATCATTTGCCAAAAAATACAAAAGTATGACAATTCTGTAAATTAGTCTCTCTACAGTTCTGCTAAAACTAATGAATCACATGACAATCACTGGCGCAGTTGAGCATTGAGAATAAACTTCCTTCGTGGGATTGGAATTACATGAGTAGAAGGAATTAAAGCCCCAACTTTAACCCAATCCTCAATATTTCCCACCTACTTCCAAGTTATCTAGCTCTTTGAAGACCCATAGTCAGCACTTAGCAGCTAGTCTATTCACCCTATTGAAGATGTTTGGTGAGGGGATATGAAATTCAAGGGGATGCTAATTTGTTCTTGATTAAATGGATAGAAAGGCCATGGTATCAGATTTGGTGTTGCCCTGTTGGGGTCCTTGGGAGTAGTTTGGACCACCAGATTCTGAAGAGCCATGCAGGATCAGGAGGTAGAGTCAACAGAGCTTTGTTGGAGGAATTGCTGTATGGTTCCATTTCGGTGGAGGGGAGAGTGGGAACAGATGAAAGGCATCTAAGAATTGAGCTTTTTCCAATGAAATCATTCTACATTCATTTGTGTTCCCTTGGAGACCTATTTGGCCCATGTAAGCTCTGAAGAATGCGAATTTTTAGAGGGGACAGCTCACAACAGCTTGGGAAGCTGTTTTGACATGAATAAGGTGAGGCAGAGGAAAATTCTGTTAATTGGTGCTTTATGCGTAAGAAAGCAAGTGATTTTTTGGCCACTAGCCACTTAAATTCTTGTTAATCCGTGCTTCATGTTAAGGAAGTGTGAGAGAGAGAGAGAGTTGAGTCCCATTTGTTGCTTCATTGTGGAGTGGCTAGAGAGTTGTGGTACATGCTCTGATCCCTAGTCGAAGGCTCTTAGGTTAATACTGGAATACATCAGGGCAACAGCTGATCTCATACCACATGGAGGGCAGGAGTAAAGGGAAATGTAGGAACCTGCACATCATTGTTTGTGTTCTCTGGGGAGAGTTGAATAGGAAGGCTTTTTGAAGGACAGGAAATCAGCATCATTAGGTGAAAAACTTTAATGATCATACTCAGCCATCTGATAAAGTACCCAAAAACTCCTTTCCTCTACCACAAATCAGTACCATTTGTTAATCAACCATTCACATAGATCCTATAAAATATAAACATCTGCTCCCATGGTTAACTCACACAAAGAGCTAAAGAACAATCAGTTAAATTACGATCTTCATAACATACAAATGCAAATTCTTTTTTCAGATAAGCTGGTATCATGCTTCGAGTAAGAGGAAAGATGATACGAGAAGCTAGCCCTGATTGTTAATCGTAGTGAGCCTGGAGAGATTACAACAGTTCGTGTCCTACAGATATACTTAGTTAGTGGTCCTCCTCTTTTTTTGCTACCCTATAGTGAATTTCTGTTGCTTGTGAAAAAGGAGGGAGCAAAAAAAATCGGGACAGTCTGATTAGCTGGTCCTGCCTCTCAAAGCTTATACAAGTTTTAGATAAGTTAAGTCACATTTCTAATAATGTGAAAAAATGATCGTATTCTAGTTCTTAGGTTCTATAAGTTCCAAGAATCTCGAATCCTCTAAGGTTATCATGCAAAAATAGTTTCATTTGCTAGTAAATCACTCTAGTGGGTTTCCTAGGATGTAATGTTGATGTGTGTGGTAAATAACCATCCTTCGTGACAAAAACAGTTTCATTTGTTAGTAAATCACTCTAGTATGTTTCCTAGGATGTATTGTTGATCTTCAAGTGAGAAACACAACAATTGTCAACTCACAAAAATGACGCTGGCCATTAAGAATTTTTTTTTTTTTTTTTTATCGGCGCTGGCTATTAAGATTACGTATCTCAAAATAATTGTTTAAAAAGACTACAAACAGACATAGGAAAGATCAGGGAATAGAACTTCATTTTTCTTTATAGGAAACTAACTGCTTGTATTAATAAACAACAGTACTTTACTAAAGTCAATAAAGTAAATCTCAGCAGATAAATACTGAATAAATGAATTTAACCAAACCAATCTCACATTAATTGCGATCACAATATTTCTCTCAGCGCCCTAGAACCAGAAAACTAAACTAACATGCTAATCGCATAAAAAAATTTGGCTCCCGCAACAAAAAAAAATCTTGCACTGCTTTCAGCATATTTACAAAACAAGCAATACTCCATTTGAAATAGCAAGTAAAAAGATAAAGGTGATTTCAGACTTTTGTGAGGTCATTGGCTAGTCCATATGCAACAACTTCAAAAATTATAAATTCACGGATTATTGAGGTCATCACTGAATGGATAACAGGAGCATTAACAAGGGACGCTTGTTCCCTTTTATCTCCACGGCCACGCATATATGGTCAGTTGCACCTTCAAATGACTTCACAAAAATTGGAAGTCACCAGCCTTCAAAATTCAAAAAAACATTCCAAGGAAAACCATCCGCGACAATTTTATCTAACCCTGCAAGTAGCACAATCATTTTCAACCTAATCCGTAACACTTAACATAGTATTCAGTAAAATAAACAGGAAAAAAAAAACCTTTGGAGGAGCTTCATAGACTTTGTATTTATTAGGAGTTATTGACCCCAACCCCAAACCAGGAAACACATTCTGCAAAAAATATCACAAACATCAAATATTTGGTAAGAAATAACAACCACGTCACAGACGGAAAATTGAGTCAAGAAAACCTTACATCAAGCTGTCTCTGAACTGCCTTTCCTCTGCTCTTTGGCTTTCTTGAAGGCTTGGATCCAGTCATTGCAAAAATGTCCTCTTCTATCTCTTCTGGAGAAAGAGCAATTGAGAACTTTGGCATCTTCTCCTTCTCCTTATCAGCATTCGCATGGCAACCACCTCCAGTTGCCTGAAGAAATGAAGATTGGTTTTCCTGTAACAATCCTCCAGCTTCAGATTTTCCCACATTCTCATCCCATGGCTCATGAAGGGGCTTATGAGGCTTCAAATTCCAAGTCTTTGAGTCCATTTCCTCCTCTTTTCTAACAACTGTACCTGCCTTTCCCTGATCTTGAACCTCCTCGGACTTCTTCTTCTTACGAAGATGAAAATAGATATTTGATTTCTCTTCTTTAGCTGCAGCCACATCAATGTCCGATGCCATCAACTTTTCATCCACCGTCTCACTCATGTGATCAGAATCTGACAAGGAAAAACCATCTTTGACACTCGGAAGCACTAAATTTTTCTGATTTTCAAGTAAAACCACGCTCTTGAACGAAGCAGCATTGCTGGACCCTGATTCAGAGGTCAAATCATTCACTGCAGACTGTCCTAGTACCAGGAGAGATTGTAGTGGTGCTGCACCAGACATCAAAGATTGGCTCGGTACAGCATCAGGCGTTGGAGATTGTTGCGGTGAAAAGTCACCAAGTTTGGTACCAAATTTATTGTCGTTTTTGTGGCTGTTGGAAAAGCATTTCAGTGGAACAGGTGACGGCATCATATTCCTTGTCTGTAGTGATATTGTAACGCATCAATTGCAGAGACTAAGACACGCGCACTGTCTCTCTTACTGACCAGCAAATTTTCCTCTTTGATTGTTCACAAAACTTCAAAGAAGATAACTGCGAAGACAATTAAATTAAACAAAACTCAGAGAGAGAGAGAGAGAAGAAAAAGAAGAAGAAGGGCCAGAGAGCTGACGTAGAGTTACTCCGATCATTCAAGGAAAGTGAAGCTTCATGGTGACTATCAAAACCGTTGATAGACAAGAATTGTAAAGATAGAGATGAGTAAAGAGAGAAAAGACAAACTCAGAGGAGAGGAGATCAACCATTTCTCTCTCGAAAGTGGATTCTTCATTCGCACAACACAATATTTAAAGAACAAACTTGGAGGGAAAAGTTGTGTGTGTGCGAGTGTGTGTGTGTGTGTGTGTGTGTGTGTGTGTGTGTGTGAGAGAGAGAGAGAGAGAGAGAGAGAGAGAGAGAGAGAGAGAGAGCGGAGGTGCTAAGAAGAAGAGAAAGGCAATTAAGTACTAGTGTACTACATAGGCTGGGATACGATGGGATTTTTCCCAGTAAACGAAGATGGGATTTTACTATTGTTAGCTGATTTTACCTTTAATGATTTATTTATTTCCTATATTACAGTGATGTACACATTTATGTATGTGTGCAGATGTATGTGCAGGACAGGTCCATCTAAAAAGTAGGTTTACGGCAAAGCAGTTTGCTCCTTACATGTTTGCATTCCTTCTTTTTTTTCTTTATTAACAATACCATATGGTTTAACAATTCTCATGACCATACTTTCTACACTGACAAAAATGAAGGGCAACCAGTTCAGAAATGTCAATGTCATTGTACCCCTGACAAAAGTATCAATAGGACCATCAGCATCTTGTAACAGTCACCAATAAAAATCAGCGAAGTGTATGCCTGATATCCAAGAGCAGAAGGTGGAGGCAGGGTTCTATATTGGGCAAAACAAATGACTAAACAACAATTTTATTGTCCAAAATTCAATGACATTCAAAGTGGTATTATAACACATCATGTTGAGTGGTCATGGTTATTTGGGTAATATGAAGTATGTCACTGCATCGGCATTCAATGTGAATACTTAAAGAAGGCCAACCAAAAATCTGGTCAGTCAAACATGTGGTCCAAGTACAGATATAATTAAGGCATATCAATGAGAAGAATGTGATGCCATTCTAGGACATAATTCAATTATTCAGGAGAGGATCTATTTTTCCAATTCCTGCCAATATTGTTCATAAAAACACCCAGACAGTGGATGCCTCCAGATATTTCTAAATTTGAACTACAGGAGAAGTTTAAGACGTGATGGTCTCGCAATGGCTACAGACCTGGTTTCTGAAAGTAACAGAATGTCAAGCAACTTTTTTATACGATTCCTCTTGTATTACTTCACACAAATGGCATTACGAAAAATTTTCAGTAGAAACAAAGCTTTCCCCTTTGTCAATTACAGCATTAGTCCTACGGTTTGACAAGAACTGTCACAACATTCACATAAAGAATATATCTCTTCAAAACAAATGTGTAATAATATTAGAACTATGGCATTCCAAAAGACAAATATTCCTGCACAATGAAATATATACAGCATCTAGTCTCCTTTGTCAACCTACCAGAAGCAAGATAAGTATCTCAGATCCTAGCAGCATGTGCCCAAAGAGCATGCAAAACGTGATCAGTGAAAGTTCAAATAAAAGGTCCAAGTACTCGAGAATATTTGTAAAGCTCGAATATACAGATTAATTTCCACCAAAAGGCAAAAAAAGACTAAAGGAGAAGGTTAAGTAACCTATAGTGAATTTGTGTTTGTTTGTATTACATTATTAGATAAGATAGTTTCTGGCAACTGTTAGTTACAATCAATTCATCTTATATTTCCGTTTTCTATCAACAAATTTCCCATAAACAAAACAAAAAAAAGAACAGTTATAGCATTAAATCATTCATCAATATAAAAACAAAGACATGTTGGTAATTAAAAATTACAAGATTAGACCTTCGATGAATATGAATGATCACTTAACAAAATTTATATTTCACAATAAAAAGAGATTGAATAGTGTTATTCCAGGAAAACCTAAACTTCAATCCATACCATAGTTGTTGTGTATTGTTCCTGATTTCTTTAACGACCCCTATGGTTTATGATAGATTTTATTTTTCCCCACAGCTCCTCGGCACTTCAAAATGAAATACCACTTCTCTTCCTGTAAACAAAGAAAAAACCAGTAGACATTAAAGAATTATCAGAATACATGTATCTATCACAAATTCTCAGAATATATAAGCAGATTTCTGAGTGCTACCATCTCGAAAGGGCTCAGAACTCTGACTTTATCTTCTAATTTACTGATCAGCTACAGAATGTACAATCATTGTATAAACCCGATTACAAGAGTAATGTCCCTTGGCAAATGTGGCTATGCTTTTTGTTTAAGAAACTCTCCAACCACTTTTTTGGAGCAGCTGGATGAATGCCATAAATTCTGGCTATGAAACTCTTCTCACTGGTCGCAATCATGCTTGCAATGGAATAATCTTTCTCGCACAAACCCTTTTCTGTAAGCCACATATGAAATCTGTATCTGGGCTTGATTCGTTTCTCTAAGTCATAACACAGATATGCTGGAAAAACATCTAGGTACTGCAAAGAGGATCCCATCTCCTGGCAAAGGAACTTCACTTTCTGTTCAAGTATTTCCGGTTGTTGGTTTAAAATCTTTGGGGACCAGCTAACCATTTTACAGAGTTTTGAAAATCCAACCCCATTACGAAGAAGGCAATCAAATCTCTCCTTTAAATCACAACTACTTCCATGCAAGTGAGTGAAGACCTTTATGATCAATTTATTCTCTCCATAACCAATAGAATGTAAGAAATTCAACTTACTAATCATATGGATGTTTGTTCTTAAAGACTGAATTCTTTCCAAGTGCTCTGTATACTCTTTATCCAAGGCTTCATCAGGAGTGCCAATATGATAAGTACTTAACAGAACATGATCCCCATTTTTCATCTTATCGAAGAACCACTCACTAAGATCCAATGATTTCATCGCATGAGGCACATTGGCTATTTTATTTCTACCCAAAACATAAGGGTACATTTCAGTGATCGACTTCAATTCTTTTGCTCTCAATCCAAAATGTTTCAAAAATCCCAACACTGAAATCACTGGGCTCTCCAAGTCAAAATCAAGAATCTCCGGTTTTGAAAGAAGTAACTGTGCAATCTCCCCCTTTCTAACACCCAATCTGGAAAAGAAGTCCACCTTTAGGACCAAAACCTCTTCTGGGTATTCCAGAAAAATTTTTTTGCTCCTGCCCATCAATTCCCCTACCTTCCCTTTCTCGCAATCCAAATCATAAAACACCTGAATTTTCCTACAAACCTCACACCAAGCATCCACATTCCCCTCTACAAAACTAACCAAATCGTAATCAATCAAAATCTGCTTCAAATCATCAAACAGAGCATCAATTTCACTCAACTCAGAATTTCCACTCAAAACATAAGGGAAAACCAAACAGATACCAATAATTGTCACACTATTAAACCCATAATCTTTAAACCCACAAAGCCTTTCATTCAATTCACGCGGTTCTTCGTTAAAAATCGAAGTTTCTTCTATATATAATATGCCCAACTTGTTCCAGGGAAACCCAAAACCAGCAAGCGCGCAAGCCGCGTTAAAAACTCTCAAATCTTCCAATAAAAAAAACTTATTCACAGGCAACAACCCATTGATTTCCTCATGATTAATGCCAATGCTTTCATAGAAAAACTCAAATTCATTGATGGGGTGATACCTGAGGAATCTCTGAACGGCTTTTGAGAATGTTGAGGGTGAAAAATCGACTTTCGAAATGACATTGGAGAGAGATAGGAGCGAGTTCTTGCTTATGTGTTCGGCGTAGGTGAAGGGTAAAGATCTGGTTGCGTGGAGATAGTCTGTGAGAACTTTTTGGGCTTCTTGGATGGCTTGTGGTCTGTGCCTGGAGGGTATTTTGGAAAGGTTGTGGAGTCTTGGAAGCTTGGTGGTGGTACTGGTGGAGGAAAAGTGGCGGGAAAGTGTAGTGTAGAGAGAGAAAGGGGTGGCCGGTGGACGGAAGTGCATGATGTGTTGTGATAGGTTTTGGCCCTTTGGGTGTTTAGGCTTGTATTTAGGAGTGTCTGAATTGATTTCAGCATGGTCAACTGAGTAGTGGTCAAAGTTAGGACATTCAAGCCGGGATTAAAATATTTATAAAAAGTAAAATGTCTGATCCAAATAAATATTAATATTTAAATTTATAAAGTTTGAATTTACAGTTCGTCCCTATTACCACTTAAATTACTCCTAAATTACTATGATTTATTATAATATTGACTCGTGGCACATTCAAGCCCAAACATTGGTTTGCATTGGCCATAAACGATCCATCATTCATGACATTATCAAAAGAGACTCGATGTATCATTGAATGTTCTCTTAAATGGGGCCGTCTCATATCTTTCTTAACCTAATTAATCAGTTCCGAGGGAGAATGATGATAGAGACGCACTGTGGCTATCTCATGTTCATCAACTCAAACTCAAATGTCATTCTTCCGTATTTGATGTTACGGATCAACCTCGCTCTTTAAATTAACAGCTTTGTTCAACATCGTCTATCCATTGTCAAGCCTTGGCCTAACAACACATAACCCACCAAATGTTTTATTTTTTAAGCTTTAAAAAATAATAAATCACAATTTACAATTAGTAGATCATAAAATACTCACTTCTAGGTTTTACACAAACAAGTTGATTAATTATAAGCTATTAAATTATTAATCACAATTTTTAAGTTATCAAATTATATCTTATAGGACATAAGACTCAACATATCCACACACACTGCCCCTTGCCCCCAACACATACAAACATACCTAAAGTCCTCATCCCCCCCCCCCCCTTCCCACAAATTCTTCTTAATGTATGCATACATGCTTCTACAATTGCTCATTTCTTCACTAACACTCACTCTACGGCAATCACAAACACACCATTAAGCACTACCATAACACCCAAGACTCCACAAATACAAAATTCACCACTGTGTATTTTAATTCTTACTCATTTATATTTCGTTCATACGAACTATTATGAACACTTAACTCGTAAATATAAAAACATACACACATGCACATGCATACATGTTTATGTGTTAATGCTTTAATTAAACCCCAATTAAAGCCACGTGCATTTTATGTGCCTTTCAATTTTGTATGTACTTCTTCAATTTATTTATGGAAGTTTTATAAATTTAATTTGAAGCTTCGTATGTGTTTTTCTTCGATGATTTAGTAGTTGTCCAACGAGGGTGAGGCTATGTGGAGCAATTTGCTCTAGTGCAAACCATCTCATTGTAATTTGATATTTTTTACCGCACTCACTTGTCGTTGTACTTTGGTACTTTCCACCCCTATTTTCCTCTTCACGTGTGATCGAAAATCCCATGAAAGTTACTATTAAAATTATCAAAATATATAAGAAATGACGACACCTTAGACAATTGAAGAACCCGTGCAAACACCTATATTTAAGATAATAAGACATCAACTTTAAAAAAAGCCAAAACACTCCAATTTGAGAGATGAGTTTCCGATGACTAAGCGAGTCTTTGCTCACGTACCTAATATGTAATTACTATATTTTGTCCATTTTATCTTATTATAATGTAAGAAACTGGTCTTCTTATAATAATAGACAAAATAATGTTGGTTTCACCTTTTATCTTTGAATAACTTGCTATTTGAGCCAATAAAAAACTATGGGAAATTAATAAAGCAAAACTAAGGCGACACAAAAATATAATTCAAAACAATTATTTAAAATGGATAGAGGCACTCGAAATTATTAACCTTTTTCAAGTTGTCTATAAATGTCACAAATAATTCATTCGTCCAAGTGATTCATTGCAGGCTAGAATCTTATAACTAGTCTCTCAAAGATGGGGTCACACACCCATTCACCACTCAAATATTGTGTTTAGTATTTTTTAATTATATATATTTTTTGATTGTAAAAAAAATCATATTTTTGTAAAATAAATTATTTTAAACTTATATATAATTTTCTCTATATATATATATATGTATTTATATTAAGAAAAATATTTTAATCTATATTATATTATTATATACATGTAATTGTCAAATTAGATTCTATAAAATAATTATTCAGTACATAATTTACTTTTTTATAAAAAAATTATAATTAAAATATTTTTGCACGTCGTACATCGCTAGCTAGGAAGCACGGATACGGATATGTGATACGGGTACGATACGATACGGATGCGGCGATACGACAAAACTTAAAAAAATAGGATACGGGTACGGCCAAGATACATCAATAATAAAATATATTTTACATTTTACTATTATTTAACGACTTAGAAATTACAACTTTTCAATAATTCTTTAACATTAGTAAGTAAAATTAGAAATTTTTATCATGAAAATGATTATTGTCTCGTTATGATATGTTTATAAAATGAGCATGACCAATTGAAGGAATCATAACTACATTTAACTAGTTGGTTTTTCAAGTATTTATTTTTAAAAGCAGAGTGTAAGTGACTCATTTTTTTTATACTCTCTTAACATGTAATAATAGAAAATACTTAAAAAACACTCGTGTCTTCAAAATCAGATGGAATTTTGTTGATATTTATATTGTATGTGAACTCTAAAGAAGGGGTATAGCTTAAAATTGAAAATTGTACATCTTGATCCTTGTTTAGAAGTATCCGCGAAATATTCACATATTTTATTAATTATCGGATACAGATGATGCGTATCCAATATGTACCATCGAGTATCTGACGAGTATCGTATCCGATACGGGTACGTCGACCTTGACGAAGTATCCGTGCTTCATAGATCGCTAGTCTAACAAAGTGATTTCATTTACCGCTAAAACATTATAGGGATAAGGTTATACATGTAATTTCACCTGGCCACAAAGCCCTCGATAAAAGGATAATGCGTCGTAACTCAGTCTTCGTTTCCATCAGTCTCTATCTCTCTCAATGCGATGGCTCAACAAGGTGAAATCTCAGTGAACCCTAAACCGCCGGCAAGAGTTCCACAGGCAGAGGAAGATCCGACCCGATCATCCACATTGAAGCGACCGCGCGACGACGGAGATGCGGCGGCGTATGAAGGAACGTTCGGGGATGTGCCACCGCCGAAGCGGCGTATGAAGGTGGCGCAGGACATATTGTTCAGAATCGTGGTGCCATCGAGGCAGATCGGGAAGGTTATTGGTAAAGTTGGGGCTCGTATTCAGAAGATTCGTGAAGAGACCAAAGCCACCATCAAAATTGCCGATGCCATCGCGGTGAGTTGATTTTTTTTTGGAGTACTTTTCTGTTAGTTTCGTTTTGTTTACTTTGGTTGATGAGCAAATGATGGAAATGCAAAGAGAACAGAGCTTGAAGTATAACGATTCGCTTGATGACTGAGTAAATTTTGAAAAATAGAATGTTTGTTTGGTTTACTTCACACAATTAAAAAAAATAAAATTTAGAATGAATTAAGTGATTCTTGTTAGTTGCTTTGGAAGTATGTTGTGAGGAAGATAATTGATTATTGCTTTGTCGCTGGGCAAATGTTATGGAGAAGAATATCTGAATTTTGAAGTTTAACCGTTGGTTGTCTGCTTGGATAAACTTAAAACAAGGGAATGAATGTGAAGGAAATTTTTTGTTTTAGGATAGAAAAGGAAAAATCTTTTATGTGTGGGCAAATTTTCTCTCTAGTTCCCAAGGTTTTCTTGGGTGAGGAAAGAATGTTTTGTATTGTATTGTTAATGCTTATGTTTGTTTTCCTAATGAAAGGTAGGAATAATGAAAGTTAGAGAATCGAAGGTTGGGTTGATTACTGAGAACAAAGGGAAAGAATGAAGAGAGAATTGTTTGTTTAGTTTAGGAAGTGAAGCCATAAATTGAAAACTTTGAATTAAACTTAGATTGTTTAGCTGTCCCATGTAAGTTTGAGAGATTGTGGTGCGAGGAAACTAAATTCAATTTTGATTCTTAATGCCACGTCCTAATTGTTGCTTAAAATTATCTATAAAAAAGAAGTAAAGAGGGGCAGCAGAGTTTATAAACAGAGAAGTCTTCAACAATGCTCCTCTTTGTAGCATTATGGCGAGTTGGCTTGCATCATACTGATTGTAATCTGGTGTCAATGTTCTAGTTTATATTTTGTTATGACTTTGTTATTACCAGTCATTGGGCTGGACGACTTGCCCACCTTTAATTGGTTTTTGTACGACTTGTTTTCTTGTGTGATTGAATGATCATCGATTTCCTTGTTCATCCCTTTCTTGCCTCAAAACAATGTCTGTAAGTTAACTAAATGGAAAGAATTCTTGCCTCTACCAGGGAGAAAAGGGACCTCCGGATAGGGCCTTACTGTGATGTTCTCCTTAGTATATGCCTAAAATTCGTATGAAAGTATTTAGTAAGGTGAGATTTTGATGTGTTATTATTCTTGGTTAAATTTTTCATGATTTAAGACATTAAAATTCAAATTTCTGCAACTTATTATGGTAATTTTTTGAATCAAGTAGTAGCAAATAGAGGTTAATGGATGTGCCAATATTACTTTAATGAAAATTGGACTTATATTGTTGAACTGGTATATGAATGGAGAAATCGACCAGTTCTCTAGGAACAGACTTACGAGGCTTGTGCAATATCAAGGAAGTTGAGATTGATATGTTTTGGTGGACGGAGGGCATGCAATTTAGGATGATGGAGTGTACTGTGAAGATCAATGAAGTTCTGTATTGTGTATTTAGTGAGATTTCTATCTGGTTAAACTGTCAAAGTTTTCAATTATAAAGGGTCCATTTATGCACCGTTTAACTATTTTTAGTGTTTGTAGTCCAAAAGAAACAATTTTGCTTGTGTCATGGATTCTCTTAATTGGCTAGGGATGTTAAATGATGCAGACTTAGGAAATGTAAATTGGGGGCTTCTCTTTCTCTATCTCTTCTTTTAATTGGTGGTGGGCATTAGTTTTATTTGTTCAACTACCCTGATGATTTGCAAATAAGAGCACTTGAGTTTACCTCATTTTTTTGATGTATTGCAGCGACATGAAGAGCGAGTAATCATCATAAGTTCTAAAGACAATGACAACATATTTTGTGATGCAGAGAATGCCCTTCATCAAATAGCCACTTTGATTCTAAAGGTGATGTGATAGTTTTAGAAAATATCTTCTATAAACCTATAATGCAAGGCAATGTTTTGTATTACACTGATGCATTTGTTGTCATATTAATTGTCCTCAATTGCCAAGCTACCTTTTTTATTTTTATTTTTAATATGAGTATGTTTGACTAAGCTTTTTTACGGGTTGAGAGCTTTGGACAGTTGCGTTCTTTTTTAATTGGTATTTATTGGTTTTGTCTAGATTTATAGTAGAGATGTTGAATGCATGATGATTTAATAGAAGTAGTAGTGGTACCTATTGGTTTGCTTTGGAACGTTTGGAAGGAGTGGATTTGAAGAATTTATTTGAGATCAAAAAACTTGTTTGAATCTTAAAGATGTCCTGCTCCTGCATATCTGTAAACTTCTTTTGGTCAATTTCAACCTTATTAGAAGTTAGGGTGTCCTTGATTTGATTGATAGTTATGGTATTTTCTGAAGGGAAAAAGGAGATGAAAAAGGAAAAGCACCATATTTGGTACAAATGCATTTTGATTATCTAAATATTGCAAAGGGTTCAATAACCCGTTCAATGTTATTGCTCATCCCACATTAAAAAGCAATTTATATCTAGGTTTTCCAGACCTGTAGTGTCGGGATCCTGTCCTATCCATGGTAAGTTGGTTGGGTGCGTGCTTAAAACACCAATGGGTGGCAGGCCTTACGAAGTAGTTGAGGTGCTTGGCCTGCCATATAAATGACATTTTTAATGTGGGTTAAGCGGTAGACATCATTTCTTCCTCCACATGTTTAGATACTTAACTGATTGGCAAAGGGCCTGTGGGAGGATGCGTTTATTTTATTTATCTTCCGAGTCAAGTAATTCGCCCTCAAGAGAGGGAAGAGCCTTTACTTTAGGTTAGGCCGGTCTCATAATTCATGCAATTCCACCTTCCATCGATTTATCACACGAGTATGCATTCAGTCTCCACGGCCTTTTCCAGCCCCCATACTAAGAGGTGCACCATTTTTGGTTTTTTGTAGATGCTCTAATAGTAACCTCCTTTTTGGTCACGACTCATTGCTATTGTTTTCTAGATTGTTTCACATCTTACAATGGTGTTTGTGGAACTGTTGAGTTGTTTACCTTGTAAAGGTACTAATACAATGAACTTTTTTTTTCCGCTACTCTCTTATAGGACGACAGTGGCAATGCTGAGGCTTTGAAAGTGAGTGCTGGGCATGTCGCTGCCAATGCAATAAGACTTTTGATTGCTGGTTCCCAAGCAGGTGGTTTGATTGGAGCGTCTGGTCAGAACATTGAGAAACTACGAAATTCCTCTGGTGCCACCATCACAGTTCTCGCTCAAAATCAGTTGCCTTTGTGTGCATCTGCTTATGAATCGGATCGGGTAGTACAGGTTTGTGAGTGCTTCCTGTCATTCACTTACTGCACAAATGAATTTACAGCATCATTTCTAGTCGTCTTCTTATTCGTGTGGGTTTATGTCTACATTTTCGTAGTAAATGAATTGTTGGATGCCGCAGGAGGTGAGGTTTTTATGATGGACAACTTATCTTCTAATGAATCTAATCTATACTATCTATCATGAAAAATTTTTAATTCATTATTTTACACTTATAAAGAATTGTAATAGCTAGCATAGTTAAATATCTAAATTACCATCATATCCTTATGTGTTTGAATCTTCAAATTATTCTTTAACATATGTTCTAATTATCTATTGTCTTTGTATAAACATTAGTATCTATAAAAATTTTAAATTGACTATATAGTTGTTAGTATCGTACGATATGCGATATGTATTGTACGATACGTTACGATACAGATGTAATTCGATACGAATCGTAGTTTTGTATCGTTTTTGTATTGTATCGTCCGATATACGATACGTATCGGTACGATACGAACGATACGCGCATATGCTGTTTAATTTTTTTTTTTTTGCTGGGACGATGTCGTTTTGTGTTAGAGGCTGATTTTTTTATCCCTATAGCCACTGAAACGACGTCGTTTTAGTGGCCAGGGTTTACAAAAAAAATAAAATCCCTCTTCTTCGCGATCATCTCTCTCCATTCTTTGTTTCTTCTTCGCTGGGTTCTTGGTGTTCTTCACGACGACGAAAACACAGCAGCCCAAGTCTCTCTCTTTTCTCTGTTCTTCACAGTGATCAACCCTAGCCCCTGTATTCTCTCTATTCTTGACGACGACGAAGCTCAGTGTGTCTAAGCCCTTTGTGCTTCAAGACGACGAGCCCAGTATCCACGTTCTTCGTCGACGACGAAACTCTGTTCCTCTCAGTGTGTCGAAGCCCACTGTCTCTCTTCTCTCTGTTCTTCATCGATGAAGGCAGCAAAACCTGAGAAGCCATCGAAGCAACCAAGTCAGTTGTTGCCTCTGATATGGATCTGCAGCTGCAACTGCCTTCTTCTTTCTTCTCCTGCACTTCAGCGAAGCCTGTGTAGTGTAAGAAGTGCTGTTAATTTATTTACAAAGTCAAATATATTTTTTTTGTATTTTTGTATCAAAATTTTTGAATCTTGAATCTTGATTCTTGATTAATGTTAATTTTTTGAAGCTTGAGTGTTTGAAGCTTGAATTAGTGAACTATGGTGGAAACTTTGCATTATAATATTAGTGAATATGTTGATGACTTGAATAGTTGGTGGAATATTAATGAAATACTATGTTTTTATAAGTCTATGATTTTTTTTCAAAGGTATATATATTTTATTATTATTTATTTAAAATTGCACCGTATCTTACGATACACTATTTTTAAAAAACGACACGCCTTCCGATACACGATTTGATCTATATTATCCTTAAAAAAGACATGCATCGTTATAGTCAGTAGTATATTTTATACCAATTGACCTAACTAATTCTTAATTATAGTAATGTTCCAATATAATTAGGATATTAATAATTATTTTTATTTTAATCAATGTATTATAAATAGAATCCTAATCAAATGAATTTCAAAAAATTTAATTTTTCAAACTTCACTAAAAAAAATTACTCTCAATCCCAAAATTCTAAAAAATAGAACTTTATTTTTTCTTTTTTATTAATTTTCTTATAGTTAGACAAATGAATCATTGGGACAAACAAAGTCTTCATAATTCTATAATATAAACTGGGCAATAAAAAAAAAGTTTAGTAAACTTGAGATGATATTTAATTTAGGCACACATATACCTAATAATTTTTATATACAAAAATATTCACGTGTGTCGTATTGCTAGTGTTTATTAATAGCTGTTGGCTTTAATGATGTTCGCCTTATTAATGTATTTTTAATGCCGGAATGCAATGTGGAGAATTTGATGGGATAGATTATACTGAACTAACCTATAAAAGTGATGCATATGCAAGTAGCTTGAAGGTGTGAATAGTGATAAACTACATGAGAAAGCTTAGGGTGGGATAAGATGCACAACGAGGACAGGGTGATGCTGCTGGTCATCTAACTCGGTTATATTTTTGATGTTGTGTACAGAATGTTGGAATCAAGAAACACTGTAGTGTTTATAAACATAAAATACAACTTGCCTATCTTTCAAAAAAAAAAACGTAGAACATACTCGTACATCAACACTATGGCTTAGCTCCAAGTAATTGAGTACGTTACTGGCCAAAGTTTCACTCCATGACCATAATCTGTTTGAAAGATTATACTTGGTTGCTTGCACATAAGAGACTCAATATCAACAATTTGCTCCAAAAAACAAGACCATCCTATATTTTTCAACCATAATGGTGTATTTTTTGTAAGAGTGGGGAGGAATGTATGGATCACCTATTTTTGCATTGTTCCTTTTTCTATAATTGGTTAATAGGCTTTTGGTTTTGGGCATGTGTGGAATCCCTTGGGTGCCCTAGATATTCGAGATTCATGTTAACGACTTTGGTTCCGGCACTTTAAGTTTTTATGTAGTTGTGTGGTCCGAAAGAAATGGGCGAGTTTCTGAAGAACGATAGACTTCTTGGGAATTTTGATGGGATAAAATCATTTTCCTGGCTTCTCTTTGGGCGTCTACACTAAAGGCTTTGAAGGAATACCGATCTTTTTGATTAAGAATCATTAGGCTCAAGTGTGTGCTGATTGTTGAGCCTTTAACGCTTTTTTCGTGTTTTTTAGGCTAAGCTCATAGCTTTTCTTTTTCTTTTATTCTCTCTCTCTCTCTCTCTCTCCCCATTTTGAGGACTCACTTTCCTCCCGTGTCCTTTTGCACTTTTCTTGTTAGTAAAATTTGTGTTTCCTATCGAAAAAATCTATTTCAAAGATTATGCCTTATTGCACACCAAATTTTGGAAGCCTTGACCAGTGGTCCAGTACCATATAATAATTAAACCCAAGTTATAAGTTCCGGCTGAACATTGAATTCAGTGAAGGGATTTGGTTTATGGGTCAATGAGTGATATTTTGTGATTTATGTTCAAAATTACTTTCAGGGTATATTTTTCTTACTTAAAATCGGGGGTTTTCAGCAGTTCATTTAAGAACTTGAACCATTATTAAACTCCATAAATTGTAATTTTTTAAATGAGAACAGTCTTGTGGGGTATTTCATGACTTTTTCCAATCCTTATTATTGTTTATATAGTTCTTGTATGTTAGCCTTTTTTCTTCTTTCGTCTCTCTTTTTTTTTTGGATAAGCTAGATTTATTATTTTACCAACAAATGAATATAAGAGCTCGAACAACTACATAATTCCAAGAAAGTGTCAAGGAATTTTCCTCCTGGTGGGTGTACAATACAACATACTTAAGAAATTGTGTATGTTGATATATTTGCCCCTTCAGTTTAATGGCGTTTTGTCTCCTTCCAATTGCATCATGTATAACATTGAGTTTGTCATATTATGAGATAAAAATGTGAGGAATCCTCTATTCGCCTGGATCTTTTCCACCCGTACCAAGTTAAAAGCTCAATAGACACCAAAGATCAATAGCAAAAGGGTATGTTCCTTTACAACCTTAAGAGCATGAGGAGAAATGTCTGTCTCTTTGATCCTTTGCATGTGCCACACTACCTGGGGAGCGCCTTATTTTGCGATGTAAATTGTCAGTTATTAAATCCTCCACCAAACAGCAGTCTCTGCCATTTCAAGGGAGGGAAACTGTCTTATTTTGATGTGCTGTAGTGTTGTTTCACTTTGAATCTTCCACTTCTGCTCAACCAATTACTACATGTTATCGTGTCCAGCACCACACTTGCTGCCTGTGAACAAAAAGTTCAACTACTCATTCACTGCTTCTACCCCCCTACATAGAATAAGGTCCCAAATGAGTCCATCTTGGGTCGAGAAACATAATTTGACACGATAATGTCCTTTTCCACTGGAACTGCAAACAAAATAAGGAAAGCTTTAGAAAGCCGCATCACTTTACCAATCCTTGTTCCTGAAGTGCACCTACTGTTCAATGCTCACCCCAACCCTTATAAATGCTTTTTCCATGAGCCAACATGTAGGTGTTAAGTTGATGCTGATTTTGCTTGTAGAATTATGTGCAAGTAGGGGTTGAGAGAAAGTGTTTTCAGCATTCTTATTGTTGCTTTCAATCCCAAATGGAAAGCTTACATGCCCAAAAGTGAAGGGAACTCTGATGATGGTGAATGAATTTTGCATTCCTGCCAAATTTTGGTATATTTTAGTATTTCTGACTGTTAAAATTGCTTGGCTTGGGTTGGTGCATCAAATGGATGAGGCATAGGATCAAGAAATTTATCTTTTTTTTCTTAATGAGCTACATTTACTGATATCTTGTTTATATTCTTCTTTTGGTAATACTGTAAACACAGCTATCCGGTGATATTCCTGCAGTGTTGAGGGCGTTGGTGGAGATTGGATGTCAACTAAGGTCTTTCATTAAATTTTGAATGGATTCAATTATTTTTTTTCCTTATTCTTGCTCCTTCTAGGCTTTTTTTTTTATTTTTTTTGATTTGATTTTCATACCAATTTGATTTGTTCAGGGATAACCCACCAAAACAAGTTATTTCCATCAGCCCGACATATAATCTTGGGTTTAATCGACCACCTCAACAACACGTTGATCCAACTTCAGGTTATTGAAATGCTTTTCAGGTCACCATATTTGTATTTTTGTATAGCTGCATTGTGCTGCTGTATGAAATCTTAATGTATTTTCTCATAACAACAACATCTTTAGGACAACCAATCTTGCAGCTGAATATGTAAATCTGGAGATGATGGTTCCTGAGTCATTGGTTGGTGGGTTGATTGGGAGGTGTGGCTCCAACATTTCAAGGATCAGAAGTGAATCTGGAGCAACTATCAAGGTCTGTAGATGTTTGATTTATGAGCTGTAAGTTGACCAGGTCAATTATTGTATTGTATTTTTGGGAGAAAGGATAGCCACTCGGTTCAGCTGTTTTTTATGCAACGGTCAAATAGTTTACAGAAGAATACTTTTGCACCAGATTTTAAAAAGGAGCGTAAAAGATATTGAATTTTTGTACATTTGTCATTTCAAAGAACTTTGGAACATTTGTATAGACTGTACCACTTGAATTGTGTATATTATTCAATTCCTATATTTTATCTCAAATATATGTACTGAATTGCAAATTTCTGGAATTTGTATCTAGGTTTAAAGGTTTGGTGAGTAGTTTTGATGAAAGTTATAAAGTTCTGATACTTTCTCATTTTACTGTAGGCCTCTAGACTTCTCAATAGACTATAAATTTGCATGTGAACTAGTGTTTTGAATTTCTTAAAGTGGTATGCTTTGGTGTTTTGCAGGTTTATGGCGCAAAAGGTGAACAGACTCATAGGCAGATCCATTTGGGTGGTAGTTCTCAACAGGTGAATTCTTTTCTATTATGTGTTATTTCTGTTTGCAGTGACTTGGTTGTGGTGGAAAAACATGTTGACTTCAAAGGCTGGAGAGAGGGCTTGCTTTTCAGAGGCCTGTCTTACTCTTATACATCATTGTGGTTTCTAAAATTTGGCCTCCATTAATTGAGGTGTTGGGAGGGTTGACAATAGGTATAGACCCAAACTTTGACATTATTTGCACAACGTCGTTGGCCTTGTATTCGAACCCACAACTTCATGGTTGTTAACCTGAGATTTTTACCACCACATTAGACGATGACCTTTTTTTTGTTTTACATTAGGCTAGAAAGTTGCTTTGTGTTCGACTTGGTCTTTTGATGAAAATTGTTTAGAATCCTTCATTGCTTGTTCTTGACAAGTTAATGTTGGTCTTCAAACCTTTGGCACATCATTCTTCAAACTTGATAGTCCTTCCTAATTTCTCTTATGTAGTTATGTGCCACCCCTTCTGGTGTTGGCATTCTTATTATAATGAGAGGAAGAAAAGAGTTAGGGAAAAGAGGGTGTGCGGGGTGGGCAGAGGCATGAAAATATTTTTGTAAACAGTAAAAAAAGATATGATAGTGCCCTTGGTAGAGAGCTGAATTTAGAAAAAAAGATTCATGTAGCTGACCCCAAAAATGTTGGGACAAGGTTTATTTGAGTGGAGTGGAGTTGAGTTGAGATCTTTTCTCAGTCCCGGGTAGGCCAGTATGTGATAGTAATTATTTGTCAAATCCCGGAAATTAATCCAGGTTCGGAAATAATTCTCCTGTTTTCAAATCTCAACTTTGAAATACCTTTGTTTTGTTATAAGTCATGCGGATTATTGCCATAGAAGACTGAGATGTTGATCAGATTGTGTATTGTTCTTTCGAATTTATTTCTGAAAGATCTTATTGTAAAATTTCTGTATGATTAACAGGTAGCACTGGCAAAGTTGAGAGTTGACGAATATGTGTATTCCCAATTGATACAACAAGCTGGTGGTCAACAGTCAGTGTAATTTTCATGCTTTTTATATATACTAGTTGCACGTGTACCATTTCAAGTTGTTTGTTTGATTGTTATTTTCGTTTTTAATCATATAGATTTATTGTTCATGCTTAGAGTAGGTGTCTGCAAATGTGCTTCTTATTGTATGATAAAAATGATTATAAAGCAAAGTGAAGGGTGAATGATAAATGAAGGCATAAACAAAAAGTATGTATACATTTCCCATATATTTTGTTGAGGGAAAACCAATAAGTAGATGCTTTTTGGCACATCATATATAAAATCAAATTCGACATAAACATATTGAGTGCATTAGATCATTTTTTTAGCTAAATTATAAACTATCTAGATATTGAATTATTAATAACCAACGGGGAATACATATTTTACCTGGTTTTAGCTCCAGCATGAGCATATAAATCTAACTAAAATGCCTAAATAGGAATGTGAAAGTATTATAAATGGCACCGCTGGAGAAATGGCAGTCCCAAAAGAACATCATCTCACATTAGCACATCATTGATGTTGTACCATCACTTACCATTATGCTTTGAGAATTTTTTTTTCTTTCCCTTTTACAAGCTCAGTATTCCAGGCAATAGATTAGGCTGTTGGGAGCAAAGACAAGAATCTATGATTCTTCGCCCTCTTTTATTTTCCCAGGAGAGATACAGAAAAGAGGAACTAAAAAATAATTTAATTTTTTTTATTTAACTTATCTTGTCTTACTGTTTTATTCTTCTTCCCTCAATTTTGTTGGCCACTGCACCGAATTATAAGGCCAGCTCCGAAGATTTTTCATTCACCATCAAAGAGATATATAAAGAAAGCTAAATTGTATCTAACTTAGAAAAGTCTTAGACGTATGTAATTAAGTCAATTCTAATATAGTACAATTCTTTTAAATCTCCATAAGAATTTATGTGAAAATTCAAGAATATACTCATGCAATTTCAGAAACTTAGATTTTTTAAACTATTGGCAGAACACAACCTAGTATTTATTATGCTTCCATATAAACACCCCATATAGGAATGTCACAGAAAAATATAATCAAAAGATTCAAAACGAAAAAGGGCCATGTTATAGCATAGAAAGAAAATGCAAAAGCATAAAGAAAATGTGTACAGAACAAATATAAAATTCAAGCAGTGACATAATGAGTACCTATTGGAGATTTTGCAACGTAGAGAGAGAGAGAGATGCTTGAATTGATGAAGCACGTTTTTAACTTTTGTGTACAGCATTATGTTCAGCCAGTGGAAATTGAAGAGGCATAGAATGGTTCACTTCTAATTTAGGCTGATATTTATTGCAGAGTGAAGAATATTCATTGCACCATCTGTACTGCCTGAAATTTATAACTAAGATAAATCTATTAGCTTAACAAGCAGAAATGAGAGAGGAAGGAAATGAGTGGCTTTACAAATTAAGCAAGGATATATTCTTGTAATTAAACAAATTTAAGGAGAAACCTGTAGATCTATAGAGCCACTAAGGGAGCATTAAAGAGAGTGAGGGAGAGGGAAAAGGTGAAAAGAGGGGGAGTGTCTTTACTGAATGCGCAGGAGGGGGAAGAGAGAGAAAGAGAGAGAGAGGGGTGAACAAAGGAAGAGACTAAGAGAGTTTTTAACGGCAGTAGGAATAGGTTAAATATGCAATTAACTATGAAGGATAAGGATGTCACACTTGCATTATTGAAGAGTAAAGATGGCAAAAAAATATTTTTCAAGAATTTTGATATTTTATAGTAGTATATATATATATAGTATAGATAGATTTATCTAGTATGTGTGCATGCATATATTGACTTGTGTTGAGAAAGTCTATTATCTTTTTTTCTATCAAAAGAAGAGGAAGTCTGTTAGGTTGTAACAGCTTTCCTATGAGGGTTGCCTGTGTTTTCTTGCTGCTTGCTCTAGATCTTGAAGGTAAAATATTTTGAGTCTAAACTTTTAGGATGAAACATTGATGGATTGACATTTGATTGTCACACCATATGTAACCAGGTTCAACCATGAGTGTTAGGATATGGCACGGGTGTGCCATGCCAAATATTACGTTGCCAAGTATACAGACATGGTCGTGGATGCCATACAAAACTTGTGTACATGATAATTTCTTTAAAAGTAGGACTTGAAAATGGGAATATGTATGCTTGTGGTTGTTTGTATCAGATGCATGTGTTTGCATGTAACATGCTTCTCTACTCCATCTATCCCACTTCTTTTGCTGTATCTAAACATTGATGGTCTGTTTCGCAGAATTTCTTAAATAATGTTGGTCAAGCTTATAAAATTTCTAAGCTGTTTTATTGATGAAGTTTATGAATTTTAGAGGTTAGGTAGTACAGAAATGGTTCTTTAGGACATGATAGGGCCATCTATTTGGGACTAGTATAGTAAACTTTAATCCAAGCATTGATTTTTTTGTTCTTTTTTTTCTGCTGCGATGGGGCAAAAATGGTACATTGTTAAAACACCTCAATCCCCTTCTATCAGGAGGATCATTGTGGTTGCAGACCACGCCACTGCTGCTCCTCTTTGTTGTGAATAAAGCAAGTATCTTTTCCTTCAGATTCATTTCTTATTAGGGCGATCTTTTTTTTTTTTGGGGGGGGGGGGGATTCTTTTTACTTATGCTTTGGTTTGTATTGTATGGGAATACCCAAGTGTTTGTTAAGTTCAGTGATCTGGAATTATGAAAATAAGTTTCTTTCTGCCATTCTCCCTATCCCACCGTGTGTTGGGGGAACAACTTCATGAGGACATCTGGATATTGTCTTTCTGATTTATTCATAAATACTCCCGGTTTAATATTTCTTTTTCAATTTTAGCTTCTTGCTTTAATATTCCTGCCTTTTGTTTTAGTTAGGCTCATCTTTTATCAGTTACAAATCATTGTCATTATTGATTAGAAAAATGGCATTTGAGATGTTTCAAGGAGGTCTCGATTTTACAATGTACAGTTGACCAAGCTTTGATAG
Organism: Ilex aquifolium; assembly: GCA_951799425.1. NCBI lineage: Eukaryota > Viridiplantae > Streptophyta > Magnoliopsida > Aquifoliales > Aquifoliaceae > Ilex > Ilex aquifolium. The sequence continues at coordinate 4,818,570 of OX637395.1, forward strand.
AGCTATATCTATAGGGGCACTCGTGTTGCATTCATCTTGTGTGACACACGGGAATCTATGATTTCTAGGAATTTGAGGGGTGTATGAGTTGGGAGGGCCTACGGTAGGGATTCTCTTTTGAGTTGTAACAGAAATGACAATAGCGCACGCCTATGGTATGGTTGCCTAAGAATCATATAAGGGGTGTATGAGTTGTGGTGTCAAGAAAGGACTAGGTGACGGTAGGGATTTTCTTTGGAGTTGTAACAGAAATGACAATAACACTACCTATGGCATGGTTGCGGAAGAATTGTTTAATTTGAAGTAGAGGCCAAAACTCCTGCCTGCTCATCTCTTTAAAAGGGCTGATTGCTTGATAATTATTAGCCACAGTGAACATGTTTACATTATTTTGAAATCATCTCTCGTGCTGCTTGTCCATGGTAAAAGCTAATGATCAGTTCCTACATCTTACAGGAGTCTTGAAGCTGGAACGATTACCAATGAAGCTGGAACGATGACCACCCTTCCTCCAGTATATGCATCGACTGCCACCCACCCTCAAATATATGCATCAACTGCCACCCACCCTCAAATATATGCATCAACTGCCACCCACCCTCAAATGTATCCATCAACTGCCACCCTTCCTCAAATGTATCCGTCAACTGCCACCCTTCCTCAAATATATGCATCAACCGCCACAAATCAAGCTCCTACTTATTTTGGCCAGTCTTTTCATGCTCCACCATTATAGGTATGAAGACGTACATTTTTCATGCTGGTTCTGACTTTCATAGCATTATTGTACAAATTGCGGATTATCGATGTCTGAGAATTTTACTTTGATTACCTTGTATTCTAACGGTTGGGTTTAAGACATAGTTTGACTGTATTTAGTTTTTCTTATTCGTAGGACGTGTTCTTTTGATAATTTCGTAGGGGTGTGCTTCAATGGGAGATTGAGTTGGTGTAAGTTTTTGGACACAATTCCATGGACTTCAAAAATGTTTTTTTTTCTTAAAAAAAAAAAAATTCTGCTGTCTGAATTTACTTGAAATTTTTAATGGAGGTGCGTTGGATGACAAATTTGGATGTGAAATCGAAATTTTTAATATTTCAAGGTGTTTCAGAATATTTCGAGCTATATTGTAGATGTTTTGGCATGTTTTCATTAATATTTTGGAATGTTTGAAAGTGTGTTAATGTTTTAGAATAATTTGAAAGTAAATTTCTAAATTTTTAACGATTCTTATTTTTTTTGTCACATTATCAAAATATTTTTAAAATGTTCTTGTTTTATTGGCCGAAGTGAAATTTTGATCTTTAATTAAGTTAATTGAATTAGCCATTGTTAAGCAACCTTGTTAATTATCCTCTCATTCGAGCAATTCTTTTCGTTTTTGCTTTTATAATTTTTGTTGTATGGGAAAGAGAGTCGTAGAGGTATGAAACACATTGAGGGGTACTCTAGTTAAGTCATTTTTGGGCATGTTATTCCATTAGTATGGTTGAGGCCAATTTGTCTTGCTCTTCAAAATTCTAAAAATTAAAATCTCCTTGATAAAATCTTTTTTATTTTATACTTTTCCATCTTAAATATCTTATACTTTTTAATTACTAGAAAAACAAAGGTCTTTTTAAGATTATCTTGCTTTCTAGTTGGGTTAATTTTTTTCTTAATATATATACACTAAGAATAATTCGTGTCTAAAAATATAATACAATGTGAATGATTTTATAAAAATATTGATAATTATTGATTGAATTTATTTGAGACCGTTTGATGGGTTTATTAAAACCTGTCTTATAAAATTAGAGTTTCGATACGGTGAAGAAAAAAATTCCTAAAAGAAGTTCAATTCAAAAAAATCTAATTGATACAATTATAGAACGATCCCAGTCTTACTTGATCTTCATGTGTGGTGAAGAAAAAATTACTAAAAAAGTTCAATCCAAGAAAATCCACCAAGTAATACAATTCTAGAACAAATGGGTCAAAAGCAGGCAAGAATTCTCTCTCTAACCAACCACGTAAAATTGGTAGCGGGAGTTTGGCATTTAGATATGAAGGATATTTCAATTGAATTTATCATAAGAAAATGTAACACAAGACATAAATATGCATCCATGATGCCAACGCGTCAACCAATGTTCAAGCCGCATAATTTACAGAGTGCATATCTCTCGGCATATGGCGTTCCTGCTGGGTGAAAGTTTGGTTATGCCATGGAGGCAGCTTTCTGAGTTCTAAGTCCAAAAAGATCTGCAAATAATTTAGGGGCCATTGGAGGAATGTCCACGGGCTGAGCCGCCATGAAATTGACAATCTTTTCGTGAACATTATACCTGTAGTAGGATCATCCAAAGGTTTATGAAATTGCGGAATCAGAAAAATAGGCAAGTTTCAGAGCTGAAACACGAGAATAATAGAATTGCATGAAAGTAACATAATGGCATTGCTAACTTAACCTGATCTTGCGACTCTTTGAGGCACGCCGGTCTACAATTTTTCTTTTCTTAGTTTGCAGTCTCTTCAGAGCATAAAAGGCTGTCTCTGTGGAAAATCAAATAATGGGAAGTTCAGACAATGTAACCCCCATAACTTAGCTGTTTAGGAAGTGAATTATAAGACAGATGGTATCAATGGTGAGTAATTTCCCAGAAAATTAATGGTGTCCTAAATGTCATATTAATTTCTTTTTCCCATGCTTCTCATAACAAGTCATTTCTTTCTGAAGTCTTTCTACACAAAACAAGGTGCTTTAGTATATAAATTCACCAAACCTAACAAGGGGGTATACAAACTTCAGCAATTACTAAACAAGTGCTTACCTACTATGAGAGATCTGTATATAAATGCATCAGGAACAGGGGCAACCACAAAACATTGCAAAGACAATTCATAATCCTTAAAACACAGAGAAAGTAGAAACATTGAGGTGGCCCTTATTGAACCACCATCACCACCGTATAAGAGTAAAAAAAACACGAAATGCCCCCGCCTCCCGTTATTAGGCACACCTTATGGCAGATGAGAGTGCATCAGATTGTGTAGTTTTAAGTACAGGACTCATTAGAGTACATCAAAATGTGACTCAATATTGATGTTCAATACATAAAGAGCTAGAAAATATTACGAGATGAGGTTGCATCAAATGTCTCAAAAAACTCTTTCAACAATTGCTGATGAAATTCGGAGTCATCCAGAAGTTCAGGGTCACCATCTGCATTCGGGTCCTGAACAGAGTTAAGGAATCAGTATATGGTCCTGACGACTCTGATCCGTGGAACTTTGATAACGTCTCACATGGAAGAAACATTTTCATATGATCAAATAATTTATATTCATCTGATTTTATGATATCTACAAAAAGCAGTATGGATTGGCACCATCAAGATGGCAATGCATTTGGTGATAAATGTTATTTCATGAACTGGATTATAAGCTGAACCAAAGATTTCCAAAGAACAAATAAGGGAAAAAACTAAATAAAAAAATGGTTCAACAATTTACATTATATTCAGATTTCGCACAAGCCCATGTAAACTCCAAACTCAAAAGTTTTCCAAGCCACACCTACTGAATGGTAGGAGTTATACGGCAAGCAGGCACAAATTTCCAAAACCTGCTTTCCTTCCCAAACGAATCATCGATTAATAATTTTACTATAGGGAAGTTCACTATAGGGTATATCCTAAGAGACTTCTCAATATACAAGGACCAAATTTGCACAAACTAGGAAATAAAATTGCTCTCCTTTGTTTGACATATATTATCGAATGGGTTACTTCATACATCAGAAGAGTGATTCCAATTAATGAGCCAACACAGGAAACATTTGTGAAAATATGCACACAACATTTCCATGTCTTTTTTTTTTCTCTGGGGCTGCCAAATATAGCCCCAAAAAATAAAAATCAGAGTGACCAACTCAAGTCTCAGAGAAGAATAAGTTGAAACAGGTTTCTTAGGATTGCCAACCAAATCCAGAAGCTGTTAAAAACAATGAACTATATAACATGTAAAGCAGAGTATGCACACATTGTCCACATCTCATTCAATGTTTGGATGAAGATAAGGACTTACAGTTCCAAATATAGAAATAGCTGCACTCCTCTGCTGCATTCCCTTAATCATTCTGCTCGGATCCCTCATATAATTAGCAACTTGTTCGCTGATACTCTGCAGAACAATAAAGAATCAGGGCAGGGCTGTTCCATCTGTGGCTGCACAAGAACATCAGTTTTAGAGGCAAACCTGATTAAAGGCGTGCAATTTGCTTTTAATAGCAGCAGCACCAGTAGTCACCTGCGTTTTCCTTTGCCATTTATCTACTGCTTTGTTTCTAAAAGGAGCTATTCTACAACAGAGGAGCATTAACAATTTAAGTTCACTCATAAAGAGACAATTATGAAGCACAAGTTGGAAAAAAAAAAAGGAAGATGCAAAAAGGTGCTATGATGCACGTAGAGAGAAAATGTGATCTACAGAATATTCAAAATACCCAAAAGCATAATTTCAAAGCACGAGAAATATTAGGTAAACATTTCAAGAGAAAGCTGTTTTTCAAGGCCAAAAATCACAGTCGAGATATAACAAGGAGATGCATTTTTAATTTAAATATATGAAATCATACTTTTTAGTTCCAGTCCAGTTAAAAGACAACCTTGCTCCAGGGCTAGGATAAAAATTAACAGAGGATTGCCAGAGAACTTTGTACTCAACTCAAGGATTTGACAAGAAACTATCAAAGCATGATCAGGGCAAATGAAACCCATAAAATACACTATAATCTTGCCAACTAATAGTTAGATTGGTGAGATTTGCCTATTCCCAAAATTCATAACACAGCTGCTCAAGTAAAAAGAAGGCTAGAAGAAATAACTAGACTAAAATTGTTGTATTTGGAGGGTAATACTTGGACTGTTTAGTCTATCCTTTTGCATTATTATATGGGGAACTTTTTACTTGGGCAGCTGTGTTATGAATTTTGGGAATAGGCAAATCTCACCAATCTAACAATTAGTTGGCAAGATTATAGTGTATTTTGTGGGTTTCATTTGCCCTGATCATGCTTTGATTATCTTCTTTGATAGTCTGAAAGAAGGCTAGAAATGAAGAAACCGGCAAGTAACATATTCATCTTCTTTCTTAGAATTCAAGGGAGAGAACTGAACTTCATCGACCACACACTCAAATGCACTGGCATATTATGAAGCATGTACACTGCATAACAAAATTGCCTCCACATGCAATGATGCAAACAAATTCCAAACTCAACGAAATAGAGTAATTTTTCCTGCAACCATCTTTCTTAGTCCTTGAAAATCCTGCATTGATCCAACTAATTTAATGAAATACCTAGAATGCATCTGAGAAATTTGCAACCATTCTTCATCTCCTTCCTCGTTTAAGACGCTAGAAGCTTCTATTCGCTTTAAATTTTTCCCAGAGTTACCTTAACAAGGGAAAAAAGCAATCCACGTCAGCATCCAATCAATAACCAGAATAAGCATTTTTCTAAAAGTCATAGTTGATAAAAACCAATTATGGCTGCTCACTGAATCCCACACTCCTACAAAAAGAATCCAGAACAGTTTAATAATTTCATTTAATGAAAAGACATTATATCTACTTGAAATTTTCAATGAAAAACTCCTCCAAGTGAAATTTGAAAACGTAGCATCACATGAGAATGTTGGAAACATTCTCAAGATTCTAGACATAAAAGATAATCATTAGAAAACGGTCCAACGGAATTTTCTGAAAATCAAATCCTATGCTATTATAAAATGACCTACAAACAGAAATAGGCAGCCATTAATAGCAAACCGTTTAACAAAGAGAAAGAAGAATTTCCTGAATGTTCTTAATAAACCTGTCTTAAGATTGACACGTTACATCATGCATGATTAAACTAACAGTTTCATGGATTTTTCCCATGTTTAATTCTCTACAATGATGGCTTACACTTGTAGACATCAAAAGTGATGTCAAGTTTGAATTTACTCGCCATATAACTACAAGGTCATCATATAACAACTATCAGAAACTACTTTCAAAAAAGTTTGAATGGCCAAAACATTGGTTCTTGGAGTATAAGATGCAATACTGAATGCAAGTAAAACTGTGTCTTTTTTTTTTGGATAGGAAACAATAAATTTTATTAAAAAAAACTAAGTGTACATGATAATGGTTGGATAGGAAATCCAACCACTTAAAAGAAAAAGAAAAGCATAATGAAAATAAGGAAATACATAAAACATCCTATATATCACATGAAGCCCGGCATCCCGCCAAAATTGCAAGTAAAACTGTGTTGGTAACAACAACTTTACCTATGCCTATGTGTTTAGCAACTGAAAATTAACAATGCTGAGACAATCATGTACAGATGAACATTTTACCACCAGAAGGAAGAAAATATAACATTTCCAAATGTGCCTTAAGTTCAGCATGCTGATTAGTTCACCCCCCACCCCCCCTTTTTTTTTTTTTCTCTTTCTTTCCCCCCAGAATAGAAAAGAAAGAGAAGAAGAAACAAAAACAACAGCCCCGAAACAAAACAAGAAAAGGAGTGGAGTCTTAAGAAAGGGCACACAAATTGAGCACACCTAGTGCAGGAAACGACGGATTGAAATGATTGATTGTGACAAAGAAGAGGAAGGAAACTGGACAAGGGCAATACCAAAAGAAATAACTCATTTGCATAACCATACTCCGATCCTTTGCATAACCATAGAGGCAGCACCAACTTTACAGAGAACTATTGTAGATATCCTCCTAGTCCTCAATCCACATGGGTGCAAAAAACTGATCATAATAGATCAAATAAAAAATACAGCAACACTCATAACACATTATAAGTACTTTCAACAACAAAAAATTGCCCCCAAGGGAAACAAAATGTGAGGGCAGAGAGAAATGTTTCCCTTAAATGTATGATAAAATTTCTTAGGAAACAATTTTTTCCTTAAAGCATAAGGCCAGTAAAAGAAAGAACAATATGGAAACATCATTGCATAGATTGAATGATTGACAGATGAGCAAAAAACTTCAAAAAGAATAACTTTCTATAACATATAATTCATCAAGAGAACTATATCAAATTACATGTCATACCGTCTGCAGACTGAATAATTGATGGATTCTTCTCAAGTAGTGCCTGTCAGAATAGATATAATATTGGGTTAATCTAGCAAACATAAATTGTAAAAATTTGTAACAATTCTAGTAACCAACTGAAGGAATCATCTGCTTGTCACATTGTTAGAAGCAGGAAGCTTATAGAAAGTTCAAGCTGAATTGAGGTATGCAAATGAGTTCTCAATACTACCATACCTCCTGTAGCTCCAGTAAAGAATCCAAGGTCTTCTTTGACGAGGTAATTAGATCTGAATATGCTTCATCGACTCTATTGTCAGTATCACAGAATGAAGACTTAATTTGTTCCTGCAGAGGATTCATGGTGCTTTAATTATCGTGTTCCAAAATGTATCTAAATATACCTATATAGCTGCAATAAACGTAACAAGAGTTATCAGCCAAAGTGAACCTGTGGGAGTCTATTGGAACTCGAAAATGGTTTTTGCAGCAAGAATCTGAACTCAAGAGCCTTGTCCCAGAGAGCCTTCAAGGGAAAACAAAAAATAAGAAAGAAAAAAGAATCACAGAATTATCCAGATGTTTTAGCAAAGCAATCATAAATGAATGCACATGAGAATAATAAAGATAGAAATAATGACAAAAGAAAAAGAAACAATGGTGATAACTACAAATACTATTTTAGGGATGATTATTGATAACATTTGCTAGACATGAGAATCTATACATTATTAGGCCAAGATGGCGAGTTTTGACTGAATATTAGAATCCATTTTTTAGAGGCACCACAGAAAATCACAAAGACCTAGAGAAAATTGACTTTTTCATCAAATAGAAGAAAAACCATAGATAAAACTAAAGTTCAATCTGAAGCAAGCCATAGGCATTCATAAAGTACATCATGTTTGCATGAAGTATAAAAAATAATTCCGAATGAGCAGTGGTTAGCATCATACCTTCTGATTTTTCACTGCTTGACCTTTGAGAACATCCTCATCTTTATGACGCTTTAGGTTCTTCAAAAGATCTCTGAAATACATATATATTAAAGAAGTAAGGAATCAACCTTTTCTAATGTCAAACTACCGAACTCTCAAAAAATACTTATTCACAACTACAATGCAATAATGTGGCAATTTAAATGTTGGAATAAGTAAACTCTACAATGCACCCCAACACATAAACTTGATCCTAGTCCCTAGACATAATAAATATCAAAGACATCATCCAACAATTGAATCCATGTTTCTTTTTTCCCAAAAAATTCAAACTTGAAGCATACAGTGTTAAGTTCAAAGGAGGACTTACTGCTCCTCGTGACGAAGACCCATATATTCTTTCTCAAGTTCTTCCATCTCCGCATTTTTTATGTCATCGTTTTGCACCTGGTAACCATCTTCTTCTTCTTCTTCTATATCCTCTTCCTCATCCTCGTCATCATTGTCTTCGTCATCATCATCGTCAAACTCGTTCTCCACCTACATTGGCAAAAAGACCCACGATTAACATACACAACAAGAAAACCGGACTCATGGAACCCTGAAGCAAATTTTTTTTTTTTTTTTTGAGAGAGAGAGAGAGAGAGAAATTTGACTAACATAGAGCATTTGGTTTTCCATGTCGCCATCGTCCTCCGAACCCGTGTCACTCTCTTGTTCTTTTTTTGATCTCTTCGAAGACATCCCCATATTTATTCCCCTGGATTTCAAAGATCCAAAACTGAACATTAGCCCTTTTCATTACTACTACTTGTAAACTAATCAACATACACTTTAATAAAGAATCAAATTTCAAAATTCACCAAATGCAAGCCAAGCCGCCTAATCACATCGTAATGAAGAATCAATCACTAAAGAAATTGTTTATCCACATTTCGACAATATTATTTCTAACAACAGTTGACACAGAGAGAGAGAGACTCACCTCCGGAAAAAGCTTTCGCTAATCGAGAGAGAGAGAGTACTGTTGGTTGCACAGTTCAAGTGTTTATTTGGTTCTGGTGGCGGACCAGTGGCGTTGGAGTGGAACGATGCGAGGAGACGGCGGTGGGTGAGGGGAGCAACTAGGGTTTTGCAGAGAGAGAGAGAAAGAGAGAGAACTGGGAGGGGTTTTGGGTTGGGCACGGCTCCTCAACGGTACCCTTTTTGGTGTGGACCCCCCAACAAACTCCTCAACTGTTGCACGGCGTCGTTTGAACCCTTTATCAACAAAATGCCAAAAAGCCTATTGTTTTCACTTCTTATGCAAAAAGCCTAAAGTTCCTCTCTATTCGCCAATGGTTTTTGGGTCTCCTAAATTGTGAACGGTGTCGTTTTGAGTGGGTACTTTAACGAGAAGGTTTAATTTTTATTTTTTTTTCTCAACTTACATATTGTTCTTAACATAATGAATATCTATATAATAAGATAGCTCGCAAGTTGAATTTTATTCCTTACACATTTTCCTCCCAAAAATATCACATCATTTATTTCTATCACATGTCTAATTATTTTAATATTTGATTAATTTATAATTTAATATAATTTTATTTCAAATATTATCCATACACGATAATATACATATGTTGAGAAAATTTTATCGAATTACGTATTTTAAAAAATTATTATTTAATATAGTGGAATAGATTTTTTTGAACAGTCGAATTTTATATTTCATCGTGTTTTCAGACATTGGTTATGACTAGTCAATAAATAATTAATAACTTGATTACATATAGAAAAAAATATATCATTTTTTTTTTGTTCAATGAATTTTTATATATCAAGTATGATGTACTAGATATAATAATATTATTTTTTTATTTTTTATTTTTTTCTCAACTTACATGTTGTTAAATAAAATAAAAATGAATATCGTGAGAATTCAATTGCATAATAAAATGGATATCAATGAATGATTGATAACTTGATTACATATAGAGAAAAATATATCATTGATTTTAATTTTTTTTGTGTTCAATGAATTTTTATATATCAATTATGATGTAATAGATATAATAATATTATTTTATTTTTATAAATTAGAAGAAAAAAATTAAACCTTATCATTAAAGCACCCACTCCAAAAAAAAACTCTACCTGACCACACGAAACGATACCGTTCACAATTCGGAGACCCTAAAACCGTTGACGAACAGATGAGAGGAACTGTAGGCTTTTTGCATAAGAAGTAAAAATAAGGGAAATATTATGTATCACAAATCTCTAATCCAAATTTTCATCCCAAATGAAGGGAGACCATTGGATAAGTGGGTCCTATCAATTTTTTTAAATGGGATCCACTGATCCAATGGTCTCCCTTGATTTGGGATAAAAATTTGGGTTGGAGATTTGAGATACATAGCATTGCTCTAAAAATAATAGGCTTTTTGATGTTTTGCTGGTAAAAGATTCAAACGTCGCAGTGCAAGTGTCGGAGGGGAGTCTGTTTTGGGGGGGGGGGGGGGGGGGGGGGGGGCGTCCACGCCAAAAACGGTGCCGTTGCATTAAACAGCACCGTGTGCTGTTAGCCTTCAACAGCAGAGGAGCCGGGCCTGGGTTTTGGAGGCTTGATTTTGGTGCGGGTAGTGACAGACAGACATGTCACAGCTAGGACTGATAATTATAGCCACCACCAGGAAAAAAAATAAATATACGTAATAAAATTAATAAATATAATTTATACATGACTCAAACTTAATACATACAAACTCAATTATACACATTTATAAATAAATTGAGTATAAGTCGAATAAATTTTAATATGATACAAACATGTCACGAATTTAATACAATCGGTATTATAAATTGTTAGAAGAGTCTATAATGAAAGGGTAAAACTTTAAATTTAATGAGAAAAATAACATCTCATCACATATATATTACAAAGAATTAGGTGGAATAGTGACCCTATTAGGAAATTTGAAAATTTTATACTTTTTGACAACTTATTTTGAAGTAATTTCATAATTTTTTGATTTATTTTAGTGAAATAATCATCATCAAAATAAAAAATATTTAATTACTATTTAACAAAAGTGATCTATATCCATTTAATATCTACAAAATTATTACAATTCATGTAGATTAAAAGATGCAAACGAAGTTATTCAAATAGCGGAGAAACCCATTTCTCTAAAAAAAAAAAGAAAATGTATTTTTTAAAATTATCATCCAAAATGAGTGAATTTTTATTTTTCGTAAGTTAAGAGAGACGGCGATGAATATTCTATCTCATCTCTAACTCATTTCTTATTTGACCTTGAAAAAAAAAAGATAATAAGTTCTATGGACAAGTTTTCTCAGTACTTTCTAATTCACAAGAATATAAACCTTTCTTTTCTTGAGTTACATATTTCTGCAACAGAATAAAAGAAATTGATCGAGAAACTTGCATGCTACTGGCTATTCTTTGAACAAAGTAAAAATTTAAAATAATAATAATAATAATTAAAAAAAAAAAAAACAATCCTCAATCCGAATCATTCTTGTTTTATATGAATGGGCATCGCTTGATAAACAAGATGTCTTGGAAACTATCACTATTATTTTCTATCAATCTTTTCTTACTAACGAAGACTCATTTGCTCTCTCTCTCTCACACACACTCACTTGCAACTGGAACATTTAGATGTATAGTGTTGCTGCTGCCTGCTGTGAAACATTGTTGTGGTCGTCTTCAAAGGGAAGTACCATAGAAAAGTCCTGTTGTTTTGAGTTAGGAGCTTGAAGCCTCGCAGATGTTCTTAGACTTATAACATACTCTGATTTTGATCTAACACACTTAATAAATTTCTCATACCTTAAAGGGTCATGAATCATGATAGATGGCAATGGAATCTTGCAGAAAACATGTCTAAATCCAGAACTAATACAATGTTTAGACAATCGTATAACTCAAACATCTTCAAGAGGTAGATCTCAAGGAATGTTAGCAGGAGCGATTCAATTGTAAAGCAATTCATGGGCACCCTTTTATTAACAGAGAAACTACATCTAATTAAATCCATCATTGTATCGGAGGACCTGTCATATCTATTCAAATGATCGAGCAATGACAACCAGCGGGGGGCTTGGAAGCAGCTATCCTTCCGAAGAAAGTATAATAGCTCACTATTCTAGCTCCATGGCACCTTGGCTACATTTGCTTGAATAAAAAACACAATTAACTAATCGAACTAGGCTTCTGGAAAGTAAAGAATCTGTAACCCGAGCCCATTCCTTCAGCAGGAAAACAAGAGGATTGGTATAAAGGAAGAACTGTAAGAAAATGCAGGACAGTGACAATAATAACAACATGAGATCAGTGAGGGAAATAGGGCTTCTAAAATACAACTCTGAAAGATTCTGCACATGCATACTCTATGGAAAGGTATTCGTAAGTTTTATTATGAACATTTTTAGCATGAGGTTGTTTTTGACATGTTTGCAGATAACAAACAACAAATGATTAGTAATCCACAGATCCTCCAACAAGATGCAAAGGGTGATAGGAATCAAACTGTATTAACAGTGTCTGCAAGGCAACGTAGTATGCACCCCAGACCAGCTCTCTCTGTTAGCTTTTCATGAATTTTTAGGCATTGATCACATGTGGGGCGATCTCCGGTAGACAAGCCTCTATACAAGTACCTGTGAATAATAATTATAATCCCAGATCATTGACATGCCGGATGATATGCAAACAACTATGCTATGTGACATCTATTTTTGGACGAGATTTAGTAACAGCGTATACTTGTATATTCATGATTGTTTTTGACTAGAGATAAGACTAAAAATGGTGCAACCCCACATCTAACTTTGAAATGTCAACTCAATATTTTACCACGTGTCAACATCTTTGGACAAGATTTTTTTTTTTTACAGAGTTAAAGACCTCAAGAGGATTTAAAAAATAGAAAAATACTTCTAATGGCACAAACATAAACCAGTCCAAACCAAACGAAATTCAGGACAGCAGGTGTTATATGTGTAAATACCTATTAATGCAGAAGCTTATAACTCAATCTTTTAAGTATCAGTATCAAATAACTTCCACTGTTCTATCATGTTAAGCAGCCTTTTCTGAAGTTTCAAACTGATCCGAAGGTCAGCCTAGTATCCATAGACATCAGTCAAATGTATTAACATACACCAAACAACACAAATAAGGCAACATTGCTTTCTCAAATTTGTCTCAGAAACACATGGTGACTGGTCCAATATTTCCAGAGTTTCTTTTTCAACTTCTTAACCTCAAACACTAACTAAATATCACCATACATGATAATATTGGAGGATCCAATCTATCGCCCACTATTGACAAGTCAACATGGAAAACTCAAATGCTAACTGCGTACACTCCTTAAGCATTCTTTGTGACATACAGAATCTCAAAAATGCTAATACACCCTCTCTGACTTGTCATCAACAAATCCTATGCTATATTAGTCTGTGCCTGCCACAAAGTTCGGAAAATGCTACTATGCCCTCAACTATTAGAAAAGCAAATTAGAAAAGCAAACTGAAATAGTGGAATAAGATTTTAGAAGAATCTAACTAATGTATAACATGGTACTGCTAAAGGAAAACACTATGCCATATCAACATTGTACCTTTTTTTTTTTTTTTTGATCCAATCAACATTGTACCTAAGTCTCCTCAAAATGAACACCCAAAATGTAACAGCGAGTAGCCTCATCTGGGACACACATTAAAAATTTCCCAAGTGCTACAGCTCAACATTTTGAGCCTTGGAAACTGAAAACAAGCTCGCAAGGATCTAAATTCCTAATACTCCTTTATCAGTCCACAATTTTGCATTGCATGATCCAACCAGATTCCTTGGGAAATGAAATGATACATGAGGACGCCATTAACCAACGATTACAAGCTAATTCCGCAAGCTGGATACGATGTAAATAACTTTCACTAGGGATTCGGTGACCCCAATTGCCCGATGGCAATTTATGTGTGTTTCTTAGCAACCATGAATTTTGGGTGATTGCTTTTCTTTCTCAATTATTTTTTGCTCATAGCACAAAACTACTACTGGCCGACCCAAAATGATAATGATTGGGACATTAGGCTTGATTTGGTTGGTTTATCACAAAACTACAACTCTTCTATCCCCCAAAATTGTTGAAGTTCTACTAGAACAGGAAACAGGAAAATCACTGTTTCTAATAGGAATTAATCGGATGAAAATCATGGAAATGTGAAGAGCTGAGAACTTACTTCATGAGAATATTATAGTACTCAGGATCCAAAGAAACGAACAAGCTATCCACATCTCTTATAGCCATTATCGCTCTATGCACCACTATCCAATTCGCTGACTACAAAACACAAAACACCCCAATTTCTTCCCAAATCAAATTGCCCTTCACTCCCACCCACAAACTTAAAAGAAAAAAAAAATCAAGAATATAGGCAAATTTTTTTAACAGAAAGGGGACGAACCTTGCATCTTTCGTCTTTCGTCTTAGGAGGCGAACCTTCCAAGGCTGTTTTCAGAGCTTCCACTGGCTTGTACCTGACAAAATTTTCCCAATTTAGTTTTTCCAGATACTGATACACATCCACACACACACACATATATATATATGTGTGTGTGTGTGTAGAGAGAGAGAGAGAGAGAGATAACTGTTTGAGTAAGCTCTCGATCTTGCGGGTCTTGTGCTCGATTCTGGTGATTATGGCCTCGGCATTGTCTGCTTCTACAAATTCTGCCATCGGCAATTCACGATCCGACCTTCGACTCCTCTGTGCTGTGTTTGGTATGAGAGAGAAAAATGGAAACTGACGATGAATTTATGGGGTTTGGGAATAGTTATTCATCTTTGGGTAATTACATTTTGTACCCTAAAAAAATTTTAAAAAATTATTTTGCACACTTAAATATTAATTTTTTTTATATTACATCGTATTAAAAATATTATAGTATGACTATTTTGTTAGTTTTCGTTGTTTATTTGATTAAAGATTATAAGTAAATGGAATAGCCACATTATATATAATATTTTTAATATATATTAATAGTACAATATAAAAATTTTAATTTTTTAAATTAATAAAATAACTTTTTAAATTTTTTTTAGGGTATAAAATACAATTCATCCTTCGTCATTATACAAATTTGTCTATTGTTTTCCATTGAAAATTCACTTATCAGGATATTTACCCCTTTAGTAAAATAGGCCTATTTTTTTTTTAATTTTTATATTTTAGATATGATCCAAATTTTTAGCGCCCAAATTTTAAAAGTTCAAATCAATATATAATTTTGTTAGATCTAGAATTACTCTATACTTGGTTAAACCCAAATTTTAGAGGGTCCAAAAAATTTACTCTTTAATATAGTATTTTTTTTTTTTTTTTGTAATATAAATATGATCCGAATTTTAAGAATTTAAATCAATATATAATTTTGTTATGTCTAAAATTACTGTTAAGTCCAAATTTTAGAGGGTCCCATTAAATTGCTTATTCAAAACTTAAATTAATAATATCTTATTTACATCAATTAAGATTGAATGAATTAACCATATTATTTATTTATTGAGAAAGATTTATTGTCAAAAGTTAAATATAAGAATTTGATCAATTTTTTGTATTTTAAACAAATAATTTTTAAATAAATAAAAAATTAAGCTATGATAGTTTTAAAAAATAGATATTAATAGACGAGGGGGCGAGCCTTGTTGCATCGTTAAGGTTGCTTCATTGTGATCTGGAGATTACATGTTCGAGTCGCGAAAATAGTCTCTCTATTTGTAAGGGTAAAACTGCGTTCATCTAATCCTCCTCAAACCACAGCTGCGTTTATCTAATCCTCCCCAAACCACAGCTGCGTACATCTAACCCTCCCCAAACCCTCGTTGCGTATATCTAACCATCCCCAAACCTCGCAATAACAGAAAGCTCGTGCACTACATATGCCCTAAATATTAATGGAAATTTTGTGGGGAGGTACGTTTTTTTGAAAATATTCCTGGAAAGTCTATCGCCCAAACTTTTAAGTTAGTGAGTATACTTTCTATAAAATATTTGGTGGCTAAGTACATATTTTCAATTTTTCATATTTTAGTAGTTCCTAAATGCCTTTACTTATTTTATGTAATATCTAGTAGTTTTTTTTTTATTATGTTTTTATTGACCGAGTGGTTTCTTATTTTAATGGGCAATTAATCGTTTGAATTTTAAAAAAATTATAAAAATATATTTGGCAATTAACGTTTTTGATGTATATTGATCTTAACTGTAATCATTCTTTTTTATATCTTTATTTTTAATATTCATCTTTTTCAAGCAGCCAATAGTAATAGGACCCATGGGAAATTTTCGCTTAGGGCCCGGTTTATCTTGGGCCGCCCATGAGAGAATAAATCTTTTTTTCAATCTTTGACCGTTTGGTATAACATCCTAAATTTTTTATATTTTTAAAAAAATTTAATTATATCATTTTAAGAGATATATCATATGCGTGAAATGAGCCCCACCTCATTAACCTAGGAGCAAAGCTGGCCCTAATTTGGATCCAACCATTCGATTTAATATAATAAATAAGATAAATAAATTTTAATTATAACTAATATTAACTCTAAATATTATAAGAGGAAAAGACCATTTAGATTTGGAGATTATATCCTAGGGCAGAAATTCAAGCAGCTACAATTGAGTTTTGTTGGCCATTTCAATAATAGAGTAGGGGTAATTCCGTCATTTGGAACAAACGGTAACATGATTACACCTTTTGAATTTCCTCTCTCCTCTTCTCCTCTGTCTACCACCTTTTTTTTCATTCTCTCTCTCTCTCTCTCTCTCACACACACACACTCATTTTCCTTTGCTCCAAAGTCTTCCTTTCTTCTTCACCTAACCTCAGAAAAAGCTCAACTGTTCAACAATGGCGTGTCCAGACTCCTTCAGCAAACCCCACAGGCTAGTTCAAGACCTAGCTTCTCCAGTTGTTCCAAAGCCAAGTAAGTCCTACACAAACTTCTTATGTAAATCGTTAATCATTGTCCTTGTTCTTGTTGTTATTCCCCTTTTTCCTTCACAAGCTCCTGAATTTATCAGCCAAAGTATAATCACCAAGTTCTGGGAACTTCTTCACCTTCTGTTCATTGGCATTGCTGTGTCTTATGGCTTGTTTAGTAGAAAAAAAGTCAAATTGGACGTTGAAACTCACTCTAGAAATGATAGTTCACAGAATTATTTGTCTGGAATTCTACAAGTTTCATCAATTTTTGAAGATGGATTTGAGAATTTATGTGGGTCTGATGAGAAAAAAGGGGTTCAAACTTGGAATTCTCAGTACTTACAGAGTGCATCTATTGGTGCATTCACTAAAGAAGAAGGTAAATATTACAGATCTTCAGTTTGCAAAAATGGGTTTGAGAATCCATATGGGTCTGATGAGAAAAAGGTGACTCGGTACTTCCATGATGAATCCATGGTTGTAATTGCCAATGGAAACTATGGTCTTGACCAATGGGGCAAACCTTTGTCAGATATTGACTATAAACCCTTGGGTTTACCTATTAGGAGTCTAAGATCAAGAAATGCTGACACTGATACCTCTGAATCCATTAATAGAAGTGGGTCTAGTTCAAGTTTGAGGGATTCTTCCAAGAGAGGTGATAATATTGACGAAGTAAAATTTAGGGGCATGGTTCCTATTAATTTGGGGGAAAAGTTTAGAGAAGTTGCTGTACCTTCCCCCATCCCTTGGCGATCGAAGTCGGGGAGGATGGAAATGAGAGAAGAAGTAAGTCCTGTTAAACCCCCTTCACATACTAGGCCTCTCTCTGTTGGCCAATTTGATCTTGAGAATCTCAAATCGCGGTCATTTCTGTGCCCAAAACCTTCTGAATCCAGCTCCATGTCTGCATCACTGAAGAAACCCTCACATTCTATTTCCCCAGAATTGCCCAACTCAAGAAAGAAGAATTTTGAGGAATCTTCTATGAGAGCTTCACATACTAGGCCTCTCTCTGTTGGCCAATTTGATCTTGAGAATCTCAAATCGCGGTCATTCCTGTGCCCAAAACCTTCTGAATCCAGCTCCATGTCTGCATCACTGAAGAAACCCTCACATTCTATTTCCCCAGAATTGCCCAACTCAAGAAAGAAGAATTTTGAGGAATCTTCTATGAGAGCTTCAAATTCACCATTATCACCAAGAAATGGTGAAGCGTCATTCCTTTCTTCAAAGAAAAGGGAATTTAGCATTGGATCTTCCTCAGAAATGAATGTGCAGAGGAGTTCCAAAGATGACTTGAAGAGAGATTTAAGTAAGAGTAGAAGGGAGGATCCACTGGGGAGAGAAAAGCAGGATATGGATTCGTTGGCCTCGGAAGTGAAATCCTCAACTCTTGTCAAAGGTTTGTCAAGGGGAAAATCGGTTAGAACAATTAGATCAAGTAAGCAATTTGTTGAAACAAAGGAAAAGGCAGAGGGTTATTCAAATCAAAGAGAAGACAAATTTGGAATGAAGTGGGATCAAATTGAAGTAACCTCAATGGAAAATCCAGGAAGGAGAGAGAGACCTGAAAATCTTCCTGTCCACTATAGAAAACATAAGATTGATCATCTTTGTCATATGCCAAACTCCACATTTTACCAGTATCAGAATGGAGAAAAGCAAGACACTGCTGACAGTGTAGTGGAGGCCCAAGAGGACTCAGAGTCGGAGAGTGAGTTGCCAAACTCCACATTTTACCAGTATCAGAATGGAGAAAAGCAAGACACTGCTGACAGTGTAGTGGAGGCCAAAGAGGACTCAGAGTCGGAGAGTGAGTTGGACAACTTTCAAGTGAGTTCAGAAGAAGAAGAAGCTCAATATGACAGTGAGGATGATGCTGAACTTGCAACCAGTGAGGTTGATCGGAAAGCTGGCGAGTTTATAGCCAAGTTTAGAGAGCAGATTAAGCTTCAGAAAACTGCATCAATGGAAAGATACCCTGATTGGTAGATGTTCAACAAGGTAAATTACAAATTTCTGCTATGCAAAAGAATTCAATATATAGAGATGATATAAAGTTGCTTTGTTATTCCATCTTCCTTTTGTTTTCTGTTTGCATCCCACACTGTAAATTTAGCTTAATTTTTCATCTTACCCGGGCATTGGTGTAGATTTGTAGTGCATGAGAATAGGAAATTTATTGCAGAAACAGTGTGTTTCTGTTGCTACATCTCTCAGTTTTGCCCCAACATTCTTGCTTGCTTGTGTACATACAATGAAGCATTATGTATCAAGGCATGTAGCTTTTGGATACAATGACATTTTCCCTATATCAACCAAGTGAAGATAAAGGATTTGCCATTGGAAAGAACCAACAAACCTCCTCCTGTATTTGTTTTTTTTTTCCAAATGGTTTAAAATCGAGGTATTAGCCATCGACTAGGAGAACAATGATACGCATGAATCCAGTTTCTCAGAATCATACCGAGTGATACATAAGAAATGCTACATAGAAGAAGCTTAATACAGTGAAAGATATAATTAAGTCATATCGCAGCGTGGCAGAACTGTAATGGTTGAATTGATTACGATGACTCGAACAACTTGAAGAACAACTTGGTCGAGCTGTGGGAGACGCGTAGTTTACACAAAACGTGCAAAGGTATCAGATCAGAATGTTCTGAGTCAAATACGAGTCAAATGAATCATATGAATGTCGACCGATACTTTAAACTAGTTTTTAGCTGACAGAGGTAGTTATGCTTCACAAGCTTGAAGCTTTGACGACAAAACCACACTATGCTTACCTCCCTCAGACCCCCATTGTAGGTCGATCGATATTTCCTCCTTTCTTGCCTTTCCCTGCCCAGTTTTCCGAGTTAATTATGTCACAAGCTTTTTATCTGGGGAATTGTTGTGTCTTCTACAAGCTCTTCGGTTTGAACTGATTATATAAATGTTTCTTGGTTTTTTTTTTTGCCAACTTGAGGCTTGGAATCAGGAAATCTTCCCCTTTGCATTTTATATGAAAAAGAAAACCACTAGGAGTCTCTTCTTTGAACCTGAAAGATTGGATATCTAACATTTCCATTATTAATAAGCCTTTGTTTGAAAGATGTTGATGCATTTGATATTTCGGTCAGGAGTATCCAGATTAACTTATGCGTACCTCGATTAATTCTTTTTCCAGTTCGATCGAAGGTAGTTCATCCACACTGAACTAGAAAATTCATAAAAGATAAATTCCTCATGGCTAAATCCCAAAAGAATTGTTAAGTTTTAAACTGAGAATGTTTAGATTTACAGTTCATTCCAGTCTCCATTGGGTTGGTTAACCTTGGGGTTGTGTTTCTTAGTTTTGCCAATGTAATAAGCCCATTTGAAATAATGAATAATGCTACTATATTTGCTATCCTTCCCTCTCGCTAAAAGCTTGCCCCCACCCTAGCAGACCCTTTCATCATGACTTCAAACGTTGAATGTATCAAGATTTTTTACTTTTCATAAGATTATCATGGATTTGTAGGCCATTGTATGTATCCAAAATTTATATTGCATCAATAAAATCTGAAGAGTGCATGGTTGTTGCGACAATTTCCCATTACAAAAAGAAGAGAAAAAGAAAGAAACCCATAAATGCCATTTCAAAAGTCTAAAGAGTTACAAATTTTCATGTTACCGTTGCACCAAAACCCACAAGTGTTAATAAAGGCACAACTTCTTTGTTTGCAACAAACGTCCACAGGTCGGGTTGGTTAAACCCCCCACTGAGTCACAGTCAGCACCTCTACAAAGGCCAATGTGCGCGTGTGTTTGCATATATTGCAATGAACATTCGTTTACGTCTATGTTCATGCCATGAACCACCCATTTTACCATTCATAGACCAACATTTAGTGTCAAGATTACTAGATAATTATAGTATGTTAGCCTGAAAGCACTGGTCTATAGAACATTCGCCTACCTCAGTCGGTTTGCAAGTCACATTGAACCTCCTCTGCAGTACTGAACTGGTTTTTGTCTCATTTTGTTTTTGTTAAACGATGGGGCATCATGATAGGCCAGTAAAACAGAAAACAAAAACATGGTAAGGAAGAGAAAAAGGGTAAGGAACATACCTATGATACATAGTAATGCTTCTGTTCTATGCCACACAAACAACAAACATGAAGAAACATATCTCTGCCTGCTTCAGCATCAACTGTCAACCAAGTTGATAGTGCTCGTAGTCGGGTGGTAAGGCATTTCGATGGGATTCAAATGATAAACATCATTTTCAACTTGCCGGCTATGAGGTAAGAGTGAACCAGCACTGTCCATTAAAACGCCAAAGAAGAAAAGCAAACAGATTTAAAACAAAGCACTGAAATGAAAATGGAGTAGTAACGGAATCTGATAGTACAATCAGTAAACATTTGTAACAATCATCAACAAAATCCTCTGGAAGAGAAGCATTGTTCGAGACTGAATCAACAAATGGGAGACATGAGAAAAGATTGGGCAAAAAATGACTATATAGTTCCTTGATAAGAAAAGAATCGTCCCTCAAGATTATTGGAGCTTGTTGCCTAATAGTCTTGAAAGGTTTACAAGGATTCATGTATATATATGTACAGATTCTAATATCAAACACCTGTTGATGTATGCAATAGTGCCTCAGTTTCCAAACAAAGCAATAGCAAATGAATGTTATAGTAAAACCAATACACCTCTCAGGAGATTACAATATAATTGATACAACAGATAACAAGTCACATCTACAAGAATTGTAGAAAACCACGCGTAACTATTCAGCTTCTGCAGGTGCCCTATGGTAGACAATTGTCTCGTTGGAACTTACAGGATTTGCATGATACTGCCCATAAAAAGCATAAATACCAACTGTAACAATGCTGAGGACGACAAATCTCACCCAGGCTTCATAGTGTAACTACAAAATAAAGTCGGTAATCAGCTTGGGTGCATTAATCAATTCTTTATATTTTGTTTCAGAATTATGTTTTTGCAGTGTTCATGTAGTTTGTAGCAGTGCTTTATAAGCAAACCTGAGCAAAAAGGAACATGTTGAAGAGGATGCAAACAGCTGGCACAATTGGAACCCCTGGACAAGAAAAACTTGGTGGATCTGTAAAAACCTGTGAGAAGGAACAGGAAAAGGTGGATATTAAGAGGAAAGAAGTATTGTCAACTTAGGCAAAAGCTGTGCCAAAATTTTAGACAACAACTAAAAGCAGTGTCCTGTAATCTTGGATGGATGGTAATTTTACATCCGTGCATCACCTACAGAATCCATGGGATCAAAATGACAAATAGAGATGCATTTGGGAATCCTAAACACTTTGTTTATTTCTACCAACTCCCCCCCCCCCCCCCCCCCAAAAAAAACACAACCATATTTTTCTCCCCCAAAACAGAAAGAAAAGGGTACAAAATGCACAAATACCTTCAAATACGCTTTCACATTGGGTCAACATCCTAACTTAAATTTCATTCCAAACATGTACTTTCAAAAGAATAGAAGAAATACACAAATAAACAAGACATGTAAGTTTTAAAGTATGGTGTCAGTGGTAAGAGAGACAGACAGATACCTTCTGGTCAAGATAAATGTTTTGTAATATTGAAGCCTTTCTCTATTTTTTCAACAGAATGTCCAATTTGTATGCTCAAGACACAGTTCATCAAATTATTTTTTTGGAGCGTGACGACAAGGGAGCGAGCCTACTAAAGGTTAGGTCTATATCCACTGTTCCCTTCCCAGCACCGAGTAATGGCCTTTTCTTTTCTTTTCTTATGACAGGCAACATATTGTGCATTCTCTGTCTAATTTCAATAAGGCTTGAAGGATACACTTTTTTTCCAGTAAGTAGGTTGAAGGATACTAACAAGATAAGTTTGTAAGTAGGTTGAAGGATACTAACAAGATAAGTTTGTTAGGAGTTTTGTATCTTATCTGTTCTAGGCAATGGTCAGGTACTAGTGTGTGTTGATGGTGCTTGACCACATGGAAACAGTGCAAAGTTTTTCCAGCTCAGCAGTTGTCATATAACTTCAACTGGTCATAGTTTAGTATGCATGCAATCTTTTTAGTGAGGTTAGCATGGTGTGTGGGTAGGAAGAGGAGAAAAGGGAGGTAACTACCCAAAGATGTATCGCTCACACCATGCAAGTATAGTCTTCATACCACTATAACACACCTATGAGAATCCAATGTAACTAAAATATTTCAAACTATGAAAGTTTCGAGTTTTAATTTTCTACTCAATTTGAAGTAGTTTATACCCAACATGACAATAAAATTGCAACATCCCCTAGACATGGTATGAAGTTTTACTTACTTGTCGGAAATGAAGAGCGGCAGCAGCAAAGATTGCAATAACTACAGCAACAATCAGAAGAATATACGACGCGCTGAAACGGTAAAAGAGTCCAGCAGCAAAACCACAACAGGCAATTATGATGAGGCAAACAACACCTTCCCCCCAGTTTGACATCCATCTGGTGGAAACTTGACTTGCAGTTCTATCCTTCAAGCGGAGGGTTACCACACATGCTGAAACAACGGAATATCCAGTCTGAAACAACCATAGTATTTATGTGAGTTGCACATGATTCAACTATAAATATGACTAAGATGTTCAAGAAAGGACTGTTACCACACGTCTGAGGACTTTTTTTTCAAAGAAAAGACTGTTAGACAGAAACATGAATAATATGATTGGCACTTGCATGAGATAAAGTAAATGCAGAAGATTCATCCAACTTTCGCCTTTATCAAACACAAATACATTCATCAAGATCAATTTGTTAAAGACAGCAGCTGGATGTCGACATACCAATGAGCCAACTGAGAGAATGTGCGAGAGCACAGTAACATTGAATAGCCCAGCCAAGATGCAAGCAACAATACCAACCCACACCTGTGAATGAACAGGAGTGTGGCGTGTCTGGTGTACCTTAGCAAATATTGAGGGTAGTAAACCATCCCTTCCAAGCCCAAGATACAACCGAGACTGCTCATGAGAAACATTTCAATTATTTTGCAAGCCATGCTATGTGATGGAAGATGTCAACAATGCAGAAGTTCAATGTTATTTACCTGAACGTAAAGACCAACCAGAAGGGTTGTAGTAAGTCCAGCAACAGCAGCAATGCTGATTAACACAGATACATATTTCAAGCCTTTGGATGAGAAAGCTTCAGCCAAAGGAGCATCTTCCCCAAGAAATTGGTAAGGTACCATTCCAGTAATCACTAAGCACACACCAATGTATAAGGCAATACAAACAAGAAGGCTTCCCATTATGCCTAATGGTAAGTCCCGCTGGAATATCATGTTGACAACAAAAAAAAAAAAAGATTAAAAACAAGAAGGTTCCAAAATAATACAATTATATTGGATATTAGGCAGCAACCATAGGGACTGCTATAGTGGTGCACAAGGCATCAAATCCATCTACTCATAATATACCTGTGGTCTTTTAGATTCTTCAGCTGAATTAGCAACTGCATCAAATCCAACATATGCAAAAAACACCACAGTTGCTCCAGTCAATATTGACTTAAAACCATTTGGCGCAAAAGGTGACCAATTTGAAACATCAACCTCAAAAGCACCAACAATAATGACAAAAATAACAATGACTACCTGCAAAAAAAAAAAAAAAATTGGGTGCCCCATCAGCCAAAAAGGATATCAATTCTTATTTCTACATTGAATTTCCTTTTTGATGTTAGTAGCAGAATAGGTTGCTTTGGTAACAGCATAATATAGTCTAATGAATTGGAAACATCTGGGGAGCAAACAGGAAGATTATTCAGACCACATGATCGTATCTTGTATACTATACGCGGCATAAATTAAGTGGTGTCACTAAAAAGCATTCTAGCTCTGAACAACCAGACTCAATCATTAACATTGACAAGTGAACACAAAAATATGTTTGATTGGTGCAAACGTAAGATGAACTCAAGATATGGTACAAGCAAATGTGCATGTATTCTGCACAAATGGTAAACAAAGCTCGCAATTCAAATGAAAAAGGTATAGTGAATTAGCTATGATTATACATCAAGAATGTGGTGCAAAATGTTGAGTAATAAAATTATCTGGACGAGGGTGTTTGGATTGTAAGGTTTTGATAATAATTGTAACAGTTGAGAGCATGTTATGGAAACAAGTACAATCAGCAGAACCCTGGATCATTTCTACTCATCAACGATTACCCAAAGTTGGACTTTCCTCACATTCTCTCCAACTTAAGTTGTGTCTACCACACAGCAAAAATACCCACTCCCGCCAAGTTAAGTTGTTTCCACCACACTAAGTTGCCCCTAAATATGATGAAAACAACTTTTAATTTATAGTTTCAAGAAAGTTATTTCAACTATTAGCAATTATTGACACCATTTTCCAGTTTTACAACTCATTGAGTTATCCTAAACTATTCAGCATCTTCCATAATCACAAAATCTTCGGTATCTAGTGAACATGAGTCATAAATCCCATTCCTGGCATCGTTGCAGGATTCTATTTCATATCAATCTCCCCAAGCTAATTAGGTGAAATGGGAGTCCTATTTTTCACAGGCTTTTCAGTAGTAAAGATTCCCATAATTGTGGTCATTCAAGTCTTATGTATGGCCTACTAGAAAGGGATATTAGCTACATTAATCAACATTCACAGCTGGCAGAATATTGACTTCAAACCGGTGAGAGTGTGTGTGGCATATAAGTTCCTTACCATGCACTTCGTGATTTTCTAGATTAATTTTCCTCTGAATTTAGCTTTAGCAGATAATTGTGTTATTTCTATTTCCAAACATCTCTTAGATATTTTAATTTAAAATGCAAACATACTTGTGTTCATAAAAGCTTTCATCTTCCAGCTTTCGTGATTCAAGATACCAAATTTTTAGCAGTTAATGCTTTTAAGGGGAAAATAAAAGGCTACCATACAAAACAATGGCCTAAGTTTGATTGAATGACAGAAAATAAAAGAGGACGTCAAACTAAGCAATCAAAAATGTAGGATCAAAAGAACACCTTCAATGTAGTCATGACTGAATTTAGTAGAGATGATTCTCCAACACCCCGACATAGAATTATTGTCAGAAGTGCTAATAGAATTGGAGCTAATATGTTGAAAGATATAGCTCCAAAAATTTCTTCACTCCCGTGACCAATCCAGCTTGGTATGTTATCCTTGAAGAAGGGAATGAGCTCTATTATATTGACTACATAGCTTGCCAAGCTACGTGCTATGCTAGCAGCACCGATGTGATAGTCAAGCATCAGTTGTGCAAAAACAAGAAAAGCAGTAAGCTCATTGAAGGCTGTATATGTATATAAGTATGCTCCCCCAACAACAGCAGGAAAACGAGAAGCTAGTTCAGCATAACAGAGTGCATTGAGCACACAAGACGCTCCTGCAAGTATGAAGCTAATTGTGACACCTGCATTGAAACAATAAAAAAGCTATCAGTAACACAACACCCAATGAGCCAAGTTTGCAAAAACCAAACATATTATGTTCCAAGTTTTGAAGGGTGGCCCTTGAACAATTCTTACAAAGCAACTTAAGTTGCTTTTGGCAGCATAGTTTTTATGCCGTGGAAGTGGACAGAAGACAATCTAGTTCAAAACTTGTATCAGACTAGTTCTAATTCAAATTCCAATCGATTAATTGCGTTCCCCTATATGAACCAATACAGAAATTTCAACTTTGGAGCAGTGGCAACAATAAAGCAGCAAAATTGGAAACCCTGATTCCCATCTTAGCCAAAAATAAAGGAATAACCATAATCGACCACTAAACTTCCACCTTAAACTATCGTATTCACAAGCCACTTGATAAAAAAATCAGGTCTTTAAACGATACAAAACATGAATCAAATTCCTCAGTGCGTATAAAATTCAAGCTTAATCAAATGCTGACTTATACATAAGTATACATATGTATGAATCTGGTTGAATTGGAGCATTCAAATTGTGGAACTGACCAGGACCGGCATCGCGAGCGACGGTACCGGTGACGACAAAGATTCCGGCACCGATGGAAGCGCCAATGCCGAGAAGAATGAGATCGAAGAGGCCGAGACGGCGAACGAGGCCTTCGCCGTCATTAGTACGGACGGAGGTTTCCGAATAAGGAGTTAGGGTCTTCGCTCTGAGTGCTGAGGACCAGAAGTGAGAGAAGAACGAGGAAGATGTACGACTCTTCTCAGCTCTCATCTCTCTCTCTCTCTCTCGGACAGAACGACGAGAGTGGACGAATGACAAAGAAAAACGGAATGATTGCCGTTGAGGTTGACACCAGACTGAATATATGTAGGGCTAATTACACTTAGCTACTAGAATTATTTCAAAATTAGCAATAACTCCCTTAAAGAACTATGTAATAAAAATTAAATATTAATTTTGTAATATTTATATTTTAAATAAAAAATTTGTTTTTTTAGTTATGTAATTAAAATTAAAAAAAAAAGAGAGAAAATAGAACCAGGTATGAATTGATAAAATTGTTTGATATTAAAGAGTGTGTTAATGTGTTGATTGAGTTGTATGACGTTAAGTGTTGTGTAAAAAAAAAAAAAAATTTAGTGGAGAAAAAATGTTTGAAATGAGTTTTATAATATTTGATCAAAATAAATAAAAATTGAATCAATCTTAACTATTATTGTATTTTTATAAATTGAGAATTTAACTTTTTAATTTTAATATTATATAAATTAACAATAATTCGTACCTGAAGACACTCTGTAATACAAAAACTTATATATTGATTATGTAATATTTATATTTTAAATAATACTTTATTTATATTTATATTTTTTCTTTTATTTTCTTTGAGAGATAGAGATAGATAAGGAAGAGAAAGGTAAGTGTGAATTAATGAAATTGTTTGAGATTGTGGGTGGCCAAGAGAAAATGATATTTTTAAGCAGAAAAAAATATTTTAGAATTTATTTTTATATTATTGGATAAAAGTATATAAAAATTGGATCAAACTTGACCGTTGCACTTCTATAAATTAAAAATTCAACTTGCTAACTATAATATTAGATAGATTTTAGATAAATTTTATGCAAACCCCCACATTTGATATAATTACCCAGTGCACCCCTAATATATTTTAAAAGTTGAATAAAAAAACCCAATCATACGACCTTAAAAATCTCAACAAAATGATTTTATTTTTATTTTTATCTCATATGCTCGATCAAATTTGTATAAATATAGATAGATTTAAACTAATTAAAAATCTCACACCCTAATAACACTAACTGGCACCCAATCGATGAAATCATAGTTTTTAAATTTGGCTCAAACATCAACCCAATAAATAAATCGAGTTAATGGGTTAGGAAATACTATTTGAAATTAAAATATGAACTTAAAACATATACTTAATAATCACAACTATTGAATATGTAATAGTGGAATTATGAAATACACATTTTAAGTCTATTTTTTAAGTCCATGTAACATTACTCTAATATGTCACTTTTAGTACAACCAATCATATAATTAATTAAAAAATAATTATTAATAATAATAAAAATAATTTAAAAGTATACCACAAATCATTAAAAAAATCAAGGCAGAAAGTAGAAAGACAGTTTATACATGGTATATAGAATCCCATATGGAAGGAAGAGAACAACAGACGAGGACCAGGGGTCCTATTAAAATGAGTCGGTGATTTTGGTCCTTGAAATGTTGAATATGTTTTTATATGTTCATTCAAATAGATAACGTCTAGCTTGTTAACGATTTTTTATCATAAACTTGTCATGTAATACTTAAATATTGACAAAATAGAATTTGAATAACTCTTGACTAATTTTTTACTCAAATTTTAGTCAAATAACTAGCCAAATTACACATTTTTTTATCATGAACTATTCAAATTTTAGTCAAAAGTTACCCATATTACAATTTTTTTGTCAAAAACTACCCAAATTTTGGTTAAGAGTTATTCAAATTATATTTTATCAATATTTAAATATTACAAGACAAGTTTATGATAAAAAATCGTTAGTAATCTAGACGTTGTCTGTGGGACAATATAAAAATATATTCGATATTTCAGGGACCAAAATGATATAATTGAATAATGGGAACCAAAATGAGACAAATCTCATAATTCGATGACCTCCATTGCAATTAACTCTTAAATTAATAACCTATATATCTATATCTATACTATTTTAAAATGTCAACAAAAGTGAAAAACTTTTTTTGATTATTGTTATAAAATAAATCATATCTTCTCATTTATTTTCATTTTATTCAATTAATTAAAAAATATTTTCATCTTCTTAAATTAATTATGTGCATAAATTTAACATTTAATTATATTCATTTGAGCTTTAATAATTAATTTTAACCTTTAATTTCTATAATTTTAATTTTGTCCTTAAATGATCTTGTGACAATTATTCTTTAATTTGGCTTAAATATAAAAAAACTTTTGAGTTTCTACTTTCTTCTTAAATATAATCACTTGAATATCAAACTATCATCCACCTCAATAAATATTCTTCATTATGTAGTAAATTTATTTATAGAGACTTTTTATCTCTCTTTTTTTTTTTTTTTCTCACCACCGAGCTTACTAGAACATTCTCCCGCTACAAGAAGAGTTTGACTTGGACAAGTTCATGATATGAAGAGCCTTTAGATGAAGAACGCCTAATTAATTATTAATTGCACATGATTTCTTGTCTTTTTGTATTTTGAACTGCTAGTCATCTATTCATTTTCTTCTTATCCATTTAACTTCCCTCTCACTCTACGTGCACAAATATTATAAATAAACAAACAACTTAGAATCAAAACTGCTTTGTTTTAATTAGCCACCCTATAACTTCCTATGATCTCTTCATTTTTTTTTACAATTTTTTGTATATGTATTGTGTCTTTCATAGAGATTCCACTCCTACCATTAACCATTCTCTACATACCTAAAACCTAATAATAATGAGTAATACTATTTGAACCTAAAAATCTAACCTAATTTGTTGACATAATGATGTGATTCATAGGAATCATTGAATCATCATCAAGTTCCAATGTTTGATGAGGTCTACAGTGAATCCAAAAGTCCCAGTGAATTAAGTCAACAAATAATGTCAGTAAATTAAGTCTCAATAACAATACCCACCACTTTCTCAAATTCATGTTCACCCACTCCATCACTATGTTCCACCGTCACACTAAGCTACAGTAAAATGCTACAATAAGGTGGCTTCTCAATAATCTGAAGTTCATAGATTAAGTAACCCCTAGGGCTTGGTCTAACTGATATCGTCGAATGTATCTCTCACTCACCCCGACAACCATTATATATACTATTTTCCACATTTAGGTTGTGCATGTAGCTGGAATAAAATTGTATCAACATCCTTTATCCATTCATCAAAGCAATAAGATGTCAAAAAATTAACGTCATTGGCATGTAAAAATGAAGTTGATGAAGTTTATTATATTTATTGATTGGTATATTTTTGTTCCAAACTCCTCAATCACTGAGGAGCAAATCCATATTTCACATGAGGAGGTAATTGATTTTTTGGTTTTTAGAGTTGGTAATTATGGTTCTTTTATTTTTTTGAATTGAATTTATGCTCTTCCCGGTAAAATAGAATTCATGACTTGTCATTGACATTGAGAATCAAATTTTAAATTAACTTTGTCCTCGAATTTCAATTCAAATGCATAAATGATTCACTATTTTTTATTATTATCTACCTATTAATTCTGATATTTTTACATACCACAGCATACATATATATTTAGGTGTGAGACCATACCATAGAAGCTAATAGTACTTGGTGGTGGCCACATAAGAGGACAACGGGAACATCACACTCAAGAAGCCTTAATAATATTTATAGGTTATTGTATTTACATGATTATTTCAAACAATTACAAAAATAAAATTAAAACAAAAATTATAATTTAAAATAATTCAAGTGCAAAGCACGTGTGAATGATCTAGTAACCTATAAATGTGATAATTATTTATTTCATATGTGTTGTTATACTATTAAATTTATAATAGCACATGTTAACTTTTACCAACCGTCAAAGATAAGTCGAATGGAAAAAACTAATTAGATGTATTTTCACAACTAAACGTAATTAGTGTCTCGTTCCAACAAGTAAATATTGGGTATAACGATGTCATCATTGTCACGGGATATAATCGTATAATGATAATTTATTAAATAAAAAAAATAGATCTCATTCATTCAAATAATTACTTCTTTATAATTATTAGGGATGATTTAGTGAACAAATCTGACCTTTTACAAACAAGAGGTTCGAGATTCAATACTTTTCATACCCCTAATTGTCTAATGATAATTTCTCATACTTTTCAGCCTCTCCGTCATGTGTAACCACAGTGGTTTGAACCGACTTGAAATTTCAGGTTCGAGTTCGAATTCGAGAGAGTAGTTAGCGCAAATTTCGATACCATGTAATTGAAAAAAAAACTTTATATATAATATAATAATTACTCCATATAAAAAAATTAGTCATTACCATGCCTGAAGGCACTATACAACAGATAAAAAAACTTAAATAATTGTCCAATGCAAAAGGAATGACCTAAAAATATTGATACCAATTCTTCTTGTAAAATGACTCGAAATTTATCGTGGATCATATCCTCCATATTAATGGAACTGTCATAAAAATATATAAAAACTCCCCAAAATAACACCATATATACAAATGCCTATGAAAAAAAAATACTAACATAACCCATTAAAATTTACAATCTTTAAACAATAAATAAAATCTTGCTCATTTATAAGACTTACAAATTTATCACCTCAACTACCACTCAATCAAATAATACAACATAATTATAAACTCAACTACCATATTTTCAATCCACCATATCCCCATGTAATAAATACCTCAAATAAAAAAAAAAATACTAACATAATACAATTAAATTCACAATATTTAAGCGATAAATAAAATCAATTAAATCTTGCTTATTTACAAAACTCATGAATTTATCACCATTATCACCATTCAACCCCAAATGACACAATATAATTATAAATTTAATCATCAAATGTCCAATCCTTCATATATAAATATACACAAGAACACATCCACGCACATTTCTTTTTTGGTTACCAACAAATTCTCTCTAACCAATAATTATTTTTATTAGAAAAATAATAATTCAAGTTTTTAAGATAACATAATAATAAATTAATGTTTAATTAAAAAATAGGGTAAAAATCACGGACATCCCCTGAATTTTGACAATATTACACGGACACCTCCTAACATTTTATAAATAACATGGAGATCCCCTGATGTTTGAAATTCATTGCACGGAGACCCCCTCTGTCTCCCTTCCGTCAATGTTGCTAACTAAAATTGATAACTTCATCCCAAAAAACTTTATTTTTTTCACAATTGCCCTTCTCTAAATTTAGTACCAAAAAAATTAAAAATTTAACAAAATCAAATTAAATTTGACTTAGTACCCAAAAAATTGATATAATTTATTACTCCAAAAAATTGATGAAATGAATTTCAATATTAATTTTATAACAATAAAAATTAATTTGATATTAATTCGACAAAGTTGAATATAAATTGGACAAAGTTAAATGTAAATTTTTGATAAAATCATATATTAATTTACAACCTAAGGTTTATTTCGTGTTGAATATTATTTGGTGTTTCTAGTCAATGTGCTATTTTTTATTTACATTAAATATTATTTACAAATTAAGAAGTAAGTGGCAAAATACATGTCGTCAGATATATAAAAACTTTGAATTAGATTCATGGAATTTATAACATGTACTTTCATCTATTTTATGGAGTAAATCATCACAAAAACAACACAGGGGAAACGAAAAAAAGAAAGAAAGATAATAGTATGAGAGAAAAAGAGAGTATAAGATAGATCGATAGAGAGAGTTATATAAGAAATGAGAGTCTTAGAATTTTAAAAGGAATGAAAGTTCAATTAGGACTATCGGATCAAAACGATCTAAGCCACGAAAAGCTGAAGACAAACAATCTAGCTACTTTATTTTATATACTAGTAATAACCCGTGCCTGAAGGCATTAAGTAATTCAAAAAACCTCGAGCATCGGTAATGCAATATAAATATTTTCAAATTGTACTTTTATTTTTTATTATTTTCTTTAGTTACACAATTCAAAATCAATTTGAAAACATTATTTTCTAAATTTTTTTAACAAAACTTCCTCTAAAAACACGACCCCTAAAAAATATCAACATGTACACAATTTATATATTTAATCATTATACTTAAAAAATATCTTCTTCTTTTTTTGGGTAGGAGATAATATTGGTGTGTGTGTTGGGGAGTGTAGAGAGAGTGTGTGTGAGTATGAGATAGATAGATAGAGAGAGAGAGAGTTATATGAGATATGAGAGTGTGTTTAAATTGTTTGTTAGAAAATCAGTGTTATTAGAGTTTTAATGGGTATTAGATGTATTTTTTTTTTTTGGTTCAACGGTCAGGGGTATTAGATGTATTTTGTTATTATTAGATATATATAGTCGTCCAAACCAAACTCTTCAACTCCTATTACTTTATTATTATATGCGTTTAGGAGAGAGAGAGAGTGTGTGTGTGTGTGTGTGTGTGTGTGTGAGTATGAGGTAGATAAAGAGATAGAGTTACATGAGAGATGAAAGTGTGTGAGATATAGGAGAGAGATATAAATGGAATGAAAATTCAATTAGGATCATACAGATATAGATGTAAATAAATGGATAAATATAGGATGACATATGTTAATGAACTTATAATTTGTTAGAGATATGAGGGTGTACGTGTGTTTAAAATGTGTGAGAGATATGAGAGATGTAAAATGAATGAAAATCCAATTAGGATCATATAGATATAGATAGATAGATAGATAAATATAGGATGACATATGTTAATGAACTTATAATTTGTTAGAGAGAATCCTTGTTATTAAAGTTTTAATGGGTATTAGATATATATAGTCATCCAAAAGATATTTATATGAGAGATGAGAGAGTGTGTGTTTAAAACGTGTGAGAGATAGGATAGAGAGTATGAGATAGAGAGAGTTATATGAGAAATGAGAGTCTTAGAGTTATAAAATGAATGAAAGTCAAATTAGGGAGAGAGAGTTGTATCAGTTAGATGAGAGATAGGAGTCTTGGAAAAATTTTGCATGAGGATCGTCGGATCAATAATCGTCAAGCAATCTGAGCTGCAAAAAGTTCAAGACAAACTTTTATAGTTATTTTATTATATAGACTAGTCATTGTTCGTGCCTGAAGGCACCATACAACAGACAAAAAAATCTTAAACAATTGCTCAAATTCAAAAAGAATGATCTAAAAATATTCATACCAATTCTTCTTTTAAAATGGCTTGAAATATATCGGCGACCATATCCTCCATATTAATGGAACTGTCATAAAAATATATAAGAACTCCCCAAAACAACACCATATTTATAAATGTCTTTGCAGAAAAAATATTAATATAACCCATTGAAATTTATAATCTTTAAGCAATAAATAAAATATTGCTCATTTATAAGACTCATGAATTTATTACCTCTACTACCATTCAATCAAATAACACAACATAATTATAAACTCAATCACCATATTTCCAATCCACCCTATCCTCATGTAATAAATACCTTAAGCAAAAAAAAAAAAAAAAAAACTAACAGAACACAATTAAATTCACAATCTTTAAGCAATAAATAAAATCAATAAAATCTTGCTCATTTATGAAATTCATGAATTTATCACCACTTAAAAAACAAGTGACAAAATACATGTCGTCAGATATATAAGAACT